>CAWUFW010001662.1:2125000-2679090 GCA_963921515.1 Calotriton arnoldi
CTTGACAAAATATTGAACTTTTAACATCAATTCCCCAAAAAACCTAACCCTATTCATCAATTTATTATATCCTATGATTCCATTATTCTACCATTCCGCAAATGCCAGACACATATACAACACTCACTGCTAAAACACATGGCACTTACTTCCGGACTTTCAAGCCCTCTTCGTTATCTGGAAGGAAGAATTCGAAGGATTTGAAGGTTTTGACAAACTCGCGTCGATACTGGCCAACATTAAATGCTATAAGAAGAAAAAAATTACTAATTAGTAGCACACTAGTGAAGCCGTCTTTTTATATGTACATATCTATCAATATTTATTTGTAATAACAGACGCTTAATGTACTACCAAAGCCTTTGCATTATTGAAAGGGAGAGAGACAATAGTCCTTCAGATGTACTGCAATGCAAGGTCTGACATCAGCAGTGAAAGAATACATGCCACCCAATCAAAAAGCGGTGAGGCCTATATACTCCTAGGCAGGACAAACAAGAAAAGGGAGCAAAGATACTGAATCACAGGGAAGTGAGGTAGACAATAAAACCATCCAAACAGCTGACCCAAAGCCCACTCTCTGAATTTTATCGTTCACAAAAGGTCTTTAACAATAGAAAGCTACAGCAGTCTGTAGGTGACCTATAATAAAAATGAGCGGTTGTGGCGAGAGGATCCACAGAACATAATCAGCAATATCACAGGGAGAGGTTGGTTCTGGGACAGAAGGCAATGGAAATACATAATTGAAACTGGTGCTGGGAAGAGTTGCAAAGTGCTTACCTTTGGTAGGTACTCCAATCCAGTTTAGATAGCGTGTTAATTTTTTGGAGATGTAGGTTTTTCCTCTGGCAGGAAGACCCACCATGACAATTAGAGTAGGGCAATTGGTCATGCATACTGAAAAAGAAAAAAACAACTTGGCATCAATACTAAAGCTGAACAACTGTTGTAGATGTAAAACTTACAAATAAGGAAAAAGACATGACAACAAGCAAAGCTGTAACTGAAGAAAGTGTGACTCTTAAACCACTTCTTTATAATTGTGCAAAAAATGAGCCAAGAACAAACAGTGGCCAAACTACGTCATTAAAATATATGGCAACCAACCAATAGCATTTATTTTTATTTTGCCTAGCAAAATCAGCATATCTATTGATACAGATGTTTTGTGAAGGTCTGCAAGCCAGCAATTTTCACTTCAGAACACTGCTGAACAGAACGTTGGAAAAAAAGCTGATAAATGGCTGTTGCAACTCAGTGGACTAGAGGGGTTGTCCTCCATGCTGCTGCTGCCCACTGGCAGCATCGTCAGTAAAAAAAAAATCAATCAGAACAGCTTCATTTTAAGAGTGGTTTAGAAATGCCAGAAGATTCGAATGTTCTGGACCCTTATCAGAGGACAGCAGTAGTGTTGGGCACTGAAGTCCCACTGTTCGACCCTCATTAAATGTGTTCTTTGAGAAATCGTTAACGTTTCGGTTGTGATGTAACTGAGAAGATGATTCTACCATTACATTCAGGTGCATGATGTAGGGCGTAATCAATTTGATCATTGAATCTACTGTGGTTCAGTGAATGACTTTCAGGATGGTTTCACGTGAAAATCTATAAACAGACTCGTCAAGGAGGCAAATCTTTGAAGACTTTGCAAACAGTTGGTGAACTTGATTTAGTAGGCTCATGGAACAAGAATTTAGCTATACCAATTTCAGGCCTCTTCTCAATTCTACCCAGTGTTCAATCTGCAGAAGTGGGAAGATCTTTTTCAATACATGGATAGATGCTTGTCTGTCTCCTTCAACACAACATGATTTCTGAATCAAAAGTGGGTTTTGCTTCATATATTACTCACAGATTCTTCACTTTCTGGGAAAAGCAAACTAAGTCACTCAAGGCCATATCATGATTGGCCAAGCTACTGTTTTCTGTGCAAGGTGTCTAAAGTTTTTACATATAACTTGGAATTTCATCGAGTTAATGTATGAACTTTAAACAGAAGCAGGAAACAGGCAGGTGCAATTTCCTGCTCACTGTTTCTAACCTGTTCGGTCTAAAGTTCAAGGATTAACGCAGTAATTCCAAATTATTTGTTTGAACTTTAGATACCTCGCAAGGCACAAAACAAGACCATGATAGGGCCCGACGCCTGTGGGCAAAAAGAATGAATAGTGTTCGGAGAAAGGGGTCTCTATATTACATCACAGACACCAAAGACCATGATCACAGACATGAGACTGCAGTGCATATTATAGAGAACATAACATTCTTCCAAAAGAACAACGCCTATAAAACGCAACACACATACAAAACAAGGAATGCAACAAGCAACTACACAGCCTCCCCGCGATCTAAGCATATTCTTGAAGTGATGCTTGTGACCTATAGTTTTCCCATGACTTACACAGTCGACCAAAAATGGAGGCACATGTCCCACAGAAATACCATATTTTAACCATGAACATGGTGTAACACATGAAAACCTTAGTCGCTCAAGGCTCAAATACAACCAAGATGTGAAGCTACTACCCCTAGCCTGTCCACGATAGCCATCAATAAGGTGAGATGCATGCAACCACAAAATCTGTTCACAACTTATAATTACAATGACATACACACTTAACAGCAATAAAAATCCATGCTGCTTATAAGCTTCCACATAACTTAAGCCTAAACTCCACCACTTGACCAACAAGGATTGGCACAGATAGTAGATGCTGCCTATGGTTGAGCTATTGACTTTGCTACGGAGGTGGGGAAGAAAAATGAGAGGGCAGGTGAGGGGAGGCAACAGAACGGTAAAAAGAATCGCTGTGAAATACCCAGCGCTGGCCACTTTTTGTGGCATGGCAGGTTGGTGGAAAATAATAAGTAGGGACACCGAGGGAGGGGCAGAGAATATGTGGGTGGGAGGGAAAATGGGCAACACAGGTGGGAGGGGAATAAGCAACAATTGTTGAGGAATAAACAACACTACCAGGGTTGGCTGGAATAAGCAACCCTGAGGTTGGGTTTGAGGAGAATAAACAACCCAGCCAGGCGATGGTAGGGTGCATAAGCAACATGACCAGGGTTGGGGGACTAAGCAACACGGCCACGGGGGAGCGTATTGGATGGGTGGGGAAAATTAGCATCACAGGGAGAAAGGGGTGGGGGAGTGGGTGGGAGGAGGAATAAGCAACACAGTTTTGGGAGGGGTTAAAGTGTGAATATGGAGCTCTGCCGAGGCATTGGGTCGGGGTGTATGAGGGGGAATAAGCAAAACAGCCAGGAGAGGGGGGGATAAGCAGCATGGCCTTGGGGAATAAGCAAAACGGCCGAGGCGGGGGTGCTAGGGGGAATAAGTAACACAGATGAGTGGCGGATAATAAACAACGTGGCCAGGTGGTAGAGTGGTAGGGAAATGAGCAACACAGCCGGGGGTGGGGAATAAATGTGGCCGGGTAGTGGGTGGGCATTTGGGAAGGGAATAAGCAATGCATTCAGATGGAGAATAGGCAGCGCAGCCAGGGGAGAGGGTTGGGAAGAACAAACAACACTGCTGTGTGGGGATCAAAAAACAACACGGCCAGGGGTGGGAGCGTGGTGTGGGGATGCAGGTTTTTGGGGTTTGGCAAGGGTTAGGGGGAATTGAATAAACAACATAGCTATGGGAGGAGTAATAAACACAGCCGGGTGGTGGGCGGGGGAGGGGGGTGGGGGGAGATGAACAACATGGCCAGGAGGGTTTGAAAAAAAAGACCCGGCAAGGGGGGTTTAAAAGAAAACATAATGGCATTGTGGTCGAATAAACAAAACAGCTGAAGGGGGCATTGAATAAACAATACAGCCATGAGAGGATAATAAACAATATGGCCAGAAGGGTGGGGTGGGTGGGGAATAAACAAAAGCATCAAGTGTCACTTTGTGTAGATTAAAGTTCAAGGAATCTATTCACTTCTAGCAGCAAACCTTTTTGACAATAGTACACACAATCATCATACCTATGCTTAACAATAGATCCGCTATTTAAAGGACATTTCTAAACTGGATGCTGTAACTGCAATTCACAACCATTTCCAGGTGTCCATGTACAAGGACAAGCAGCCACATTTCACAGTTTCTCCAAAGAGACTTCATTTGATGCTAGTGGTACACAGTAAGCAGTTTAGGAATCCTGTTTTCACACAGAACATTCTGTGGGCAGGCGGGTAAGACATGTTAGCCAGACATATTAGCCAGCTGGGTTCCAGCTGCAAAGATTTGCAGTCACACGTTTAAATCAACGTTGATAAAGTTGGCTGGACAATAGGACACATTCTTAAAGTTATAAGACATGATTTTGTTTGGATGCGAGCTATGTGAATGATCAGAATTATAATTACTCTACAACTACAACATGTGGGTAGATGAAGAAAAAAAAAAAAAAAAGGACTGGTTAAATCACTTTATAAATAATTTCCGGGCCAACCATGGCTCCTAAAGTCACTTTTGAGCTGACAGTTATATGCAAACCTGAAGCAGAACGCTGGCAGTGCACCAAGTAAAAATCGAAGCTTTTTTTTTTTTTACACAAATGTTTTTGTAATCAAAAGTTACACTGAGCCAACACTTGGCAAGTCGAACGTGTTTAATAATCAGCTATTTTACAACCTTTTCAGGACGCATTTGTAATGATGGAACAACAAAAGTTAATACCTTAATATAGAGATTCTCTTTTAAGATCACCAGAGTTCCAAAATAAGGTTATACTTCCATAAACTAACCTACAATACATGATGTAAATTTAGGGGCGTCGCCGTCTTAGATAAAATAACAGAGGACTCTGTCAAATTAAATTAGGAGTGGGATTGAGAACACAAATGGGATCTAACAAGCTGTTGTAACTCTATGCACGGTTATGGAAGGTCAGAGAAAAAAAACCAAGCCCCTATTAAAGTGAGTTTAATAACAAAAGGTCCTTTCTTCGTATACCATCAGCCCTACTGCAATGATCTTCAGCGGACATCGCTCTCGAAGACACTTGAAACCCACCTTTTCTAGCAGTGCCTACATAACGTAAGGCCCCCACCGCTTAATCATGCGCTAGACAGCCACGATAGAACCACTCAACTTCGACTTTCTTCTGCCCACTGTAAACTGAATCCCACTGATTTAGTAGCTTTTCCAAGGTGTTACCAAATAAGCAGCACAAGAAAAGCACATTTGTGATGAAAGACATACAAAAATCAAGAACTGGCAAAGCCAATAATTCTGGCATTGACTGCCAACCTTTTGGCTTTGCCTTTCGCTTTCCAATGCTTATTTTGTTTGTGAATGCTTTTTGTATGAAGGCACATATTGCATGAAAAATCCATAACAAATATTTTTTTAGGTAAAGCCCCCAATGCACTAGTACTCCCCGGCACTGATGGGACTACTTATTGTGCATTGAGTAAGACCAGAATACAGTCAGTTAAGCCAATGGCTGAAATGAGCTGAGGGGAACAGCCTTTTACCACGAAGGCTGAACAACGAACAGCCTTAACAACGAAGGCTGAACTACGCAAGCCCTACCGCGCATATGCCTTAACCACGCATGTGCGTGGTTAAGGCATATGCGCGGTGGGGCTGGCAGACGGATGGAAGCAGGAAGAGATCGTTGTGAGGTAAGTGGGGTTGGGGGTGGGTCGGGGTTGTTTTGTGGACTTAGGGTGAGTCGGGGGTAGTTTTCTGGGCTGGGGAGTGGGTCGGGGTTATTTAAAGTTAGGCTGGGTCGGGGTTCTTTGGTGGTCTGGGGGGTCGGGTTGTTTTGTGGGCTGATTGTGGGTCGGGGTAGTTTTCTGGGCTGGGGGTGTTTAGAGGGCCGGGGGGTGGGTTCAGGGACGTTTTCAGGGATTGAGGGGGTTCGGGATAGTTTTCAGGGATCGGAGGACGTTTTAGGGTTCAGGGCGGGGGGCAGGGATCGTGATAGCACTTAGGAGTTAGGGGGGCAGGGTCGATTATAGGGCTTAGGGGTAGTTTAATTTTCAGGGCTTGGGGGCAGTTTTAGGGTTCAGGGCGGGGGCAGGGTCGTTTTTAGGGATTAGGGGTTAGTTTTTAGCGATATGGGGAGGACGGAGGTGAAAAAGTAACTAGGGATTGGGGGGAGTGGGGTACTTTAGGAACTAAGGCCAGGTGCAGGGGTCGGGGGATTAAATTCTTAACCACAAATATGTATTTACCAAAAATGCCTTGCCTTAACACATGATTCGTTGTAAAGGCATGCGTGGTAAAGGCATGTTTGTGATTAAGAATTTCGTTGTTTAGACTTCGTGGTTCAGGCATGCGTGGTAAACGCATTCGTGGTTCAATCATACAATCATGAGCTGAGCCTGTGGCATGTGCTGTATGCTGTGGCTGGTAGATGTACAATGAAAATGACACTACAGCGGGTCAATGGATGAAAAGAACTAGTTGAAAGGCTATGTAAGTATGCATAGTACATTTTCATTAAAACCAAGAGGGTTGGGTACAGCAGATCTTTAAAAAATAAATTAAAAAAAGGGTAAAATACTAAATAAATGTGTAGCTTTCTTTTTCAGGAGACTTTTACAAAGCCAACCTTCCACAGCGACAGCCTTGTTTGTCATAAAACAGTCTGGTCTGGGTGTAATGACTACCTTCACCACGGGCCACTTTCATCTCACTCTCCTCCTCCACATCCTTTCACTCAGTCACTCCACTGCGACATACGTGTGGCACTGCAAATACCACTGCACACGATTTTACGAAATGGTGAACCAGATCTCTTATGATTACATTTAGGTTAAAATGAATTAAATAAAGAAAGGAAGGGGAGGAATGGATAGGAAGACTAAAAACTAAACTTGTAGCAGGGTTTTCAGCTGACTACATTTGTTAAAAACACATTTTAAGATCTGTCGAATGATCCAGGTTTGTCAAATCTGGTGCAATGTGATGCAAATGGTATATCAACATTCCGAAAACTGTGTTTAATGTCTACCAAGCTAGGAGGCCGAGTGTGCTGCCAGTTGCTGTGCAAGTTAACATGGAAATGGTACACTACATATCCTCACCGTGAGTATGTTACAGCCCTCTAAAAAATCTGCCGTGTGGAAAGACCAATAAAAACCTTAATTTGTACATCCATACATTTTACTGTATTAGATGGGTGGATTATATCTGGAGACTTCTAGTGTCAGCAGAAGTGCTGCTATGGGAGACAGGTGAGAACCCAATGGTTACCGTATTTCTGTGCCGTGTGCACAAAAAAATTAATGAAACACATGACGTTAAATCACTGATAGGCACACTGATCCTACACATACAAGGAGCACCACACATTGCCTTCTGATGATTTACTTTTCTGTATACTCACTAAGTCATTTGCATCTTACAATTGCAACCCAAAATTGAGGTTTCAGACCTTAGAAGGCCCTCTCTACTTTCATTTTTTGTTTAGCTCTTTTTACTGATTTTCATTTTAACAACATTCCCAAGTAAATGGGAGGAGCAATGTGTATGATGCACATGACTACAGCAAGGAATGTCGGCATTGGTCATATAAAAAGAGGGATATATGAGTGAAAGTAACAAATAAGGCTTATATTGAAATTTCCAGGAAATGCATTACTCAATCATCGTACATTTTTCTGGTTACAGCCGACTATCAGCCGCGAAGCCAGGAATGAAGACTTATCGCTATTTAATGGCATAGCAGTGCATCAAAGTGTTAAGAAAAAAAAAAAGGACTACAAGTATTGAGAAATAACAATATGATCCAACCAAACTTGGCTCACCCCGGGTCCCCACCACCCTTCATCGATCCCTTGCGAGAGTACTGAAGTATGACCATAACATTGTGCACAATTCCCATTATTGTCCTCTCTACTTTCATATCCTGATATATGGACAACCATTCGATGCAGCTAGACAAAAGAACATGAACATACCCCAAAGAAGAAGATTAAACAACCTTCGTGAGTGAGCCGCTCCACCCACCTTCTAAGCATTCATTGAGTGGAGGGCTTTAGGATCAAGAATATCTTTTGACAAACTAATTAGAGAAATGTGTAAAGACTACGTGCACACACCTAAGCATGAACATTTGAGAAGGACAAAATGCTGGTCACCACTATGCAGGCACAGTTCCTGTACAGAAATGTCCAGATTGAAAAACTGGTCCAATGTATAGAAGTTCGAGAAAAGGAGAATGGGAGGTCCAGGCCATAAGCTTTGTTGCTTATTTCTGGCCTGACCCTCCTTGCAGCGGAGAGGAGAGGGAGCACTCTAAACACTCCAATATCCATTGACTCCCATGAGCATGTGTGTTCAGTGACTGAAGCCTGGACAGAAATTAATATGTACAGGCCTGATAGGGCCGTCAAGCATGTGGATGTCCTGAATAAGGGGAAGAAGTGAACTTGTGTATTCACTGTTAAATCTGGTGGAGCACGTGGGAGCTGTAATGCTGAAGGGGACATTTTTGTCCCGGATCAGGTTTGTGCGTCATGTGTACGGAAATGGAAAGGGGTGGTGCTGCAGGAGCACACCTGAACACATGCCTTTCTGAATAAGGAATGCAGATAGATATGCACCTGACACCACACCGACCCTGCCCTCGAACCTAAGCATACCTTTTGCATGCGAGGTATTTTAGGGGTGCAAATTGGCATCTGCAGTGCATTTTATGCATGAGCAGTTATTTTTCCATTAATCTGTCACAGAGTGTCCAAACCATATCTTTGTGTGAGAACAAAAATGACCTAAAAACCAAGAACGGCCGAAAAACGTCCTTTTAACGAGAGATATTAATAGTATATCAAAGACGCGGTGTACCATTCAGCATGCAGATGCTAACATCAGATGCACTGGGTATTGCAATACCTAAACGAACATTTTAATGGCATGCTCAATAGGCAGAATCACCTGCAAGGTTATCCGTGACAGTGGCAGAAAAAGCAAAAGCCGGCTTTGCTCCCTTCTCAATGAAGAAGGTGGGACATTAAATGAACGAAACACAAGGCCAGCCAGCAAGGGCAATGCGGTGAAATCTGAGCATTCAGCAGATTCTCTGCCTCGGGCCATGAAATGTCATTACCAAGCAGCGCCATCTCAGTGACCTAAACAGGGGACAAACTGAGGTTGCTTAAGCGCATGAAAGTGTACCAAGGCAAACCTTCAAAAACGACAATCAATGGGCTACACTACAACTTCTATGAATATACTGGAGATCTGACATACTGCTTACTCACCTCTTCAACCCATTTCTCAACAAGTTACTTCTCTATTCCTTTCACACGCCTCTCCCACTCTTCTGTTCCCACCTTCCTTCTCCTTTAGAGGAGGATAAACTATGTACCAATCAGGATACTATTATGACACCCTACCAAAGTGTTTTTTACCCTCAATGTTGTACTGCAAGGAGATCTAGTTCTATATAGTCTACCACCTGTCTGTCTTTGGGTACAGCGTCACAATCAAAATACGAAAAATGAATAAACATGAACAGAAAATGAATGTATGTCAGAGTCCGACATGGCATGGCTGTAAACTAGTTGCAAAAATAAGACTGCAACCCAATCTGGTCTGCCCCATCTTCATCAGTTTATGAGACACTATACCACCAAGACTGTGGCCCGTCTTCAAAATCTATAAGCTGGAGGACCTTTGGTTTAATCACGGCGGAGACTAGTCAGTCTACACCGTGATCAAAACCCTCGGATGGCCCTACGGAGTAAAGGCCGTAGGAGGCAGACACCAAATTCCGCCAGCCTAATTTTGATGGGTGAAATTAGAGGTCAGTTATCACTGCCCATCACCACGAGAAAAACCCTGGCAGTGAAAATTGCTAAATGCTCCCCAATACTCCCAATGGCGAGGGGAGCGTTTTCTTTTGTATGTTCAAAAGGAAATCCCGCTATGGGATTTTCTTTTTGAGAAAAAGAAAAGAAAACAGTTTAGTGCACGGCTGCGCCGTGTTGGAGCCATGCACCAAACTGTAAACAGCATTGACAGGAACCACCACGATGGCGGCTCCGCCAATGGTTTGGAAATGACAGCCAGCACAAAATAAATCAGGCCCACAGTCTCCAACCTCGTCTCAAGCACTACTGGTATTTCAGTATTTAGCCAGGTTTGTTTATAAAAGCAGTTTGAGATAATTTACCTCACTGCTCCTGGGAAACTGTAACACACCTTCATCATCGTTTTAATGAAAACAAGTTGGAATATTACTCCTGAGCCACCCAATTCCATTCCAGTTCATTATGTTGAATCCTAGAAATACTTTTAGAGCAGAAATGCGGCTTCCTATACTGTATTAATCACTCAGTAATAATGAGTTTAAGACGAATTGATGTGTACCATCTCTTAGCAATCCAGACTGCTCGGTCAACCAATTGGTGGATTGGGGGGGGGCGGGGAAGGGGGGGCTGAAGCAGTACATCACCCACTGATCAAAGAGTGACCTTGGAATGAACAGCCATTAACATGCCCCTCTTTTCAACATCCCATTTTAGGCGTTGACTGGCTCGCTGTGGTGTGCTACTGTGTGCTGTACCCCCAACTCTGCGTGAAGGTTGGTGTTCGAGGGTACTAGCCTGTCAGTAGGTATTTTTGGACGGAAGTCCATAAGCAGCAGTAGGTGTCCATGGCTGCTTGTACATCAGCGTGCATGGGTGCTTGGTTGTCGCATGGTGTTTAAGTCTAGAACCATCTTGGTCAGGGTGGGAGCATGAACCTTTGTATATGTGGTGCTTTGTCTGTGCGAACGAACCTACGTTAATGGTCTTGTCCTATGTGTAGATGGATGCTTTGTGTCTGTGTATATGCGCACTTCAAAAGTCAACCTACTGGATTTTTCAATGCGTTTTTGTTTTTTCCTTTTGCAGATTTTATAGATCCTTTCACCTCTTAAAAGGAGCACAAATGCGGTAAACAGCAAGAAGAGATCTGCCAGCTACAGAAAAGAGGAGACAGTATAGCACCAGTATTGGGGAAACGAATGGAAATCATTCAGATGAACAGACTGCCACAGGAAAATACAGGGCTTCACAAGACAACACATATCCAGCAAGAAAACATTTAACATTAATTGTAATGAACAGGTCGGACTGTCCTAGACTGGGAGCTCGTTTGTTAAAGTACTTTAGGAAGGAGCTAGTCCACAGAGCAGCAGGCGATGGCAATTGGATATTCTGCTGTAAAGGAGGTGACAACAGGGGTGTCAGAAGAATCAGTACTGGATTTTGCGCTCTTCAGCTCCTTTAGGAGTAACATCAGACACTGCATACTTATTTGTAGCTAATAAGACGAACTCTCACAGATGTGCAAGGGCAACTCAAATGTGGATGATTTTCCGTGAAGTCAAAACAATCATGGGCCCTGATGAGAGAAATTGCGGGCCACCAGAATGCAGGGGGGATCCCAATGTCATTCAGGTGACCCGGTGGTTCTACAATACAGAGTAGCTAACCCTGTGGGAATGTTGAATGCGGAGGGAAGGTATAGCAACGGGAAAGAGATGAGGCAGTGTTACAATGGTTCTCACAACTAATGTGGTATTCAGTCCAGTTCTGCCGACTACAGCTTGGGAATCATATGCAGAGACAGGAGGCTGATACCCACAATGGTACATGTTCAAACCAACAATTTACAACAAGGATAGCTCAGAACTTAAACACAAGTGCGTGGTGGAATGCAGGAAAAGGCCGATTTGCTAATGAACATTTAACTTGAGGCGAAAACACGTTCTCAGTGACAGGTGCAAAACTATGGAATTCTCCGAGTCTTCCTTTATGCAGTAAACAAAGCTTGCTCAAATTCCTAGATTTTAATAGTCTCCCTGCTGATTTGTTTTTAGAGATTTTTTTTCTTAAGTTTAAGGTGGTTATATTAGTCTCTACAGTTCGAAGGTTTGCAATCGTGCACTAAACAGACTTGCTTATAAGTAGGGGTGGGCGGAATTTGCGTAGTCGCGCTCCGCAAAGCTCCGCGAAATGGTAAAAAATCTCCGCAAGCACGCAAAAGTTCCGCGAACACGCGGAATTGCTTGTTCCGCCCGTTCGCGATGCTTTTTTCCTGTTCGCGAATGCTGTTTGCGTGCTCGGGGAGAAATAGCTCGCGAACACGCATTTTGAAAGCGTGAACAAGCAAAAAACTCCGCGAAGCCGCGGATTTTTTGGCAATTTCGCGTTCTCCGCGGAACGCGAAATTACCCAAATTCCGCAAATTCCGCGAGCGGAACGGAATTTACCGTCCAGGCCTACTTATAAGACCCTTTCTCAACATTGAAAATAAACAACATGCAAGTATCACTCGGTCTGTGCAAGGTTTATAACATGCTGTTCTTTTCATGTGTCGCAGTTACAAAACCGGGATTAAAGAGGGCTAGTTACAAAGGGGTTGAATCAATGCAAGTAAGATAAAATATTAAATAAGGGTTCTGTTATTTTCCTCAAGGGATTGCAACACAAAATAGGAGTCAGTCAGTCAAGCAGTACTCTGACAATAACATGCAATCCGACCTTTACACTTGCAATAAAACTGCCAGGGCAGGGTTATAGTTTACCTGCTGCCTACAGAATATTTTACACTGTGTGATGGTTCACATTATCACCATAAGAACAATCAAAGCCAACTGCCTCTCAGAACCCCACGTTAGATTTACTTCGAAGAACTGCACAGACATTGAACTCAATGCGATTTAATTTGAGACGATCTCTCCACATGGGCCTCGTCCTTTGTGATAGGGTACTTTTGTTTCCTTATTACTTCCACGTGTAAATAAACAGCGTGCATATTTGCTATTCTTGTTAACTAGCTTATTTTTTATGTAAGACTTCCATAGGAACCGTGTCCTGTGAAAAACAGATTTTAAATAGGATTATTCGCTGCAATGACGTAGCAAAAGTGGGGGATAAGTTATTTCCCACAGTTGCTAAGTCATAAAAGAATTCCAGGCTGCACTTGCAGGGCTCTCAGAGATCCTGTCAATGCAGCTGTGGCTCAAGCAAGCATTGGGATGAAGCGCATGGGGGAAAGGAAGCACAGAGATTGGTGGATGGGAGGCACAAAAATAACAAGCATTTTCAATGCAATAGGTCTCGCAATTGCGAGATTTTAAGCTATTGACATTGTAAATAATAAAGCCTTTTATTTATCTGTTTTTCAAAGCAACACATATACAAATGGCGTTATTTCTAATGCTAATAGCTTAAACTCATGCAAAGGCGAGACCACTTTAATGGTGGCCGCGCCCCTTTCTTTAGACGGTACCCGCCATATTCAGATTACACTAAGCAGTGTCTAAAGAAAGGGGCACGGCCAACATTAAAGTGAAAGCGTGTATGGGGCGATTTTACACAAAGTGTAAAACTAAATAAATAAAGCTTTTGTAGCGCAGCTGCTAAAGTGAAAGCGATTGAGCTGTAAATAAATAAATAAGCACGATCACTAAAGGAAAGCGGACCGCTGGTAAATTAAATAATTAAATAAGCGTGGCCGCTACAGTTAAAGCGGACCGCGCTGGAAATGAAAACATAAATAACTAATAACAATATAAAAGGCGGCGGCGTGCTGCGACGTCGTGGGTGGAATAGGGTAGAACAAGAAAATAGTGCTCAGCGATTAGATAAGGCAGACCGTGTAACAACACAAGTAAAAAGTCCAGTCGTTATGGGAGGTTACAAATGCAGACAATGGGGTACCAAGGAAGGACTACTAAGCCTATTCACGAATGAAAAGCAACGATTTCGAAAGGACAGTAACAGAAGCCAATTGAAAAGATGGGCGGGAAATGTGCGGAGCTTCTATGCCACACCTCAATACAGCATGCCCCGCAGAGCAGCGCATGCACTGCCCAAGCTCAACCTTAGAATATTTGGGACAGGGAGGAGAGGCTGCGATATGTATAGCACCCCTATTACTCTTCTGTCCGTGTGTAGCAGCTGAAAGAGGAGGCAGATGATTTGGGGCCATACACAGCAAAGTTATAGATAGGTAAAAAGTGAAAAACGGGGATGTCACTGCCTGGCAAATTAATGTGTGTAAGGAACAGATGGCAGCAAGCGTCGCTGGACAGCCGAATGCCCAGTTAGTTGCATAGTTGGCTGTATTGTGCATATGTTCAAGGTCCTGTTTTAGTGCGTGCTGCTAACCATTACTGAGGCAGAGAAGGGGCACAATGACCTTCACTGAACAATAACAAATGTATAAAAACACTAATATGCACATGTGCATAAATAGTACGTAAACTTTTAAAAAGCAATCATGTTTTTTCCTCCGTGAAGTAGTCATTTAATCAATGTCTTCATAAAACTGAAAGACTTCCACCAGAACCATCACTTCTCGTGTCTTACCACCAATCGCCAATGTCCAGTTGTATCACTCAACCCCACTACACCAGGAGCTTCGTGATCCCCATAAACTCTGACCTTAACCACAACCTCTCATTTAACAGACTCAAAAAATTGGTTCAACTTAGGAAATTGCATAAATTAGGTTACTGGCTCGAAACACATCCCTCAGTTTAGATCCATATCTAGGGGCATTTCCATTTTTGATGAAAACATTTTATTTGTTTAATATGTGCAGTTTGAGAACTACACGAAGTGCAAGTCTTAAAATGATCAAAAAGACAGCTTTATGGCCCTGTGAGAAGTTAATCATGAGAATGTTTCAGGATTGGGCAAAGGGTGGTTTGTGAAGAGAAATGGAAATTTAGAATTAAGTAGCACCTAGATTGTACATCATATGTGGGGGTATAATTAAAGACGCTTCAAAAAAACTATGTCTAGTTTGGACACCGAAGCATCTTGCAAAGAAGAAAGCTTATGTCAATGCTTTGCCTACTTCGAAGTCATGATTGAGTCTCAGTAGATGCATGCGGTACTCCTGCATTTGGGGAAATTCTGACCCTTTATCTATCTTGTTTATGATGTTTTATAGAGCTCTAAATGTCATCCTGTGATCACTTCAGAGCGCTAACTTGTCAAGAGAAAAATTGGGTTGAAGGGCAGAGTCTTCTTTAATTGTGGTTTCCTTATTGGTTATCTAGTCTCAGGTGTACTAGGTATTTGATCAGTCTTTAAAAAAATGCTGAGAGGGCTGGGCAGCTTAAACTAACACCACCAAGCCCTATGTGAAACCATAAATTTTCTATTCTTAACATGCAGACCTGAGCTAAAGGAAGAAACTTCCACCCCGACACCACCATGACTGCCCAGGTAGGGGAAAAAAAAAAAGAGATGAACTGGGGGTTCGAACATACCCTAATAACTCCTCTACCCCCAACTCCTAGCAGTCATACCTACAACAACCACGAATCCACAGGCACTGTAGAGATGCTTGTGGGATAGGATAAGGGGTACACTTAGAAGAGGGCACCTGCAGCACAGATATGTAACTCAGGTTCGGGGCCATTAACAACAGTTATACCCCCAGCAGCAGACTATAATACTATATTCTGGCTCTACAATGGCAGCTTCCCCAACCATGAGCTTACTGTAATAAAAACAAGCATTTGCAATGCAATAGGTTTCGCATTTACGCAAGTTTAAGCTATTGCAAATGACAATGTCTTTTATTTATGTTTTAAAAAACCATACCAAAATAAAAGGCATAGCCATTTACAATGCCAATAGCTCAAACTTGCGTAACTGCGAGACCTATTGCATTGCAAATGCTTGTTAATCATGCAATAAATATTTACTTACAGTTACTGTGTATCAAAGTACCTTCATATGTGAATGTGTAATAGGCATGTTGGACAGTGGCAAGTAGGTCTACAACACTGTCCCCCTCAGCACTCGTGACTTACACATGCCATCTACCTGGTTCTGCTGCAGCGCTCAACAGCAAATCTCAGGGTGAGGCACACCCAGGTGTACTCAAAGTTTCAAGGACCAGCCCACGGCAAGTCACACTCAAAGATCAGGGCGGTTCTTCGTCTCCTAAAAATAAAACTCGGACGAGACTAAACCTGAAGACAATAGTTTTTGACCAGAGGCAAAAACCGCTGTTTCGCGGAGGATTACTAACCCATCTACAGTGACAGCTGGTTTTTGCTCTGCAGAGCTTCCAAAGTTCTGCAGAAACACAGCAAAACCACCAAAGTACCCCAAAATGGCGCAATTTGGATCTTCGTAACTCAAATCCCGAGGTAAGGACTTGGCCACCTGGAACCACAGATCTAGCAATATCAGCCTTCTAATGTTATATACAAACGTTCTACAAAGTCAGCTGCAACAGCAAAGGCCTGGCAGAGTCATGTGTTCCAGGTGGCCATATTTGAGCTCCCTGCCTGAGCACTTGGGCCAAGAAAAAGGAAATTTCTATAAGCACACGTTCCTAATAGTCACAGCCCCAAAACCGGAGTCTCTGCGCCTAAAGCTGTACAGCATTTCCCAATTCAGGCTGATGCACAAACTGCACTTTCAACAAACATTTTGTACCGACACCCCCTTTCTAGTAGTGTGGAAAGGCAATCCTCGGTGGAAACAAGATTTTGTTCACATCAAATGCCAGTCTCGGAAGGACGAAAATTGCATTTCAACCAGGATAGGAAGGAAAACAAGCATTGGCATAGCCAATAGGTCTCGCTTTTAGGACCCTCTAAGTGTTTAGCCAGAGGATTGGCTTTGCTAATGTTTTTAAGGTATATTGTATGGCAGAATGGGTGCTGTGCAGCATGTTGAAAAGTTATAATAATTTTCCTTCTGCTTTGTCTTTATTTTTTACTTTGTAGAAGGGCAAAATGCAGTTAATCGCTGTGAAGTTAGCCAATAGTTGAAGTGGGCTGACCCATTGGCCATGCTTTAATCTGCAGTGGCATACCGAAATGTGAATGACACAATAACAGGTGACTGGTTGAAGAGAGCTGGCTGAATGCACCCCTAAGTATATTGAACATGTGACAGCTGCTCAAAGCCGGACTTTAACAGGCACCATACATGCAAGCGCCATCATTCCCTCCAAAGGAGCAGGGCGGGTTTGGTTGGTAGAGAAGAAAATGACAGTTTGCCAAATAAAGAGATGACCTCCATACAGCACAATGGAGGAAGGTAGGAGCAATGTGTAACAAAAACATCAGAAACGTCCTGCCTTCTTTTGTTGCTCTTAAATTCTTTGTGGCCGACAGAAACACAGGCATCTTGTGCGCGCGGGTAGAAATAGAAACAAATCAACCAAAATATTAAAAGTCCACAGACATAACAATCGAAGGAAAAGACAAGGGGGATATAACTACCTCCAGGATAACAAGAATCCCACACAATGAATCCAACGAAAATGGATAAGGCAGTCCAAGAAGTCCCACAGGGTACACGTCTTTGATTCACTACATCTGCAGAGGAAAATGAGGAGAAGACTATAGAAATATGTACGGCATGCAGCCAAGAAGATAAAAAGGGGGATCACAGAAAATATAACCAAAAGACCAATAAGACTTCAAAGAGGAGAAGTTAGACCAGAAGAAACACACGGCAGGAGCGAATGGGAAAATGAAACCACCCATGGCTAGATAGCCTATACAATAAAACAAATATGACATCGCATCACATGCCGATTTAAGAGTGAGACGTGAGGACAGCAGTGATCTAAGGCCAGTAGTCCCCCGCAAAAAAATAAGGGGAACAGTTTACTGACGAGGGACCCAAGTCAAAGAAAAAAATTATAAAATTGGGTCTCTGACTCACCTAGTAAGTGGATAATAACAGATACTGTCAATACATGATCGGCTCCAGCGAAGCAGGTATGTCCAAAGCTTAAGTCCGGCTGGGGCTATCGGAAAAGGTCAGCTCACGAAGCAGCAGCAGTCCGGGGAGGGCAGAGGACTAAATCAAGTTCCCAATCCTGTTACATGACCGGAAAACACGAGCGCCTAGAGAAATCTGGCTCGCTGCTTCTAGACTCCAGACAATGAGTGCGTGTTAAGGGGCCATGTTGGGAGAAGAGAAAACCGAGTTGATCGGTGCCAATGCAGAAGGCATGACTAACTCAAAAATAGAAATGAGAATGAGAATAAAGTAAGGAAAATAAAGGAGAACCCCAAAAATAAGCATTGCTGGCAACGGGATGTGTTTTTACAGAACGAGTTACTACTCTGGGGAGTTGAGTGGTTTTATTACAGCATAACACAATTATAAAAGTAAATCATGGTTGCAAATGTCATTTGTTCCTGGAGTGTATGTATAGCAGCATATAAAAATGAAACGGACGCGGGCAAAAAATAAAAGTGAGCGGGAAGTGATCGCAGGGACGCGCTCTGTGGTGGGGGAGGGGCAGAGCGAGGCGCTTGGGAGAGCGCTGTGCTTTATGAGCCATGACGGCCAGACGGAGGAAAGACAGATGGCGGCGGCGCGCGTGCACGCGCTCGTGAACGCAAGCTTGAAGCCAGGAAAAGCTTCTGGTAGCACTTTAAAAATCCACTAACTAAATGTCTCGTAGAGCCGCGCATGCACTGGCTCAGGCGAGACCTAAAAACGGACTACAGAATGCCCAGGAGGCCCGAGGATAGATCTCAGTTATAAATGACAGGATTTAAAGCCTGCAGAATCTTTCAATTTTATACTCCTATGCCAACTAGCCGGTTTGTTTGTGAATGTAAACCTACAAATGTAGATGGGGGGATTCCGAGATAATGGAAACTCAGCAAGTCTCAACCTGAAAGACTGGTTCCACACATTAAAAAATAGCTTCCTATAGCCACCGTTTCTATTTGCAGCCTCAATTTATATGGTTAGCAATGACTGCTTTGTCCCCAAGATACTTTTACGCGCTCCAAAAACTTGGAACCAACACGCTGAAAAAACCCCAACTGTTTATAAAACACATATCACAATTGTGCAACGTTTGACATGAAACGTTCTTTTGGCCTCTGGCTACTTGCAGCTGGACTTCATGTGAGTTTCCCTCACTTTGCGTGTTTCATGGACCCTCATGGCAACCTGAAGGGAAGGGTGGGTAGCTGCAGTGAAGACTAAACAAGCGATAGCATCGAGTCTGGAGTGCCGCTGTGTCAACAAAAAAGAGTTGTTTGCAAAAGTACTAAGGGTGCCGAAGTGGCTTTGACAGCTCTCGCGGCGGGCTACTCACATGAGGTCGGGTCTGTGCTTGTGCAGGATGGCACAGAACGCCAGGCCGTCCCGGAAAGAGGTGGTCATGTTGGTGATGTTCACATCTGGGTACCCCTTGCACTGCTGGCGGCACCACTGCTGCAAAGCCTTGATCGCTGCCATTCTGGGAGGGGGGTTCGTCCACGGACAGGGAAGACAAGATGCTGAGAAATGCCCAGGGGCGGCCGGTCATTCAGGGAGCTAAAACAGCCCCGGGGCAACCCGGGCACATGTCAAGATGCAGGTACGAGCGCGGTGCCAACCCCGACAGTCAGCAAAGCCATCCTTCTGAAGATTCCGAGATCCCTGCGGCGGTGTGTGTGGGGGGGGGGGCGGGGGAGGGAACTCCAGGCAGGAACTGAAACTTGCGATCTTGGCTACTTTCGTCCAATATAAACAAACTATAGGCAATAGGTTGGGCTATCTCCAATGAACGGAAATATAAACAAACTATAGGCAATAGGTTGGGCTATCTTCAATGAACGGACACATGGTAATGTTAAGGGGAGAAGGTTCACAGGGACTCGAGCTTTAGAGGAATTTCCCTTAGCAACGACTCGACATCACGTGACGGAGCCAGCCCGCAAGTCCTGTCAAGTCACGTCCTAGTTTGTGCGTCATCTGTAGGTACATGCCCGAGCGGGAAGTGTGAAGCTGAACTGTTTATAATCCGTGAGAATATTATAGGGGCTGCAGGCCGTCCAAAGAGGTGCTTTGCTGAGAAGAAGCGCTGCGAAGACTCTAGGCGCCCGCCTAGTGCGTATAGAGCGGTGCTGAAAATAAAAACAAGTTGACCGCGAAAGCAAAAGCGACCGCGACCGCTAGCAGGCAAAGGCAAATGTAAACAAGCGCGCGCGGCCACGCTAATTGATAACAGATGGCCCCTGCGCGCCGCTGCTCGCTCCCGCAAGGTGGAGGCCGTACATGCACGAGTGCTCATTGGAAACAGTGCAGTATATGCACGAGTTTTCCAAAAAGTACAACCCGACTCCAAGAGGTCATCTCCTAAGCAGCGCTCAAGCTAGGCTCGACCTAAAAAGTACGATGGCAATCTTTACAATAAAAGTATCTCTTTGCTTAACCCTTAAACCTCAATATCCTGCTACGCACTTTAATGTGCTTGAGAGTTCAGAGTATTTCAGTTTCTTGTGTTTTCAGAAGAATGGTTTTATGAAGTGCTGCAAGGCTGGATTTCTCTACTATTTTGCAACTGTTCAAAAGCATTTATTATTCTGTTAAATCGATTGCTAAAGAAGTATGAAGCTCTCCAGTTTGGGAAGCCAGGAAACTGATTGGTATTCAAGAAATGTTACACAGGGATACAAGAGAGACAAGTCGTAACTCATATTCGCTAGTCGGAAACAGTTGAAAATATGTTTTACAGTAACAAACGTTATTTCCTGACAGTAGTACGGGGCACAGCTTGCTGCATCTATGCGATCAATGACTCGCTGAGACACCCAATCACTTCACCAGCCCGGATCAATGGCCATGGCCGGCGGCAATGCTGACGTCTCGCGATAATTGGACTTGAACTCTGCTTCAGCCCATTTCCTTGTACACTCACAAGCCATACATGTCGGAAAAGGTAGGTTCCCAGCACAGCTGCTCAGCAAGCGAGAAGGTCGCGAAACCACACAAGCCAGAAGGACAAACAAATCTTCAATGCAGAGACTACATGAAATTACACCGATTCATTCCCGAGGCTTAAATGCATTACAGCGGTCTTGAAACCAGTCTGTCGCATTAGATCTGGGCACTGGGTGTGAAAAACCACCAACTAATTAAATTAAACAGCAACACTCACATTTTCAGCTGCTTTCAGAGCGTTCAAATTGCCAGTCAGTGTTTAATGCCACCTTTTGCAGCACCCTGCAGGCCAATTAATAGTTATGTAGGGTTGTGAACTGGACAGCTGCTTTTAAATGGGTTTATCCACATTTGTCTTAGAAACAATTTTCTGGTTAATAGGTTTTTTCGCACTTACTTCCGGACATTAAACCTCATTTCAAATACATATAGAGATATACGCAACTCAATCACTTGCTGAAGTTCAAAGAATTTAAAAGCATATGATTAAAAATAAAGGTAGCAAACCTAATATCTTCTCGTTTTACACAACACTTGCTTCCTCATTTTAGGCACTTGATACCGAAGCTAAAACGAGTCCCAGTTATCCAAGTGAATAGTTCTCACTTTTGCTGCCTCCAAAAGGTTAAAGGCGGAGTAGGCGCTGCTCGTCTAACCTGCTACTTGTAAGCTGCACACCCTGGAGTGTACAATGCAGCTTACACGTGGTTTACATATATACCAATGAAGCAGCCAATGGAGGACTAATGAGATGATTCAAGTTCTATAATAAACGGTTATATGTTTAACCAATATTGTTTCCAAAGGTTCTTGCAGAAATAGTATATATTTATTCAACGAAAACCCTTGTGTTAGAGGCAGTTAAAGTTATGCACTATGATTGGTTATTAACAATGTATCAAAAAACGATAATATTTATTAAAGAAGCACCAGTTGAAAGGAGATTATACATTAAAAGCTACATATCACTAACTGCCAGGCATGGTGTGCAATACACATGCCTTCCCCATCGCATTTTTGATGACCCATCAATGACATCAATCATAACATCATTATTATTATTTATAAAGTTTTATATAGCACAAACTAGACCCTGGAAGGGTATCAGAGTGCATTACAAATGTTACATCAAATAGAGTGAGAAGTAGGAACATAATTAGGAGTAGATAACAGGAGAACGTAAATGTTGTCAGTACTCGTCGTAGATCCGGAAGGTATTCAAGAGTGCGTTAGCCATTCTTGCTTAGAGATCAGCACAGATCCTGCTAGGTGAGCTGCGTCTGGTTGGTACCCAACTCGCTCAAGAACAGGGATCAGGGTAGAATTTTGTTCATTAAAAGTAGTTTGACTTCTTTTTTAAAGGAAGTGATTGAAGAGTTTATTCTGATTGCCGGGGGCAGGGCGTTCCAGATCCTATAACCACTGGATACTTGAATACCCAAAAACCCATTTGCCACTAATTGATCAAAATAAAAGCAGTTGTCTCAGATCAACTTTAATTTCCGCCATGGCAAAAATATCAGCAATAGGTTTTTTGGGGATGGGTTCTTGAGGGTGGGGGCAGTCTGCCAAGCAAGAGGGCAGATGCCTGATAGCTCGGGGGTAACTTGAAATCTGTTATCATTCAGATGGCATTGACGGGGTAGTTACCTAGCCCTGCACCACGAGCAACGGCTGGATACCAGGGCAACCAGTGGCACCATTAGTGAACGCTGCATGAGCCCGCTGCTGATTTGCGGCTTCCTGGGGGCCTTGTTGATCGCATCATGTGGCCCCTGATTAGGTGTGGGCTGTAAAAGCACCAAGCGGGTTGTGGCCCCGCTCCGTACAGGTGGGGGGAACTGCGCAGGTGCTCCAGGCCTCCCCGGCAGCTGCAACAAGGAAGAGGGGCGCCAGACTAAACCTGGGGCACATAGGCCTGAACTTATCCCTACAGGAGTGTGGATCCGATCAGGAAGGGGCTCACAGAAAGGGTTCTGGACTGATGGGGGGGCCCCCGAAAACCCCCTCCCCTCTCTGTGAGCACCGGAAGGACAGGCCAGGACCCCAGCATGAGGCCTACAGGAACTCCCTGCACAACACTGTGCGAACCCAGTGGCGTGAGAGAGGAGAGACAATGACCGGACATACCAGCTGTGCCCGACCAGGAAACTGTGGGGTCGTTCAGGTGGGACTGCTTGTGACACCCTTGGGTAGAAGGTGCCCCGCACTTGGGTTTGGGGGTGAGACGGTGCCAGGGCCTACTATCATACGAGCGCTGATGGCGCAGAGGTGATCCGGATGCGACTGCACAACTTGAGGCCAACTACTCCTCTGCCACTGGACTGCACATGCCTCCCTGGACTGGCCCACGCTACCTGCCAGTTCTGGGGATTGGAAGGTCCTCTTGCGTGTACCTACTGCGTTCATTTGACCCTCTTCCCCAGCTGTGAGGGATTGAGATGTCATGAGGAGGGGTGCCTAGTGTGTGGGACGCCAGCAGACTGAAGAGGATTGACCATTGTAGTCAACGACTGCTGGACACTGCTAGGTGCCTTGGGTCGCCGCCCACCCGATGGTGCAGACGCCTACATCCAGGACTGCACCGGACCCAGCAGAATGGACACAGTGGTGATCGAATTGAGCTTACTGCGAGACGATCAGCGCAAACTCTAGGATAAAGTCGCACCAACTTAAACTGCCCTCAGGACCATTCAACTGACCACCGTGAACCTCGAAGTCTGCGTCAAGGAACTTATTAACAAACTCCGCGTACTGGAGAACAGAGTGGAGGATGCCGACAGACAGTCACACTGCAATAATTTATGTATTTTCGGCTTCCCAGACGGCAGAGAAGGTGCAGTCCCCATTGTCTTTTTGAGATATGGTCGATCTCCTCCGTGGCACCCAAGGGCCTGTCTCGCTCCTTCACAGTGGAACGGGACCACCGAGTGGTTGCTAAACTTCCCTGATTATACCTTAGCGGTCCAGCACCGTCGGGCCTCCTTCCTGGAAGTGAAAAAGAAGTTAGGAACTGCCGGTCTCACCTATTATTTGATATACCCAGCAAAGCTGAAAGTCATTGTGAAATAACACCTATTTTTTCACGGAACCTGGTGATGAATGTGACTGGGTGGAGCAGTGGCGCTATGAGCCACGGTAGTCAGAATCCTCACACCATGGCAAACGCATGGCTAGCCTCCAGCGCTGGCGAGGACGACATCGCCACAGTGGAGGAATGCAGCCTGTAGCGGGTGCGGCCATGCCGGCCCTTCCCAGGGAGGAGCAGATTCTGGCTCTGGTAGCCGCAACCAGCATACGAGATAAAGGGGTTGCCCAGGCCACAGATGACTGAGGAATCTTGCTTGCAGACAGGGTCATATTCTTCGGACTCCAGCGGCGACTCGGTCCTCCTCCCTATAGTTACGCTTGAAACGGCAGAAGTCATTGCGAAACAGCTGCCAATGGCATACTTGATGCTGCAACCTACATGGGAGCAGCCGCGTAAGCATCGCAGTAGGTGAGCGCCCTGCTGCCCTGGCTCGCCATACATCATACTGAATTCACAAGGCTGGAGCACCTGCTGTGTCGAATCCGGATGCCTCCATACACCCCGATTAACAACACAGAATAATCCACCTCCACGCTGCATACCACACATATATGACTGCCCAAGCTGAACCCCCCCAATCTATCTCCCGTCTGAACCATATGGTTATTGCACAGCTCTGCTTCAGGACACAATCTCGAAGATGTGCGTTGCTTTTTTGGGCAGTAAGA
The DNA here is from genome assembly GCA_963921515.1 of Calotriton arnoldi. NCBI lineage: Eukaryota > Metazoa > Chordata > Amphibia > Caudata > Salamandridae > Calotriton > Calotriton arnoldi. The sequence goes on from CAWUFW010001662.1 coordinate 2,149,426, forward strand.
TGTTGCCGTCCTGAGAATGAGTTGGGTAATTTGATCGATGTTACATTTGAACTTCACATCATGCATTCAAACCTACGCGCAGACTGCTCATTAGTTTATTTTTCCGGTGGCTGGAGCCCTAACCACCTACATTTTCCGTAACTGCACATTCGCAATTACTAAAAGTTATCGTTCCTAACCTGGAATATCAAAAGGTACGGGTAAGGCAAAAAAGCACCACTCTCTGCACCAATGTCAGGAGGAGAGGGGCCCATAATCGCATTTTTACAAGAGAATCATGTCACCAGAGGAGAAGACCTCCGGCTCCAAAAACGCTGGAATGGTAAATGTTTCTGCACAACCTAAATGTGCTACACCAGGGGGACAATTATATGGATATGGCAGTCAGTACCCTTTGAGAGTACAGCTGTTGAGACTGACCCAGGCAGGGAATTACTTGTCTGTGGAGGGTCAACAGGATAGCAGGACTGTGCTACTGAGTGTCTACCTATGTTAAGGTCACACATCATTACTTGTGACCAGATGGTCCCATCTGGCCGGGATTATTGGAGGGGACATCAATAGCATCCAGAACCAACACTTATATAGCCCCCCACACTTCACTACAACGCGCATCATACTTGGCACAATGGCTCACACACTGGCCCTTAGTTGGCTGTTGGCGAACACTATATCCAGCCGTCAAGCACTACTCCTACTCATCACCACATGATTTGCACGTCGCCCTCGAACGTATCATTTGTCACTTCACTATACATACAACTTAATGTCACAGAGGCAGAATACTTGAGTAAGAACCTTTCGGACCACAACCCGCTTTTGAAATGTGTCATGTGGAGGGGATCCCATCCCAGCAGTGCCAACCTGTCGCTTAGAACAAATGGAGCTAGAGAAGCTCACGTTTTGATCATGGTGCCAAAATCTACCAATTTCCTATGGCGCGAGAATGCAGCTATTGGCTTCGATGGGAACAGTGAATGCCTTTAAAATTTGTTGAAACCGGATTTTTGCAGGCACCATATTGGTCGTGAACGGTTTCATTTTAAAACATAAATCGCAGTCTATCACTACCTTGCAGAAGGGATTATCCTACCAATTTCCTATTTGAGGCAGTAGGCAAAATCTCTCGATGAAAAATAATGGTTAATTCTAATGTAATTTTTCTCAAAAAAGATATTGCATCAAGAAAAATTAAATTAAACGGACAAAGTTCTCAAGGTGGGACATTTGCCATGTTCGCCCTACTTTGCAGGCATGGTATGAAACTTGATCGCTCTCTTTTAAGGCTCTGTAAACTTTAGAATAAGAGTTATGTTGCACTACTGACATTTGTACAGTGCAACTTGCCTCTTGGGACGGTCTGCTTCTGGCGTCTACCACGTGTTTCCGAGATTTCTATTACAGCATGGGATACAAAGATGTATAGATTTGTTTCAAGCAAAATATGCAGAATTTAAAATAAAATAACATTACATTCTTAAGTGACCAACACATCTGGAAAATATTTGCAGAAAATTCAAGTGATCGGCATATGCAAAATCAAAGTGCACTGCACACCAGCGAAAAATATAAACAGAACAATAACATAGTGCACGGATCCATTTTCCGGAAATATTTGTTCAAATTAATGAAAACTCTATTCGATTTTAAATAAAATCATAAAAGTACAGTCAGAAGCACAACAAAGTTCATATAGCAAAATAGTGTCCTCAAAATCGCAGTAACCAGAGACAAATAGCTTACAGAACATTTCCTAAAATCTAAAATGAAAATTACAAAAGGCCACAATACATGGCACTTAAGACGCTTACTTTTTTAAAAAAAAATTTTTTTTTTTTTAAAGGCTTCAAATACAAGTTCAAATACAACTGAAATGTTTTAAAAAAACAAAATGTAATAATGATTGAGAAGAAATGTTATCACATTGACAAGCTAGCAAGCTACTGGTATACAAATGCGACCTAAGAGGGAAACAAAGTAAACGTCAAACTGACCACACCCTGAAGTGGAAAAGCAGGGACCTTTCCCACTAAGTTAAGGGGAGATCTAAAAACAAAACTGTGCCACTAATTCTCGTTAGGTCCTAAGTACATATAATCCTTTACAGAGGTTTTGGCAAGTCCATCCCTTAGCCTCTCAAATGGACTATATACTCCCTGAACCTAAACTTTACCAGCAGTTTGCCTTTCTTGAGAATAGACTCTGGTATATCAAGGAATCCAGAGAAACCTAGCTTACTTAGAGAAACCTTCACATAAGCTAACCATGATAACCTCCACCCGTGCTCATAGGATAGGCAATCATTAATAATTACCTTGTTCAAGCCTGCTAGTATTTCCTGCTTCCTTGGAGGTCGAAATAGATACCCAAAGCATTAACGGAGCCAGATGCACCAAGTCAGAGATCTACTGCAATGACAACTCTGAATGCGGGTGTAATGTGAGCTGGCAGGTGGAGAGAAGAAGTCTGCAAATCAGTTCCCTCAATTTGGAGTGGTGCAGGATTCAAATAACCCCATATGCCTGCCCCATACAAGGCAGTAGGAGGAATGCAGTGTGCTTTATAAATCGACAATAAAGGCAACATCTTTGTGCACCCTTGAGGCTGCGGCAAGTTAAATATGGCACGTGCTGATCTGGACATTTTCAGCCAGACGTTTTTAAATCAGTGTACGCCAAGTACCTAAGGAGTCAAAAAGAGTTCCTAAATACGGCAAACTATTGACCCTGGTCAAGATATTACTACCTGTTAGAAATGGGATCTCTAGTTGGCAAGGGCTTGCACCTTTGTCCAAGTAGGGACCTTTCTTCCTAGTCAGGGTAAGGGTGTTACACTCGTGAAGTAACCCCTGCTCACCCTCGTGGTAGCTTGGCACGAGCAGTCAGGCTTAATTCAGAGGCAGTGTGTAAAGCATTTGCACATAACCAAAAGTAATACAGTGTAAGCACTACAAACGGACACCACGCCAGTTTAGAAAAATAACCAATTTTTATATACTCAAGACGACCAATTACGACAAAAATCCACAATACTATACTTTAAAAATGAATGCTTGATAAGGTAACTTCTTCTTTGCAGGAATAACACAAAAGCAAAGTTCGTACGAGTCGGTAGCCCCGTCCGGGTCTACCGCGATGCTGAATTACACAGAGTCCAACAGTTCCAGCCGACCGCGTCGCTACGGGCCAGCAGAGTCGTGAACAGACTCGGTCACAGTACCTTTCTCGTTGTGGCTGGTACGGAGTGTACGAGCCGGTCGGCGTTCGTCGCGGTTGCGGTGCAAGATGGAGCGATGCAAGGTGCGGTGTCCCTCGATGCGGTGCAGGCAGCGGCTCGATGAGCTTCGTGCAGACGGAGTCGGTGAGTCCAAGGCGTGCGATGCAGGGTGAGACGATGCTCGATGCGGTGCTGACAGGTTGCGATGCAGGCGACCAAGCCGGAGTGCGGGAGCTGGCGTCGGACAGCGGTGCGAGTCGGAGCGGTGCGTCGCAGACTTGCGAGCGGTGCCCCAAATGCGATGCGGTCACGACTCTTGAGCCAGTTGCAGCGTCCGCGTCGGTCGGGTCCGGCTGGTTCAGTGAAGCGATGCGAACTGCGGTGCCCACAGGTCACGGTGCAAGCAGCGGCTCGATGTTGACGGCGTCGGACGTCGCCTACGGTGAGACCAGGGTTGCGATGCGAAGCGGGGCGATGCGGTCTGCGGTGCAAACAGGTCACCGGTCAGGGATGGATTCGGTTGACGGAGTCGGTTGCAGTTCCCTTCCTCTGTGGCAACGGAAACAGCGTTCCAGAAGCGGTACCCAGAGGTTTGTGAAGTCTTTGTAGTCCCTGAGACTTCTTAACAGGAGGCCAGCTCAGTTCCAGGCCCTTGGAGATACTCAGCACAAGTTTGTAGAAAGTTCAGTCCTTTCACTGCCCAAGGCAGAAGCAGCAGCTGCAGGCCAACCCAACAAAGCAACAACACAGCAAAGGGGCAGTACTCCTCCTGGCAGCTCTTCCCGCTCTTCGTCTTGGCAGGTTCCTTGATTCCAGCGAGATCTAAATTCATGGGGTCAGGGCCCCAATATTTATATCCCAAATTCCTTTGTTCTCTGAAGGCAGAGAGGCCTTTGCCTAGTCCAAACCAGTTCTGGAGCACTTTGTTGACAAGTCTCCGTCCCTTCTTTCAGTGAGTAGGCCAGGGACATCAGACGCACCACAGGAGGTGGAGCCAGCATTGTGGAGGGAAGGCACTGTCCTATTCAGGGCCCAGGTGCGACCCCTCCCACCCATCTACATGTAGATCTTGCTATTCAGCCCTGTGCTGACTCACCCTGTCTCCTGGCATCCCCCAGCCCCTGTCACTCACACTCCAGACAAGGAATACACAACCTCGCAGAGGCAGGCTTGGATGGTTAGACAAGAAAATACCCACTTTCTAAAAGGGGTATTTTCAAACACAGAATGTTAAAACCAACTTCACTAAAAGATGCGTTTTATCAATCTGAGTCCAGGCATACTAAACTCGAATTTCTACCATGTTCCCGGGGTCAGTTAGGATTATAAGCTGTAATAATCAAAACTGCCCGTTCTGGCCTATGGGGAACAGGTAGCCTTGCAATAGTGAAAAACGAACTAGGCTGTAATTCACTATCAGGACATGCCACACACACCAGGGCATGTCCTACCTTTCGCATACAACGCACCCTGCCCACAGGGGTACCTTGGGCCTACCTTAGGGGTGACTAACATGTAGAAAAGGGAAGGTTTAGGGACTTGCAAGTGTGCGCACTTGCCAAGTCGACATGGCAGCCCCAGGCTGCGCACAGGCTCTGCAATGGCAGGCCCGAGTTACTCTTTACGGGCTGTTTGCGTGGGTGGCACAATCCAGTGCTGCAGCCCACCAACAGCATTTGGTCTATAGGCCCTGGCACTCGCAGTGCACTTTACAAGGGACTGACACATAAACCAAATAGGCCAATCATGGAAACGCCAATCCGTAACACATTTTATACAGGAGCACTTGCACCTTCCCACTGGACAGCAGTGAGGAAAGTGCGCAGAATCATTACACCAGCAAAAACAGAGTCAAAACCGGGAGGTCAGAAAGCAAAAAGTCAGGGGAAACACGCCAAAAGATGCCAAGTCTAACACTACCAATTTGAAAATTCGAAATTTTCCTTTTGCCTTGCCACAGACCATTATGTGTGATCTACTACACTTTGCAATTAGGTCTAATTCCCCCATGAACGATACAAAAGAGCCCACCGGCTTACAAGGGGCATTTGGAATCCAGGCAATTAATACTGCATCATATGCATGTAACAAGGCTGGGAAGCAAGCATGATGCCCCCATCTCGGGGATATCCTCAGTAGCCTTTTTTACGTAGGGAATAGGATTAATAATGTAAAGAGTAAACAATAACAGAGCCAGGACACAACCTTGGGGTTACACCCCAAAAAAAGGACAGAGGGCCTGCCAAGTCCCCCAAAGTGCCATAATGATCTCTGGCAACCAAATTTGCATGAAGGGTGTGGAGAAAGCTAACGAATGAAACCTCAACCCCCAGAAATATTTGTTGTACCATACACCTATGAAAGATCTCTATTAATTCCCACTGTAGGCAGATTATGAATACATGTATAATGACAAAAGGGTATACAGTGCTAACCAGGAACTACAACTTCTTTGCAAGGCTTTTCGTTTAGGACAAAAAGCAAACCATTACACACAAAAATTTGCATAACAACAACTTCTGGCATTTACAAATTTACTGAATTTGTGGCACTCCTGTCCCCAAAATCCATTAAGCTGCACCTGAACACATTAAATTAACATATCAATACAGTGTACTACATTTTAAAGTCAATATATCTTCTATTCCAACTTCAAACCCAGTGACGTGGTGTTCAGCACTTGTTCTATGACCAGATGGACACATTGTTCTGATGCCAGAACTGTTATCGATGTTTTTCATGTCATGTTTTTCTTATGGCCAATGTTGAAGGAGATACGTTGCTTTTGCAAATATTGCCTAATACCACAGTGAGTGCCTGGTTTGTCTTTTGCCTCTTGATCGTACCTTTTCAGCGCTCCTAAGTCCGGATAGGTAAACTCTGCTTTATAAAAAGGTAGCTAATAATATGAAGTAAATAAGACTAAGGACTTGTCAAGCAAGATGCACAATTTAAAGAGCATCTTGGTTTGGACACTACCTCTAGAAACTGCACTAATCTAAATATGGATTTCGGAATCGGGCATTTTCCCGTATTATATAAAATTATGCAATTTGCGCCAGAAACATTAAGTCAGAAGAAAATCCAGCAATTTTTGAGTACTACAAAAAAGTTCTAGAAAGATCTGGTTAAATCCAAGACCATTCTGAAGAAACAGATTCTCATACGTTTCTTTGAACTCGTAATCAATGTGGGCATCAGACTTTCAGTTTTTTGGTCTTTTATCAATTCTGGTGCACCAACAAGGTGTTGAGATGAGTATAAGATCCATAGGTCGTCCCCAGCTTCAAGCAAAGGAACAAGTTAGGTAGAAACGATACAAGAAGCTCTTGTCAACAGTTTAGTACGGAGATGCTCAAAGTATGGCCTGGAGGTCGCATGCGTCCCTCCTGACCTTTATATGCAGCTTTCTGGTGAACAGCAACACTGGACTGCTGTTTGACGGAGCACGAAAATTCATAAAGCATGCAAGCATTTATTTCAACGTTGAATAAAATAATGGTAAGAAAGCTAAGAATGTGTTCTGCACAACTTATCTTTAGGAACACAATCACATAAGGCAACAAAGCACACACATGCCAATTAGTAACTCTTAATCTGGTCTTTGTTCAATTTTTATCTTTTTCAGACATCTTACACTAACCATGTAAAAATTTAAGAAACTGTACAATTTTCAAAAAAGTGTATTAACACGAAGAAGCGTTTCACTTTCGATTATAACGCTGCATTGAGAGACATTTATTAGAAGTTATATTTTTCAAACTTGAACTTTGTAACATTAATGCCGCCCGACCTCACAACAATGCCATTAGTGAATCAAGAGGCTAGTCATTTGTCAGGTGCACCTCTGTGGCAACTAGGTTGTTGTTATAAATGGAACAACATTATAGGTTATAAAATCAAACAAGAGAAGGTTTTGTACAGCAGCCATCCTGAACTCGTGTATTTCAAGGTGCTCTCATATAAGGTAATAAAGAAAAAGAAGGCAACGAGAAATAAAAAACAACTGCCTAGGATCACCCAATTTGGTCAAGTCAAATGAGGAAGCCGAGACTGCTCCCAGGATTTCTGGTTGTACAATGTGCAATTCAGCCACAGATGAGTATCTCAAGTTTTACATCAAAAGTTAATGCTCTGTCTTTCATTCTTTGCACATGATGTTATAGCGTGGGTAGCAGACAGAAGCCATGTGAAGGCTTGGTTGTCCACACCATTTACGTGCTTCGCTTTCCGCTGCACCCACCTTACACCACATTTGACCCTCACAATGCGGCCCTCAGGCATGCAACAGACTATACCTTTTGGTCCCCAGGGAAATGTTTGTGAGTACCCATGGTCTAGTAGAGCATGTTTCTGCTCCAATGGGATCACTTTAATGTGTGAAACGCTGACACTGAGCTATGTGGACAAGAGGGATTCTATCTACTTCTTTCAGCTCAACCAAGTCAATGCTACCTGAAAGCACTAGATACCTGGGATTCGCATTTGACAAGGAGGAAAAAGATTAACTAGAAGGTCACAGCAAGGCAAATTGAAAATTGCTCAAAATCATACTTCTTTGAGGAGTTAAATAATTCACCCCAGAAGCAAAATGTAAAATTCAATCCTTAGTCTGATCTTTGGTGGTCAATGAGAATACCCAAGATACACCTCACAGTCAGCTTTGATCACACAACCTCTGTTCTAATCACACTACAGTGGCTACCCACTAAAGCTATAATCTTATGCAAGTGCGCCTTATACACACACAAGGTCCTGTACTCGGGAAATCTGACTTCTGCAACTAAATAAATTGCTATCTCCTATAGCCTGAACTTCCTTTTAAAGCGTTGACATTCTTGTACTGGAAAACTCTCTCATTAAAAAGAGAACACCCTCACAATCCTCCAGATGGGAGTGCTTTCAAAACCTGGAATTCTATACTCCCGGGGATACAGACCCCATCTGATGAAAAGTTTTTTTTTTTTTTTTTAAAGAAGATCAGTCCCCTATTATTCCATCTTCAGTTCCAGCACAATTTTTTTTTTCTTTGCCAGAATTTCGCAACATTGTCAACAATTGTTTGTAATTTTAAGAAACTGTGCAGATGTGTTTGGATTAATCTGAGTTAAGTTTTTCCATATAACCTGTCATTCTTAATTGTGTTCTATTTTTGTACACTGCTGTTACTTATGTCGTTCTACATTTTCTGTACTGTTCAATTCGCAAAACACTCCAACACTCGCATGGGAGTGTTAGGTGCTACATAAAACTGTTAATAAATAAACTGCTAAATATTATTGGGTCAATATTCAGGCAAAGCTTTACAAGGAGATTGGGGGTACAGTGGGATAATGGGTACACGTGAAATCTCCCCTGCTCACTGAACAGAATAAAAATAACAAAAAGTACATTTGAAACCAATCTTCAAAAGTGCAAACAGAAAAACGGCCAGGCAGCAGCACCCGTGCCCAACTAACAGCTAAAGCATTGCGCGGAGAACCATTACCAGAGGATACTCGCTGCTCAGTTTCACTGGACACAGTGTCCCTCTTCTGATGAGCGACAGCAGAAGTATCAATGCAGGGTTCTTGGAAACATTACCCGAGCCCAAGGATCTCATGACTCATCAGGATGTTTGCAAAACCAAGCTCAGACTGCACAGGCGTGACAAGGGAGGCTGCTGCACAGAACGACTATTTTTTCAGCCTGCTTCACAAACACAAGAATTGGTACTAACTTGGATAGAATCATGAGAAATGTGTACATCCACCATCAGATGGCCACCAAAAGTTAAAATAGCATTTTCTTCCTTATTTTACTTGTTTCACTAAGAGTGAAACATGCCCCGATTAAAGCATTCAAGTATTCACTGTGTTCTTGGGATCTGCAAAGAATACCATAGGCAGTCGATGCGGAGAGAGAAACAAAAGATTTAATTTAATGTCCTAGAAGGTATCTGCCCAGACACAGGACACCTCGCCCCTTCATTTCTTCTTTTGGTAAAACGCGAGGGAATATGCCATTTAAATCAGATGGACACACACGTATGTCAAAACGTGGAAGCACCACCAATCAGGCTGCAGTGTTGCCTCCAGATACCACAAATGTGAAAATATACGGGCTCTTTTGAGCCATACTATGCTAAACTTTTGCATCCATTTCTCCCCAAAACTGCAGACTTCAGAAAGGCCATCTGCACTGCAGGTGTGGACTAATTTCAAAACCCTGTAGTACTGTGACCCTCATGAACATGACTAGACCTGGGGCTGTGGAAGGACCCAGCTGCTGTGCCAACGAGGAAGAGGAGGTGTGATGCCCTGAGCACAAAAGACATGCCCCTTACTTGTGGACCAGATTTAAGTTCCAGCTTACCATTTTTGCGGCTCAGCTAGAGGATAAAAAGCCTGCTCAAGATCGGAGAATCTCCTCCTGATTGGCTGCCCCACCAGCACCAAGAACAACAACTTTCAGGACAGATTTCTTTTTAAATGTATATTGATGCCCACAGGGAACCAACTTTAGGAGGTTAACTATTTAGGGTAGAGGATGTAGCCTAACGGCTAGGGCGGTCGATCTCTAATCTGGGGAACCGGGTTCGAGTCTAGGCAATGACACTCAACATCCTGTGATTCTGGGCAAATCACAATCTCCCCGTGTCTTCAAAAAATGAATGTGTCCTTGTGTAATGCAACTGGTGCTCATGTAAAGCGCTCCGATACATTCGGGTCAAGTTCGCGCAATATATAACTAAGAAGAAAAGAAAATGCTACGTAAAGGTGCCCTTTACCCAACAAATGAAAACCTGGTTCACTCAATTTGCCAAAACCTTCTCCCACAGCAGAATGCTCACTCAGTCACCCTCAAATCTGGTACCCATGGGTCACTGTTTACCAGAAGTTAACACATGAAATCTTGGTGCTTTCCCCGATGGAATTTGCCCACTACAAAACTGCAAGAGCTACAGACGAGCACTGATGTTCACTAGGACCTCACAAGGGCAGTGATTTGCTTAACATATATCTAGATGAAGAGACCAAGATAATATTTATAAATCACACACTGTTCAAAGACCTGCTCAGTAAGGCCAAACAAGTGCGGCACCTACATCTTTAAAGTGAAAGCCTACATCTTCAGTCTCAAAATGTTGATACGGGGCAATAAATAATAAGAATAGAATCTGGGATCTTAGGAAACTTACTACACTCTGGAAAAAATGTATTAGGCAGCGATGAAGATAACTTCTTCGTCTGCTTGCTACCTTCATCTGTTGCTTCTAAAATAAAACTTAAGTATGGTATACAATACTGCCATGAAGAAACCTTTCAAAAGGAAAGGAATTTACATAAATAGTGCTGCTACAGCCACCCTAGAATTGAGTCTCTGGGATATTAAAATACACAAAGAGAACAAAAACAAAGACAGTGGCGTAAGCATTTCTAATTCTGATTGTAGTGAAAACTGAATCAAATTGCAAACTGCAACCATTGTGCGTTCCTTTATGTGCCAAAACTGTTTTTTCTTCGAAAAAGGCTTCACAAACACTGGGTAAACAAGCATTGGCATAGCCAATAGGTCTCGCCTTTGGGACCTTATAAGTGTTTAGCCATGCAACAATTGTGCTGCATAACTGACACCTGGTTAAACACATATACGGTCCCAAAGGCGAGACCTATTAGCCAATAGGTCTCGCCTTTGGGGCCTTATAAGTGTTTAGGCAGAGCTATTGGTTTTGCCAATGTTTTTAAGAGCATTGTGGCTGCTGTGCAGCATGTTGAAAAGTTATAATAAAAAAGACTTAAGCATTTGTTACTTTATATATAACTAAGACGACATTATGTACAACTGAATGACCCAATTAAAAAAGAACAAACATAAGAAAGGTCTTGTCGTTTATTTTGTCGTTGCAATGTTGGCAACTTCTTCCTGCCTATTCTAATGTTGAGGTGGTGCTTAGTGATGCTGTGGTGGTGCTGAGGTGGTGTTGAGGTGGTGCAGAGTGATGCTGGGGTGGTGCAGAGTGATGCTGGGGTGGTGCAGAGTGATGCTGGGGTGGTGCAGAGTGATGCTGGGGTGGTGCAGAGTGATGCTGGGGTGGTGCAGAGTGATGCTGGGGTGGTGCCGAGTGATGCTGGGGTGCTGCCGAGTGATGCTGGGGTGCTGCCGAGTGATGCTGTGGTGCTGCCGAGTGATGCTGTGGTGCTGCCGAGTGATGCTGTGGTGCTGCCGAGTGGTGCTGTGGTGGTGCCGAGTGGTGCTGTGGTGGTGCCGAGTGGTGCTGTGGTGGTGCCGAGTGGTGCTGTGGTGGTGCCGAGTGGTGCTGTGGTGGTGCCGAGTGGTGCTGTGGTGGTGCCGAGTGGTGCTGTGGTGGTGCCGAGTGGTGCTGTGGTGGTGCCGAGTGGTGCTGTGGTGGTGCCGGGTGGTGCTGGATGGTGCTGTGGTGGTGCCGAGTGGTGCTGTGGTGGTGCCGAGTGGTGCCGAGTGGTGCCGAGTGGTGCAGAGTGGTGCCGAGTGGTGGTGCCGAGTGGTGGTGCCGAGTGGTGGTGCCGAGTGGTGGTGCCGAGTGGTGGTGCCGAGTGGTGGTGCCGAGTGGTGGTGCCGAGTGGTGGTGCCGAGTGGTGCTGTGGTGGTGCCGAGTGGTGCTGTGGTGGTGCCGAGTGGTGGGGTGGTGGTGCCGAGTGGTGGGGTGGTGGTGCCGAGTGGTGGGGTGGTGGTGCCGAGTGGTGGGGTGGTGGTGCCGAGTGGTGGGGTGGTGGTGCCGAGTGGTGGGGTGGTGGTGCCGAGTGGTGGGGTGGTGGTGCAGAGTGATGCGGTGGTGGTGCCGAGTGATGCGGTGGTGGTGCCGAGTGATGCGGTGGTGGTGCCGAGTGATGCGGTGGTGGTGCCGAGTGATGCGGTGGTGGTGCCGAGTGATGCTGTGGTGGTGCCGAGTGATGCTGTGGTGGTGCCGAGTGATGCTGTGGTGGTGCCGAGTGATGCTGTGGTGGTGCTGAGTGGTGCTGTGGTGGTGCTGAGTGGTGCTGTGGTGGTGCTGAGTGGTGCTGTGGTGGTGCTGAGTGGTGCTGTGGTGGTGCTGAGTGGTGCTGAGAGATGCTGTGGTGGTGCTGAGTGGTGGTGCTGAGTGATGCTGTGCTGGCTCTGATTGATGCTGTGGTTGCGCTGAGTGATGCTGTGGTGTTGCCGAGTGAGAGATAGAGTGAAGATATAATACCCAATTAGAGAGGGTGGTGAGAGAGAAAGAGAGAGAGAGAGAAAGGGTGTACATAGAATAAAGAGTGGAGCGGGATAGAGAGAGAGAAAGAAGGGGAGAGAGAGTGAATGAAGGTGTTTGAAAGAGAAACAGATAAAGGGGTGAGAGAGAATGAAAGGCTAAAAAAGATAGAGAGGGAGAGTTAATTAAGTAGAGAGAGAATTAGAGAGGGTAGAGAGAGAGAAGGAGAGAGACAATAAGAGTGGGGGTGTGGAGTTTAAATCGAGTGAAGAAGTGACGCGGAAAAAGTAACCTTAAATATAGCTTTGTGCGAATAAATATAAAAATTTAAAAAAACTGTGAGAGACAAAAATACTGGTAATTAGGCTGTGACTCCCAATATAAAACAAATGGCGATATAAGGTGAAATCAACCCACCGAAGCAATATTTCTAACTAGAGAAAAAAAAGCTTGCATTTCAATGCTAATCGCTGTTGTTTTTCATGTGACTGTAGTCCAGGGCCCTCAGTTGGTAATGGGAGCTGCTGCTGCGATTGAAACATCAGAGTCCAGAGAGTTAATGAGCCATGACGAGGAAATGAGGAAGAGATAGGAAACAACAGATGGCAGCTGCGCGTGCACGCCATCGTGAACTCAAGCTGGTCGCCAGCCGAAAGCCAGTGTTTGCACTTCCAAAACCCGCTTACTAAAACTCTCGGCCAGACCAGCGCAAGCGCTGGTGCAGACCGAGACCTAAAAACTGCACATTTATCTTTCAAAAGTTGTTTATCCATGGCAACAGGGTTACATAAAGAAACACTGCAAAATAAGTAGAAGTATTATTTGTATTAGCATAAATAAAAACAGAATCTCGCAGCCAAATAGGAGTTAATAATAAATCCTATAGTGGATGAAATGCAAATACTGTCTCTCTTTGGGCAAAGATGCCACATTCTTATATTAATAATAATAATCTTTATTGCTTAGTTAATAAAAACCATTGCAATCAGCTACATCGAGCGACACATAAGAATGCTTAATTGACAAAAACCATTACAGTCAGCTGCATGGTAGATTACATGTAAAAAGTGCCTAAAACAACCCTTTTTAGGTCGAGCCTAGAGCAGCGCATGCGCTGCTTGGGAGACTTTTAGTAAGGGGGTTTGGAAAGCTGACCAGACGCTCGTGCGTCATGGCCTTTTTCCTGCGGTTACGCGCGCTGGGCCGACATCCGTTTCCCATTATCGTGCCCAGACGCGGGCGCGATAATTGGAAACACATGCCTGCCGTGCGTGTAATAGCCCATGACGCACGAGCGTCTGGTCAGCTCTGCAGGCTGCCGCGCTCGCTCGCCCCCGCTCCTCTCTTGTTATACTAGCCCGGTACTCCATAGAGCGAGTCAGACCCTCCCGGGGCTGTTAGTTGTCGGGAACAGCACAGTGTACATGTGTTTTTATAATCTGTACAATATTGCCGAGTGTAGCACAAACCTGCAGCGCCATCTAGCGGCCACTCGCCCACATGCCGTGCTATCGCTTGCTCTAGGCGGGTCTAATATACCGCTAATAAATATTATGACGGACAGCACACGCCCCCCCCCCCCTGCCCATTTAGCACAAGCAAGAGTGGGTGGCATCGGGGTGCGTTTGCACTGAGACTGTCTTCGGGTACAGCTGTGTAACCATGGCGACTGAACTTAGCATGTTGCACAGAGCAGGGCCTCATTCTGCCTTTGTCTCCATAGGCCTTCACTTTTAGCTTCGAACCAGCAAAGTTCCCTTTCTGTCGTTTCGGGACGGAAAACGAGGAAATCCAAAGAAGCGACGCAGACGAAGGTAAGGTGGCGCCCTCATCTAGAGGTGTGGAAGGGGTTTATGCCTTTTCCTGAAACTTCACAGCAGGGTTATCTGAGCGTAACGGATGAGTTAATAAGGCTATATCACCCAGCTCAGTTGTCTGCAAGCTGCATGTCAAGTATCAATGCCGAGCCTCCGCCTCTTTCTCCGAGGTCAATGAACCAGTAAAAGTGATCTTTTTGCATATAAACCTATTCACCAATCGGGTGCGAGTTTTGCCGATGTGGGCATATTGAGGATAAAGAAGCGTGAGTTGACGCGTCTTTTGCTAAATTGTCCGAACCCATTTCTAAGCTTATTCTTGTACTGTTTGATTTCTTTCTGGGTAAGTGTGGAAAACAATCTTCAATTGTGTCGCTAGGGGCGACTGGTTAATGGCTTGCAGTAAGACCCCGACAAGCTATTAAGAGGGGCCAGATTGGACTTTTATCTACCCACATGGAGCTGAAATTACCAAAAAGACTAAAGTTCACCGAAAACAGCAATTCTGGAGCACGGCGCTTTCGGGTGTCCTGCTCTCTTGTATTAACTACCTGTTCATCTCCCCTTTTCAGGTGACGTCACTTTAGATGAGATAAAAAAATTGGGCACAGTAGACCAGGGGTTCCGGCATTTCTCGAACTGTCTGTGCCGCATCACTGACGCCACCAACAAGAGTTTGGTACTGTACAATGCACTCGGACAGACCCAGCTGGTGGCCCTATACCCACAGGGGTCCGACGCGGTTCGCCAAGGTGAGGAGGGGGCGTGGCTGCCCACGTATACCTGCAGGAGCTGTACACACGTATGCCTCAGTGTACCGTCTAGTAAATCTTACACCGGCGCGCACCCCTTCCACACGCAGGAGGTTTTTTTTTGCAGCTTTATGTATCAAACTCGACCCGAAGGTATTGGAGTGCTTTACATGAGCACCAGTTACGTTACACAAGGACACATTCATTTTTGGTAGGCACAGGGAGATTAAGTGATAAGCCCAGAATCACGGGATGTTGAGCTGACGCCAAGGCTCGAACCTGGTTCCCCAAGCTCTGACCGTTACGCCACATCCTCAACCTCAGTACAGTTTATCTAAAGAAGCTACGACTAAACCAGCATTACTGTTGTCATTGTGACTCACTTTATCACAAAACAAATTAACAATTCCTCTTTCTCCGCAGCAACTTTGAATATGAACTTTTACTCTTGGCTACCTGGGAGAAATAGCAGGAAGCAGCCCGTCACGCTGAGCATTGTGGGAAGCAACCTCTTCCTGTCCTGCGCATTGGTGGATGAGAAGCCCAAGCTACACCTAGAGGTAACCAGGGAAGCCATGTTATTGTGACCAATGGGTACCAGCCATGCATGCAACTATTTCACTCCATCCTCCAACCCCCCCACACCCTCCAGTTCTTCTCTTGGTACTTCACTTTGAGATCTGCGCTGTAGGTTGGGTATCAAACATAAGTGCAGCAGGGCTTGATCTTTGCTAGGTTCTTTTTTGCCATATCCATACGTTTATTTACATTTTCTGCTGACAATGTGGCCTGGGTCTGGAACTAACTTTGAGCACCAGCTTTAGGCGTGCCACTCTTGGTATTCTGTACCTTCAGGAACATACAAATGTGATGTCCGGGACCCACTCAGAATGGTGCATGCGTCTTGTGCATTCAAAACTACTACCCCTTCTGCGCATGTCCACATACATTTGCTTACATTTTTTAAACACTGGCTCCGGAATTACCGAGAAGGAGGCCCAGATTGCATAGCAAACTCTCAAGTTTCAGATAACCCCGGCTCCTTCTTGAGGTAGACTCTTGTACCTTGATAGACGTGTCAGCCACCCCCAATTTCTGGTCAAGCCTCTAGATGCCCCTGCTTCACACACTCCTGTTTCCTGGTTGGGAGGGGGTGGTTGGAGTTTGGGGCCACATGTTTAAAGCTCCACAGGGTCCTGTCATCCTATGTTTAAAGCTCCACAGGGTCCTGTCATCCCCTGTACCTCAAGGCGCAAGGCTCCATGTGAATCTACTACTGTGCCTTGATGATGCTTTTCAATTCTTAATTTGTGATGTACTTGTCGTGTGCCATTCAACACGGGCAGTATCCTGTCCAGAGGAAAATGTGCATTTGAGTCTGACTGATATTAATTGTAGCACTGGTATATGTTGGGAAGGAGAAATTACAGATTATGCGAAGAAACACTGCACATGACTTATTACTGGCTTTCCACCAGACCATTCTAGACATAGCAGTCACTGTCCCCGTAGGTCGGGGGTCTTCAAACTGTGGGAAGGGCCCCCCTAGGGGGGTCTCGGGTGATCCCAAGGGGGGGCTTCTGGCTCTGGCCAAAAGAAGCATTATGCTCTGTAATGGGCCATCACTAACATCTTTTATTTATTCCCTACCTGGTAGTATGTGTCAAAAGGGAAGGGACTCCAAATATTCTTCAAACCCCCCAGCCACATACCGTGGATACTTTTAATAGATACAATTTTATAAAACAAATATGAAAAAGTATGAGGGGGCCACTCTGGTACAGAGTACCTGCACTTCGATTTTTCCAAAGCAAGCACTGGTAGTCTGTATTGGTTAAGTGATGTGGTGAGATTCAACTTGGCCCCTTAACTTCAGAGCTTCATCCCTCGCTACTTGACCAATGCTGTAGCAGGTTCAGCTCGGTTTTACCAGCACAGCTGCAACCCATCCTTGATTGCTTGTGGGTAATTGAATCTCAGTTAGCCATTACCAGCTCTGCCAAACGGACTAATTCTGCATCCTCCAGCCTCCCTGTGCAGCACACGGCCAGAGAGCAAGATCTTCATCTTCTTACCGCCACTATTGTCTCTGAAGCTTCTTATTATGGCGAACTCTATGCTTTGAGCTCTACTCCCCCCCAAAAGGATGAATCCCTGGGGAAGTGTACAACACCATACGGGGCGGTGCCTATTGCCCAAACTGTGATCCCGATTGTTCAACAGATGGTGGTACCCAAAGGCCAAAGGGAACTGCAACTGACAAGCAATAGGCCCTTGCTGGATATGCAGAACACTGATGCAGCCACTAATAACACTGTTATGAACCTTCCACCATGTACCAGCCCTTATGTTGTGATACTGACTGGCATCCCATTACTGAGGCATAACCAGACGGAATCAGGGGACCCATATCTTAATAAAGTTACCTATTGGTTATCTAAGAACAAAGGGTTCAGAATCACTTTAGCATTCTCTAGATTCCAGTCCATTGAAATTGCCTTCCACGAACACCCGTAGACAATAATATTTTTTCCAAATCTTGTATTTTCAGTGATATGACCACCGAAGGGCCTGATTTTACATTAAAAACAGAGTTTTGGACTATACTATTTCCCCCTGAAAGGCAATATTTCTCTCCATGTGTTCCCATACCTGGTGTGTCACGCAGTTTGGTGCTTACTTTCCCTCCATGTTAAAGAACAGTAGATGTTTCAGCACCCAGGCTAATGTGCTGCATAGCTAAATACATATAAGGTCCCAAAGGCGAGACTGATTGCATTGCAAATGCTTGTTGTAAATAGAGACAGTTAAGAAAGTTTGAGTAATTACAATGATTCCAAAAAACTACGAGGAGTATAAAAATTGGCATTTAGTGCGTGCAGTGAAGTGCAAAAGGAGTCGCGATGAAGTGCAAAATGTCGAATTTGGAGTCCATTCTCCTACAAGTTCCTAGGGCAGTGCAAGTTTCTGTAAAGTTGGCTTTGAGAAACATGGCCAGGCTAGCGTGGCAGTCAGAAGGTGGTCCTCAGGAAGAATGTGTTAACTAGTTGCAATCAGCTACATCAATTTTGTGACATAGTAATCAATCCACAGTAGCACACCGTTTGTGATTAAAAAATTATAATAGCTTTTGTAGCATGATTACTTAAAAACGTTGCCTCTGTAAAGTCCATGTGACAACAGAAGAAAACAGTTTCGAATGTGCAAACATGTTTAAAAAGAATATGGAGTATTATAATAAAATGGGCACTGCCGGGTTGAACACTGCCTCCATAAAATACATGTAACGACAGGAGAAAGACAGTTTCAGATATACTAACATGTCTAAAAAGAATGTGGCACAGCCGGGTTGTCAGAGGTCATTGCTTAGTTTGTGGAGTAGCGTGTATCATTTAGTGAGCCTCCTTCAAAGCAAAATAGAAGATGGAAGAGACCGAAGTTTTGCATTTATATGTTTTAACTTGGAGGTAATTATTCCTTGTTTGTTGCCAAAAGGCAATGAGACTTAAGTACGGCATGAGATGTCTTCGTCCAATCACTCCCTACTAGAATTCAGCTTTTTTTCCGCTTTATCCAGAAATGTAACAAGGGGACACGCTAGTTGAATGTTTTTGCCGTCAAAGCATGCCTTAACCGCCTGCCTGCATGTTCTTATTCCCATTTCCTTTAAGGCAGGTTTTAAATGGGATCTGCGCTCCTTGTCAAGTTCCTTGCAGATACATATTAAATGAAGAATGTCCTCTTTTGAGACCCCACATAGCCGACAGTTAGTTATCGTTTGAGGGCGTTTCCACAGGGGCAAATGGTATTGTGATGGAAGGATACCCAGTCTTAGTCGTAGGAACTTCTTCATAATCCGTGTGAGGCCGACGCTTAGGTAACTTTGATGGAAGCTGCTGGTATAGCTTTGAATGACAATCCAGCCATGGGCCCTGTTGGTTAGTGTTGCTTTGTCCTCGGCTTGCGAGATGATCTTTACTGATTTATTTACCAGTTGTTTGAAGTTGTTGTGCGATCCAGTGCTTTCCCAAAGATCGTGTAGTTCCAGGGTGTCTATTGAATGCTTTAGATAGCTTGCGGCTGCGCACCCATTTTTCCTTTCTAGCTATGGAAATGAATACCTCGGCAGTATAAGTGCTCAGTTTGGTTATCCCGTGAGTTTTCTGGGATGACATAATACTTAATGAATGGAGATTCATTTTAACACAACAATTATTTTTTTACTGCAAGCTTAAAAACAGCAGTTACAAAGTCATAGGATGCTATCAACTTCTCTTCTCGTAGGGGGGTTTCCATTGCCACACAGGTGGGCCTCAGTCACTCTGCTGATGATGGGTACACTGTGAACTTCATCTCATTGGGGCCAATGGCCCGAAGAGAGTGGCCTCCTGCCAAACTCATCTCCTTTATAAACTCACCATCTTAGCAGAGAGGCTCACAATGTATGTACTTTTCGTTTACATGAGCAATTTTAGCTGTTCTGGATACCACCAGGCTGAGCTTTGAAGAGTAATGCGCCTCCCGTAACGTAGTGGAAGAAAGGATTAAGAAATCTGCTTCGCCATCCTATTGCTATACCGATACAAAAAGGGATGATGGACGGAACGTTTGAGCCAATCAAACACTCACCCCCAGTCAACTGATCTGGGTTTAATCCATCATCATTCTTTAGCTCACTCCACCACATCCTATTGCTATGGCAGAAATATATATTCAATCCTCTTGGCCACTGGCTGCAGACTAGGAAGGGGGAATACCTAAATTTAGGAAATCAGACTTTGTGGTGCATTTGGTTTATCTTGGTCTCACAAAGCCTTTTTAACAATAACATTACCATGTCGTGCCCATCTTTTAAAAAGATACAATATGCGTGAATATGTATGATTATTTGAAGACTGCCATAGTTTCCACTGCATGGATAGTGAGAAGATGGAGACAAACTGGTTAAAGAGTCAACAAGGATAAGATATGTTTCTCTACAAACGACCACACAAATGAAATTAGTGTTTTTAACTTGTAGGGTAGGCACATGTCCTCCATTATTGATCTGTGCCATTGACCAACACGCTTTATGGAACCTGCGGTATCTGGTCAATAGAAAAAAAGACAAAAACCACTCAAGTAAAGAGTCAGCGATTCTGATCACTGCCACAAATGATAAAAGAACTGTGCCCCATAGTGTTGTCTGCAATTGGTGAATTACAATAGAAAAATAATCATTAAATAGGCAAGGCCAGACTTAATCCTTAAGTATCAGTAAATCATCCCATATGAAAAGAACCTGTGTAAGTATATTTCACGTTTTGAGAGGGAACCAAATCGGTATGAGGATATGAAAGGAAAGTCTCTGGAGTGGCTGTGTGAGGAAAAGGTTTGTCATATTCTGAAATCATGAGTGGCTGGCAAAAGCTCCTTTTGTTTGCTTTGTACAACCAGATCTGTGCCAAAAGATATGAAGAAATACGGAGTTAACATAGGCCCTTTCCAAACATTATCCACAAATTTCAGTACCTTATAATAAACCATTCAAAATTTAACTGGAAACTAAGAATGCTTACTAGTCTCTGATCAGACACCTTTCCTTTAAAGCTGCACTTCTGTGGGACTTGATTGTTAGTCCTTTGTGTGTGGGGTGGGAGGTATGCTCCCTTAACAAACCCTGCTCATAGATATATACTAATGAATATATATTCATACTAGCATGATTTCCCTGTACCACTTGGTGATGCGCCATTCAGCTGGGATATGTAACTGCCTCCTTCCCTGACTATTTACTTTACCTAATAAGTTTACTTTCAATATCCCCTGGTGATACGTTTTCACCCCTCCCACTCCATTCATAATAAACTGTACTTTCCCTGCTCCTATTGGTAACTCACTTTGGCTCTAACAGCCATCTTGTCATCTCATCCATCACCTGGGAGTTGCGATTCCACTTGCATTCTAGATATCACATCCTCGTTTTAGGTAATTTGCTGATCTCGCAGCCACCAAATCAGGCCTCAAGAAAGCTATTCGCCCACTCGCTAGGGTGAGCTATTTTTATAGCCCATTCTGGAGAGTTGACAAAGAGCAGGTGTTCTTTTCACTAAGAAAGAGAATGAGCAATAAAGATACCTCTAAATCTTGTTTATATCTTGTCACAGTTGCTCTGGGTTCAGAGACAGAGGTCAAATGTCAGCTTATATCTTCTTACAATATGTTATCCAGGAGGTTGGTGTTTACTTTTCTTTCTTTGACTTGCAAAGTTAGAGGATTTTGTACAGTGAACTGCCTGACAATCATGCTGTACAAAGAATGAAAAGAAAGACTGGAGGATGTCCATGTTTTTGTAAATCACAACATTTAAATAGCTTGTAAATGAACTGTACAAACATTTTTAAATATATTTCAGTAGTTATGAAAGCACATTTTCATGAATGATAGGATTAAAACAGATCAGAACACTTTATTTGGTGTTGTGCAAATGATAATTATTTTTGCTGAAAGTTTTTACAGTGTCTATACGCTATATAGCTTTATCAGTAAAATTGCATGTTAGTGTGAAAGTTGGTGGCTATTTCAATAAAAAATGTGCTGTTTGTAAATGTCAGTGATCTATCACATCATGCTTTAGTAATATATTTATTACAAATGAGTTTTTAAACATGAACCTAAAAAAACATTCCTGCCCCCACCCTGATGACAATGCTATCAGTGACCTAAGAGGCAAGTCAGGGGTCATGTCTACCCTATATGTGGGCTAGATTCTTATACTTGGAGCAAAAGTTTAGTCTATTAAATCAAACAGATTTTTTGTACAGAATTGCTGAACTTGGATATTTGAAGGTGCTCTCATATGTGATAATGAAGAAAAAGGCAGCTCTGTAAAATAAAATGTTTCCCTGGGATTACACAATTTGAAACCAGTTTTCGAATCAAGTACATTACAGTTAGGTTGAGTAGATGATTCATGTCACTAGACCTGCAGGTCTGGTAACATTTCTATGATTTTGAGAGGCCTGACCAAATACTCAAGCTCCTCTGTGAAGCGACCTTCAAGAGGAGCTAAACTCGCTGCCTTCCTCCAGTTCATCACTGGCACTGCTTCCCGTTTCGGACTTTCGTGTGATACTCCATTCAGAGTTTTAGTCTTATTTTTGGTTTTAACAAAGTAATTAGATAAACCATAACATTTTTGACTTGGAAAATGTGCACAACATACCATGTTAATATTGCAGCTTCCATATGGGTATTTATATAGAGGGGTTTAATCAAGCAGGCAAAACATTTCCAAGCATTATGTATATATAAAATTTACATTTTACTATTATATAAAAAAAAATTGCCCTTTCCAGCCCATCTCCCTCTGACTCATCTCAATCCTCATAGTACTTTGAACTCCAAAACATCTTTCTCAATCGCCCCCCCCCCCCATCATTTAAACCACAAAACAACTCCTTTTCAAATCCACTCCTTTCATTCTAGCCCTATCCAAACTCTCCTAAACACAAAAAATTAAGAGAACAATCCTTACACAAAACACCAGTAACGCACAAGAAAAAAAACACAAAAAATATACTAATTACTAATCTTGAGTTCTGGAGTAGCGTCCTACTCGCCGCAAAATAAGCGCTTCAATGCTTCGCCAGAGGTCGTAAGCGCTATATGAACACAAGTAAAACCTGAAGACAACGGTATGTAGGTGGAAAGCACGGGGCTTGAAACAGCGTCCCTAATGACCTGGGGTGGGAGGTGAGACCCTGCAAGTATCAAACTGCACATTCTCAAGTAAGGCAAATCCCAGCCACTCACCCTTCCTCTGCGATGTGTGCTTCCCGGGCAGCCCGTTGTTGTAAGGCATCCATATTTTCTTGAGGGGGTTCTGAGTGAGCTCCCGTGGTGACACCGCCATCCTCTCCTATGCAGTGAAACTCCTACTGACACTCCTGGCTGCCACGCTCCCTTCTGTGCACCTGCAGAGACTGTTTACTACCCGCAGCTCAGCGCCGTGTTAGCTCCTAGGACAGCCCACTCCAGCGGCGCGGAGGCAGGCCGTCGACACGGAGAGAGGGCTGGCTGAGCAAAGAAGCGTCTGCGGCGTAGTCACTCACAGCTGAGATGGAACAAGCGACACTGCTTCAGTGAGTCGTCTTCAAATGAGAATTTCTCCCATCGTTCTGACGCATAAGTACTAGATATACATTTATTTTTTGTTAGAAAAATCATAAATGGAGGACATGCACGATACTTTTTCAACTAGGTTATCTAATGAAGGACAGTGATCACTCACTTTTGTTTTTCCAACATTTGAATCTACAAAACTCCTCACTGAACGCGGCAGAAACGACCTTTAGACATGGCCGCGCCTTACTAGACCTGAAACTTTCCGGTCCCAAAAGGGGCGTTACCAACCGTCGTCCCTTTTCTGTGTCTTTCCCCGAACAGCGAGGTATGAAGCGCTGTGAGAGGCGATGCAGTTATTGCTTCAACACAGAAATGAATTGCGTTTTTAGAACATTATCCTCTGGAGTTCCCCGGACAATTTGACAGTCGTAGCGTCTCCCCCCCCCCCCTTAAATAGAACTTTGTAGGCATTGTACCATTCATGTGCATTGTTGCCTGAAAGGTCGAGGGGTATTTTACGCTTTCCATTTGGATGAAATTAATGGAATCTTCTTTAAAAGTAGTGAAAAGCAAGGGTCGAATATCGATTTATTATTTTTCCTTAGTCTGGACACACCTGCTATCCAGAATCTCAGTATGCATTTCCTCCTATTAAAAGACATTTGATGAGTATACCCTAAAAGCTCTGCCCCCAAAGGGACGGACTGTTCAACGGCTTTCACAAATTATTAAGTAGAAGTACCGTCGAATGGAACAGAAACCTACAACTCTGCCCGAAAATGGCTGATCCGTTTACAAAAAAGAGCCGCAGTATTATTATATAACGTAGTGGTTAGTCTGCAGAAGGCGTTGAACAACTTGGGAACGAGGAATAATTGACTAAAATCGACCCGCTCTCCCTGACCATGTTTATCAGAGCGACAACGAGCAGCATCACTGTGCCGCATTAATACACCCTGCTGTCTTACAGACGTGGCTCGGTATACGCTCCTCCCATTACTGAACCAAGCACTAGGATATGCGCAGCTGAATTCAGTGTTGCAACTACCGAAGCAAACCTCGATTAGATTAGGCCAATGGGATAATTTATTTAGTCAGTCACTAACCTGTTATCCAACTCTAAAGACCCAACAAAATAATTCAAATTAGTGCATGTACATAATTTGCTACCCAGCCAAATCTACGGAGGTTGATTTAATGGAGATTTATTTAGGTCCCCGACGCATAGACTCAATGAGAATTACAATAGTGAATATTTGTGTTGGGTGAGGTCTATCGCATCCCATTTTGTCGACAGTAAATAACAATGTATCTTGTCAGTTAATCAGCTCCACGTGTGCATATAGGCATTGTGACAGCAGTGCTACCTGCAACCAGGTGCACATGAACTATGTTATCGACTGAGATACCTATACTAGGTGTACAAAAAGTGTAAAAAGAGACGCAGGTTTAATTTGGTAACTTCTATTGCGGATTTTGGAGACAATTTTCGAAGCATCAAAGTAATACCTTGGCTTATGCACAAGACTCTTGAGACATTCACCATATTGTGAATTAAATTCAAAATGCACAAGTGTCTTTTAGCCACATGCTTGTAATTTCCCAATGCTCTTAATAATCAATGCTAGATTTATACACAACAGCAACCACGTAGTAGCAAAATATTTTACTATGCCAAAGTACAATGCCTTTGAGTCAGTTGTGATTTGTGATAGAGCTATTTTCCTGGTTTCTCTGATAAGAGAAGCTTATGTTTGATGTCGGCTCAGTCTGCGTGAATTGTGTTTCACAGCTGTAAACTCCTGCCTAAAATAAATTAAGGTGTTGCTTTCTTCCACATTGCATGAGCCTTTGCGGATGAGTAGCAAGCTACCCATCTTCTTTGCATGGGAGCCCTTTAAGCGGCCTATATGGGTTGTGTTTCAATAATATGCAGGAGGTCCAGAGTTGTGTTCTTACCGTGCTTTGTCACCACTCCATGGAGTGAACTGAAGGAAAAAACGCGAGGAGGACAATACAAGATGTCACCCTAGTACACGAATGGACAGAAAGTGTGCAAGTGCAATACGGCCAAGGTGAGAAGTGTTTTGTTGTTATTCAAGTGCGTCAGACATGCTGTGTTTCACCTGGCATGTTACTGCCCGTATGCATGGATGAAAGAGGAAACAAAAGCGTGGCAACAGACACTGGAATTTAGTAACGCACTAGTGGTCTCCATAACATGGTTTAAAACACATTGTGTGTGGACAGCAGGAAAGTGCCCTATCAGAGGTTGAGGACTAAACACGAATGTCGTGGCTCTGAATAGAAGGCTTTGTGGTTTCTCGGTGAATAAAAACATACAGGCTTCCAAATTAAAATATATAATGAGTTACAGGAGCGATTCAGAAAGTGAACAATGTAAACACTAATGCCATGTGTGGGTCTCCAGGCTCACTAGTCCACTTCTCTGTCTCATTGCTCTCGTTTCCCCAGCGATATTCGTCCCCAGTCTATATGACAGATTTCAAGAGCATTATAACTATATTTCAATGAAAATACATTTGGACAAAACAGCCAAACTCAGAAAACTGACAGAACCCCGTAGGCAGTCGTCGGATCCCTGCTGTGCAGCTATAAACAAACAAGCATTGGAAATGCAATAGGTCTCGCATTTGCTTAAGTTGGAGCTATTGGCGTTGTAAATGACAATGTCTTTAAACCATGTGTTATGGAGTGTATGTGGTGTGTAGTGTAAATAAAAGGTGTTGCCACTTACAATGCCAATAGCTTAAACTATTGCAAATTTGAGACCTATTGCATTGCAAATACGTGCTAAAAAATAGGCCTTAGGGGGAGAGCGTGGCGGACAAAGCTATTTGAGAAAATAGTGCTCGGAGGCAGTAATTAAAGTCTACCTAGTAACAACACAGTATCAGGGGGTGTCGCCATGGGATATTACAAAATGAGACAAGGCGGTACGAAGAAGGGACTACTAAGCCTTTTGACCAATGAACAGCCACAGTTTACAGTGGACAATCACACAAGCCAATGACAAATATGGGCGGAGCTTCAATTCCCTACCTGAATAGCCATGCCTCACAGAGCAGTGCATGTGCTGCCGAGGCTCGACCTAAAAACAAATGGTTATAACGTCACATATTTATCTCTTTTTGTCCCATATCCTCGTCCGCATATGAAGCTCTCTTCTGTCCATCACACACTTCTCTGTTCCAAATATCTGCCAGTTAACTACTAAACGGTGGCCTAAAGGATAAGGTCCACTCAGACCATTGTTAGTGGTATACTTTGGACCCACGTGTTCCCAGTTCTAAGTTCCCGTTATTTACATTTGGCAACAATACTAAGAGCAGATTGCAGATGAGGCTTACTGGTGAAATAAGCCGGTAATGCTTGCACACCCTTACCCGATTCACAGGCTTCCTTCTGCATCTAGAGGATGGCGGGCAGCTCTTGCTGCAACACCTTGCGGTTCTCCACCTTCAGCTGGCACACATTGTCATAGGTCCTTCAATCACTGCCACACACCTTGGACGTCAGCTTGCACTGGCACACCCCCTTGGCCATGCGCTTTCCTGCCGGGTGCTTGCACTCTAGACTGTACTCACACAGTGAGTCGTCTTTGCGGCCACAGGCCTCCCCCTTCACCTGCGGCGCAGATGAGACAGCAGTTGCCGCTGTCAGGCACATATCTGCTGGGGCAGCTGGGACTTGGGCATCTGGAGACATCACATTGTGAGGAGCACTTGCCGAGGCCTATGGGGTCCGCCGTATACTGCCCTGGGATCACGGCCACAAGTAGGCTCACAATCATTTTGGCATGTGCTGATTTCTTCATCGCCATTTTTTAAAACTAAATAAATAAATAGAAAAAAATAACGAAAATGATAAAAGTTGTGCAGTTCGGTCCAACTAATAACCCTCTATTTTGCAGTTTAGTTAAAATAGTAATCCTAGGGATTAAAAGGGCAACTTTTCAAATAAAAAACAAGTGGAGTTTTCCTTCCTTCATGCAAGCGGCAAGTACTTCGATTTGCAATTAATGAGCTGACGGGGCAAGTTGTTCCGGTAACAATGGTCTTACGGACCGGAACGTGTAACCATGGAAACTGTAAACAAGTGGCACGTGCGAAAGAGCTCGGAGACCCCGAGGAAGGCGGGTCTGGAAAGGGAAGCAGATAAATGAGCGACAAGAGTCCGCAGCGCCTCGGAGTTCACTCGGCGAGGATCAGATAGCAACCTGCCATGTCTCATGGGTGCGTGCTACATAACACAGAGACTGTGACTGACCGAAGAGACCCCACCAATGATGTGCCCCACTCCGGAACTGATCCCGCGATCCTAATAAACCTAGAAACCCCGCCTGACTATCCCAGCATTCAATGGGCGCTTAGCTAAAAAGCCAAAAGTGCGTAAACATGTCACACATAACACGGGGCCACTTGCCAAGTGCTGGCG
Organism: Calotriton arnoldi; assembly: GCA_963921515.1. Lineage (NCBI taxonomy): Eukaryota > Metazoa > Chordata > Amphibia > Caudata > Salamandridae > Calotriton > Calotriton arnoldi. The sequence goes on from CAWUFW010001662.1 coordinate 2,176,965, forward strand.
TATTTATCGACTGCCAGGGAACTCCTTTGTGGCAGAGCTGCCCTGATAGGTGGGTGGTGGTGTTATAAGGGGGAGGGAGGGGGTCTGCCTGGCTGAGCAGCGCCACAAACCAGTATATTTGACATCAGCATTTGTCCACGTTACGTATAGTGCAAGCTCAAAAGCTTCAGGGAATGGGTTCCTAACCAGCGCGGTGCACGCGGATAGAGCTCATACCTCGAGTTGTTCAGGGAGACAAGAGCCAATCCATGGCCGGGGCAGCTGCGAGGAGCAGGGCAGGCACAAACAGCAGTGCCCCCTGCTCTGAGGCAAGCAGCACAGCCCTCTGTCTCGTCTGCCTGCTGGCTCTGCTCTGGAGTTGGGAAAACAACCCAACAGTGAAAGCGAAACCAGTGCGGCGCTCGTGAAACGGGCGCCGCGCTGATACATTATTTATGGACTATTATTATTTATGTCCACAATTGTTAAATAAAGCCATCCATCGCTAAACGTTTAGATTTAGAGAAGTTCACAATTGATACCCATCAACTCTAAACAAACAAGCTGTCGCCATTGTGATAAAAAGATAGTGCTTACCGACTAAATAAAGGACACTGGATGACCCCGCAAGCAAAAGATCCAGTCCGGGTGGGCGGGGTCCCAAAGGAGACAGGGCGGGAACAAATAAGCCTCATTTTCAATCGGAGGCTAGCGTTCAGCATAAAGGATGACGGCAGCCAATGAGAATCATGGGCGGGGCTTCCACTCCACTTCGGAAATCTGCTCGATTACAATAAGCCTCGCAGAGCGAGGAGCGCATGCGCGCTCCAGCGCTAGGCGAGACCTAATAAAGTAGTTGTTCAACTCTAAAGCTGCCAAGCGACCTCCAGCGGTAGTGACTGGTTACGCAGTAGACATGCTACCACAAGGTTGAGAAATGTGACAAGGCAGTCTTTTTTTTTTTCTTTTTTCTTTTTTTTTTTTAAAGCCTGATTCTATTACCATGAAGGATGTGGAATTTGTAAAAAAAACCTTTATTACCTTAAAAAAGCATGGTAGAGACGATTTAGAAATTGGGAAATCAAGCGTCCGTAAATATGTGATGCTTAAAACAATCCCATCTATTGAGCCTTATCTTCTGTGGCCATTGTCGCCCCATGAGCGGTTTTTATTAACCAGGTTTCGATTGGATTATTTTCATTTGTTATTAGCTGTCCCAAAAGGGAGCCGCAGAGGCCAGGTGTTAGCATCCTGTGGCTGCGACGGAGTGTCTCCTCAGGATTTGCTACACTTTATGTTTTTTTGTAAATTTTATGATGTACCTCGCAGATATTTTTTAACACCCCTTTTAAAGAAGTTGAATTTTACCCAGGTCCGCCCAGCTCTTTTTATTTACAACTGTTGAAATTAGACTGTGTGACTTTTATAGTAGGCTTTCTGAAATCCTCTCTGAGATCTAGGATTTGTATGGAGAGATAGTAAACTTCTAACGTTGGTAGGTACCCCCATTACTATCCATATTGATGTAATTTGGTCCTCTGGTGTAGTGGTTCCCCCATATAATTTTATGTATTAGATGTATATATCTCTGTATTTTAGGGGACAATTTGTTTTAACATTATTGTTATGAATTATATGTCTTAACTGTTATATGGAGTTGTGTAACTTTTATGGTTTTAATCCTAAAGCCGAATAAAGTATTTTGATTGATTGATTGATTGATTGACAAGGCAGTCTTGAAAGCAAGCATCGGTAAAGCCAATAGGTCTGGCTTTAGTGTGCCGCCCTGTGCGTGTAAACATTGGCCTTCACAACTGCTGCTTACATGCGTTGCAGGCACACATGCCTATTATCACATTAAAGCCTGAAAAACAATTATTTATTTATAGCATGCATATAATATTAACAAGTTGAATGTCACAAATTGATACTGGAGTGTATTAATCAGGTGTAAAATAGTCCATCATTCATTCAAACTGAAGCAGTTCCTGGAGGGCTGTATGGTACTGCAAATAGCCAATATCATCAGGTGACAAAGTAATACTTCTTTGGATGAAGCTAAAGGCCCTTCTATGTAGATTTTAAACAGTTGTTAATAATACTTCTTGTGGACAGATATAGATAGTATCAATAGTAGGACTGCGATGACCCCCGTTTCCAATGGTATAGTTCATGGCTCAAGAAAGTTATTGAAATGGATAGTGCTTTGTCCAAGTATACAAATCAGCAAAGGCTTTCAACAGACCTCTTTATTGCACATTGGCTGGTTTAAGCCCTGTATCAAGTGTCTGCTTCATGTTCGAACACAGGCTTCAGTTTTCCAAAGATCGCCAAGTTCTACACAGATATGGCTTGAGATTTAACACTCCAGTCCCACATACTTTATTCACCCCCACATAAAGCTAGAAAACCATTGTCATTCTTATGTGTCCAGAAAAAGATGCAATAGTGACTCGCACCACAGAGAATTCTATGCCAGTGCCACCCATCATGCCCACCCTCGACACCAGGACATGAATTCTCCCCGCCCTAGCAAGCAGGCTAAAACCTGGTCTTGATGACAGTATGAAAATGTTAATGAAGTCCGGAAATGTGCAACCAAACTAGCAGTAGGGTGAAACTCTAGTGCTCCGCCAGAAGCACACAAAAGCCACTTCACTGGCTACATCTCAAACAAAGGACACAATTGAGAGCACTCGCAACTTTTCATAAGTGATCTGTGGTTTCAGGCCGGAATGAAATACATCTTATGAGGCCAACTGAATCCCTTAGTAACTTTGAAAGAACTTTCGTTTTTCACTAAGTCTTAAAAAAACTCCCTTCCCATAATCTCTCACATGTAAGGATGCCATTGAATGTTCTATATCTCACTATGCATAGACTTAGACAACTTACCCCAGATGCTCAAATTATAAGTACCATTTTAGATCAACTTCAATGTTATCTGAGTTGTCTGTCTGGGGGCCAATGAGTGTGCTGTGTATGATGCTACGGTTCTATCATTCACCTAATTGGGGTGAGAATTGATGAAGTATATAATCAACAATCACGACCAGCCTCCTCGAGAACCTGTCCAACCTCTGATTCATTCAGCAAATGGAAGGCCCCGAGCACACTGCCAGATATGTACTGGCTCCCATCTTCCCTAACATCACAATAGACAAACCCATACCGTTCACCTGGTCCGACCACACCCTCATCAACTTCAGCATACTCATCCCGTCCCACTTTAGAAACGCCATCATCAAATATTCACAACGGGACTGGAACAAGATCTCAGAAGCATCCTTGTTTTCTGAACTCCTACACCACTGGCCTCGACACAACAGTGAATCCATCTCCACCTTCAACACTTGAATCACTGCCAGCGCAAATACCCTGGCTCCTATCAAGCCAACAAAGCCACGAGAATCAGACAGCAAGCAAGCTGGTACACAGAAGAGCTCAGGCTCACCGAACAACGCTGCAAGTAACTTGAATGCAAATGGAAACAAAGTCCGAACAACACCGACAAGAGCACCTACAAATCAGCCGTCAAGCTCTACCATCAGCAGATCGGAGCCACCAAAAGCTCAGCGCTCACTGACCGCATCAAAAAAAGCGCCAACAGCAGCAAGCAAACCTTTGCCATAGTGAAAGACTTCACCTCTCCAGCAGCAAGCTCCACCAGTGTGATCCCCTCTCAGGACCTCTGCACCCAGCTGCCCTATTCTTCAGCAACAAGATCACCAGCATCTACGAAAACTTCAAACCCTAACTGGACCCTTCAACCCTGGCAGCCCCCCTACCATTCGGTACACACAGAGGACCACAGTGACCACCTAGCCCACCATCACCACTCAATAAAATGCAACAACCATGCAGTCCATACACTCCGGAGCACCCTCAGACCCCTGCCCTCACCACATATACATCAAAGGATTGAGCCCATCAGCGCAGCCCTCACCCCGATCCTGAATGACTCAGTCATCACAGCCTATTGTCTGGACACCTGGCAATACGCCTCAGCACTCCCTCTCCTCAAAAAAACCCTCAGCAGACCTGGAAAAATGCTAGCCAACTACCGGCCGATCTCAATTCTATCCTACCTGGCAAGAGTAATGGAAAAGATGATAAACAAACTTCTAGCCACCCACCTCACTGACAGTCACCTCCTCGACACCAGTCAATCCAGATTCAGGCTGAACAACAGTACAGAGACTGCCTTAATAGCTGCCACAGACAACATCTGGGTGATAATGGACAGAGGTGACCACACAGCCTTCAACCTACTGGATCTTTCTGAAGCCTTCCACACCATCTCCTACCCAATCCTTATCCGACTTCACAAAGCCGGCATCCAAGGTCCTGCACTCCTTGCTGACAGGCCACACCCAGTCGGTCAGCCTGGCCTCCTTCAACTCAGACGCCATCAACCACATCTACAGAGTTCCACAAGCATCCTCATTCAGTTCCACTCTGTTCAACGCCAACATGATCCCACTCTCCAGCATCCTCCTTGTCCACAGAAACAACATCATATCCTATGCTGAAAACACCCAGCTCATAATCCGCCTTTCGACAAGATGCTAAACAACCGGATCAATTTCTCCACCTGCATGACTGAAGATGAAAACCAACTGCCTCAAGCTCAACACAGGCAAGATGGAAGCAGTAGCCTTCAGCAAAGACATCTTGCTCTGGCACTCCACTTGGTGGCCTGCAATACTCAGACCCACATCCCACCTGTCAACCTCGAAATAGTAATCAGAAACCAACTCACCAAGAATGGCCAAGTGAATGCAGTCTCCGTCTCTTGCTTCCACACACTCAAGATGCTTAAGAGGATCTTCAAATGACTCCCCACCAACACTCGCAGAATCGTCACTGAAGCCCCAGTTTCCAACAAACTGGACCATGGCAACACAGTCTATGCTGAAATCAACACTCAACTAACCAGGAGAATCCACACCATACAAAACTCAGCGGCCAGGCTCACCCTTAACATCCCATCCCGCACTCACGTTACCTCAAAAACCTCCACTGGCTCCCAATCAACAAACAAGCACTTTTCAACTTCCTAATACACACATTCAAAGCATTACACAAATTGTCCCCACATAGCTTAAAAATTGCAATAAACTTCCACAAACCTACCAGACACCTCTACTCAGCCGGAATCCTACTTGGACATTGCCCACCCCATACACAGATCTAGATTCGGCTGTTGTGCCTTCTCCTTCTCACTCCTAAAACCTGGACCAACCTGCCCCTGCACATCAGAGCCACCTCCTCAATTCCTGAATTCTGCAAGAAACTGAAGATCTGGCTATATATCTAGCCCTGGCTCGTTCCATAAAGCTCCTGCATCACTGCCAGGACACCATCCTGGGTGAGTTGTGCGCTATACAAATAACATAACAAAGGGAGGCTCAAACTGGGAGGAAACACTGGGAAACAGAAGTTCAAACTGATGGTATCTTAGTTCTTACAAGGGAACTTTCCGGGGGCACTTCATTACTGCAGTTTGACAGCCGGTGTGTCATGCAAATTACAGATTTTGGTTTGAAACGGAGCTTAGTATTTGGCATCAGAATTCACGAAAACATCTTTTTAGTATTTGGCATCAGAATTCACGAAAAGATTCAGGGATGTGGAATTCCTATAGCCGACGCCCATATTGTTTGGAATCAAGGGCAACAAGTTTTCATGTGTTTTTTGTCTTTGGGACAAGTGGGCCCAACCCCTAAAGCACAAACCCTTTGCCAGTTTACAGTACCACATTATGGATCAGAAAAGGGCGTTGTCTGCAGTTAAGGTAATATTTGTGTTCATACTGTTCAAACTTGTATTTATGGTTCATTAATGCAAAGCCTTTCTTATTAGGGTGATCGCTCTAAGTAAATGTTGTAAGTTCGGACTCCACTACTGACAATGGTTCCAGTGTAAAAATGTGTACACACATTTTCAAAGTTTAGCAATATGAGGCTAAGTATAATGCTCCCAGAATGCTCTCTGATTAGATGCAAATATTTGTATACGCTTGAATGCAAGATTGATGATTCTTTGCTTTAAAATTATAATGTTCACAAAAAAAGACAGTAGAAAAAAACCTCGCTAAGCTACTGTAAAATTTTACGTACCATTTCTTTGCAGCGTCGTTTAGTAAAATGTGTTGATGTATGCTAGTATTTCTCCAAAAATATTCATAATGTCTAATCAGATTATGGGAAACAAAAATAAACAAGCATTGGCAAAGCCAGTAGGTCTGAAATTGGTGATCAGCCTTTTGGTTTTGCCAATATGTGTCTTGTTTTGGCATGGTTTTTGTAAAACCTTATTGGTGTGGGAGCTGCCGGGCCCTCACCATTATAACAAACATTGGCAAAAGCAAAAATTGTTTTTGGTCTCAAAAAGCACACATTGCCACAGTAGTTCCTGGCACTGAACAAAACAACTTTGTGTGCCGATATGCTCCTTATGAAAGAGCAGAATACTGTCACTCACAGTTAAGCCAGCCGATAGACAAAGCGGGAGAGAGAGACAGAATTTTAATAAACACAAAAGGTAATGGTTAACGCCAGACCTAAATAGGGGCCCAATTATTAAAGAAAGTCTCAATTATTAAAGAAAGTCTCAAACGTGCACCCATGGTATATGTTCTTGCATTGAGTGCAGATTTACGGCTTTCGTGAATTCACAAGAATTTACAGAAGTAGGCCAAGTAATAGTACTCCTAGAAAATATTTGTCACCTGCATTTAGGCATGAGCAAATATGCATGTGTAGATTTGCTCATGTGAAAATCTCTTGAGTGTTTGCAAGTTCACTTTCCATCCAACCATTTTTTCCTCAGGCCTGGAAGAAGTTTTACATCTGCCATTGTCAGGAGTAAATTTCCAACCATTCTCAGTATAGGAAAAGGTTAGAGAAGAGTTGGTGAAAACCCTTAAAACATGCAAGTTAGTAGATTTGCATAGACCCAAAAGGGCATTCCAACCCTGGAACTATTACTTACCACTACCATCAGACCCAGTATGTAGCTTTGCGGAAACGTGGCAAAATAAGGGAATTGCTAGTATTCAAACCCTACTATGGTATGAGCCCTGGCAGATTCAGCGAGGCTATATCAGAGCTCTTATATAATGTGATTGCTGCCATAATGTATCGCTGCATAACATGGCACAAAAGGGACAAGTGGAATTTGTTACAGGACAAGTAGATATATGAAGCAATCTGCCCCATGGACAAATAAGATATTTTATTAAATTCCACACCCCTGAACATTTCTCCTTCAAGTGAACTCTAACATAGGAAATAAAGCAAATAGATACATGTGTTGACCTGTGTGTGAGGCAAGCTTGCATTCAGCGTGAATGTCTGAGGGTTCTGCCTTTCACCGAGGTTATTTCCTGCCTAACTGTGTGTCTTGTTCACCCCTTGATATGTATACCGACAGGAATGTGCATGGGATACCATGCAGTGTAGACCTTTTTCAATGGCCAAGCCTAGCAATTCCTTGGGGGAAGTGGGCAGAACGTAAAAGGACGGCTTCAGGCAATTTTCCATGTCATTATGGCATCTATCTCTTGAGGAAGGCACTCAGGCTTTCTTCCCATGCCCTTGAGCGACAGCGAAACAGCACAAGTGTCTAATATGTTCCCTGATCTCGAGAGTGATATGGCTGCAGTTCTATGGGTAGCAGACGAAAAATGTAATTGTGAAAAACAGTTCTGATGAACCATTTTTGTCAAACTGATTTCCATGACTTGTTTGCCATAAGAGGCATTTGCCATTTTGCTGAAGCCAAACTAGTGAATCTCCTTGTTAAAAATTCTTTAAAAATATATTGTTTTTAATCTTTTTAATGTCCTCACCCAATCCTTTTGCACTCCCACCTACTTTCTACCATGAAGCCTTTACACATTCCTCCTTCCACTTAAACTCCCCAACCTACCCCTTGTGGCTTTCATTCTTATTATTTTTTTACAGCCCCCCTGTATTCTCCATTTTTGTACTTTCTATGTTCTTTTTTTAGGGTCTGCTAACCACCAAGCTGCTGTTCTCTGTGGCCACTATAAAGTACATCTATTGAGTTCCTCTCAATGAGGGCTTGTGGTGCCAGAGGTTCCCTTGGCACCTTTTTCACTAACAGCAGACTTCTTTAAGGTATGTCCTCCGGTAGACCTTACTACTACCCCTTTAAAGATAAAAAGCAGGCCTCATGGCGGACAAGTGGCTTCATATTACCTCAGACCTTCGGGACCTTCAGGGTTACAGTTTAGAACTTTTAGGAACCCCCTTCAACTCTCCCTTGACTCTCCAATCAGAAGATTGTAGACATCTGCTTCGAGGGTGCCATAGTCAAGTCACTTATTTATGTGCTATCCAAGCTTTATGAGTACCATCTATCTCACTGAAAAGAATGACAACATTAGCACTTTCAATAAAAGGGTCATATCTTCCCACACAAAACTGGAAGGTATTCACCTCCCTTTTGCCTTATTGGATTATCACCTACACACCAGGCTAGACCTCAAGGATGACTACCTTATGATACCTATTTGAGCCCCTCACCAGCCCTTCTCCCCCAAAACAAGTTCACTGGTCAATCGATCCCCAATTGATCAGACCTTTAGCACCTCTGTAAGTCTATGGACCCCTGGTACCTAGGGCATATATTATAAAGAGGGGCCCTAAGAGCTGCAGCATATATTGTGCCACTTTAAGGGACCAAACACAAAATTAATGCAGACTGCCACCTCAGGCTGCTTGACAAGGTGCTCTAAAAAGTGAAAACACGACATGGCACACACCCTCTGTGCCATGTCCCCTAACACCGCATGTAATATTTGTAAGTCACCCCTATAGCAGTCCTTACATCCCTAAGGCAGGCACACTATATTACTTGTGAGGACATATCTGCATGAGCAGATATGCCCATGTGCTGGCCAGTTCAATTACTGACAGTACAAGTGAACAGGGAAGCCATCTTAAGGTATGTACTGGGCCCTGGTCAAAACAAGTTTCCCAGGTACATAATTGCTTAACTAAAACCTATGGTGCTTGGTATCAAACACCTCGTATTAATAAACCCACACTGATTCCAGTGATGGATTTATTAATACATGAACCCAGAGGGTACCTTAGAGGTATCCCCTGAAAACCTACCAACCTCTAGGGTGTTGGCAGACTGTTCCTCTCTAGCCTACCACCCCAGACTTGTTTACGGTCCCCTGGCGGTGAGAGCCCACGCTCTCTGAGGTGGGAAACAAAGCCTGCTCTGGTGCTTGTGGAGAAACCTATTCATCCTGCTGCTGTGCAGACTTCAAGAACCCAGAGGGCTGCCAGTGCTTCACAAATAGCCAAAGAACCCCCTTGGAGTAGAGGAGCTACTCCCCTGCAGCCGCAGGCACCAAAATGAGCAAGGTCTGGTTTACCGTCCTGCCGCTTACCAGGACTGCCAACACTACAGCTGCCCAGAAAGAGGTCACCGTGCTCCCACAGATCAGCTCTGTCCTTCCTCCAAGTGTGGGGACGCCAGAACCGACTAGAGCCGCACAGTACCAATGCTTGGGGTGCCGGACTCCTTGCAGCAGCCAAGGCTTGTTGTGTCGAGTCCAGACACCAACGCTAAGGAAAATCAATCTGCACTTCGAGGGACTTCGGGGACAGTGAGACCCACACCAAGAGTGGCCCAGCTGTCCTGTTTGGCCGCCTCCTGCTGCACCAAAGACAAAGAAGTGAGCCCCTGACCGCCGCCACCCGACACCTCTAAGTGCCTCTGCACCCGCGGCCCCACAGACCGAGCCCAAGTCCGAGGGAGGTGACAGTGCCCACCGGGTCCTGAGCCCCACAAGAACGGAGCCCATCCTTGGGTCTGGCCAGACTAGACTTGCAGTCACTGCCTCTAGCCTCTTTCTTCAGGCCCCCTCCAACCATAGGTGACTCCAGCACCAAACTTGATGCCAAAAGACACCAGTCAACCCAGCCCCACAGCCCAAGGAGAAGTGGACCAATGGTGTCCTTATATGCCTGAGCATCTCAAGGGTTGAGCCCCCCTTTGGCTTCCCCTGGACTGGCCCCCCAGTCTCAGCTTGCAGCCCCTTTCTAACCAGACCATTCCCCATTGAGTGAATGGGGCACCCGAAGTCGTAACCCACCTCTGTATTCGGACGCCTCAGAGCCTCCTGAGGTGACCTGTTGGTGTGGCCTTGAACCTTGCCCCAGAACCTTGCCCCATACTCAACTGAAGTCCAGAAGAACAGTCCTGTAAGTTGCTGCTAAGTGCCTGAATGCAGGACATGCTTTCCTCCCATAAGATAACATTACTGCTCCCCAAAATTGCACTGTCATCTTCTGAAAACACTAAAAATTAATAACTTGAAAAGTACTTACCTGATTCCGATGATCTTGGTATCTAAATTCATATAAAAGTTTGTGTTCCTTTTATAAATTGGTGTCGGATTTCTCCATTGAGTGAGTGTCTCACTTACTGCCTTTTTGTGTGCTATAAATGTTTAGCGCTACCTTCTGATAGGCCTAACAGCGTGCCCACACTACCACAAAAAAGAGCATTCGGGTTGGGTTATCATTTGTGCCTCTGTCAGCCAACTGGGGCTGGACTCTTTACACAGTGTACCTCATTTTGGTCCACTATATAAAGAGCCAGCTTCCTACAACCACATTAATATTATGGCTCAATTCCAGGAGTAATCTCTCCACCACCCCAACTTCACAATTTCCATTTTTTCAATACCTTGGGTTAGTTTTCGGCAAGAAGGAAGGCAGACCATCAGGAAGCAGGTTCCTTAATACACGATGGCAGTGTTTATGATCTCCTCCAGTTCGACAAAGGTTTTGTTTAAAAGCTGCTGCTGGCTGAATGGCATTAAAATACATACTTAATCATCACTCATTGAATTGGCCTCCTAACTTTCTTAAAATTATGATTTACAGTCCAGAAAAGCTGAAATCTAGATTACATACTGTGAATGTTTTACTGTAAGAATGATTTTTCCAACAGCATATTTAATGTGAATGATTTGATGTTCAATTCTGTAAAGTATTGTGAGAGGTCCCTGCACGGTGCTTCCTGTGGTTGTTTTGCTGAAAGCCACTCTATTTTTCTATTTGCTTAAACGATAATTGGTATCCATATAATTTGTAATTATCTCCGGTACACAGGGATCGTTCTAATTACCATTAATAAAGTTGTTAACTTTGTTTGGTTCAACATTAGAGGCAGGAGATATGCTATTGATTTGTAATGTGACACATATTTTGGAGTCTGGGTGTACTCAAGTTCTTGCTTTGTTACATTTACAATCTTTGAGTTCTCTCTCGGTTTCTCACTTTACCTTTCTTCACATGATGGGCACAATTGTGCATTTTGCAGTACCTCGTTAGGTCAAGCCTACAGTGCTTGCGCTGCAGGATGATCTGTTGCATGTACTCTGTGGGCCCTGAAGTATTGCCGCAGGACTTGTCTGCTTCCACTTTTTACTTTCTGCTTAGGGACTTTTTTTTCACCATGTTTTCAGTGTCAACGTGGGTGCCTATTTTTTTGCTCTTTGATTCACCAGCACTGACAGCATGACTGCAAAAAAGGCACACAGCCTAAAAGAAGTGTGGTAATGTGCCTAGTAGTGTCAAAGCTTCCATGTTAAAGAACAGTAGATGAAGCACCGCCTCGACCATGAAAAGCATCCACTCGGGGGCCCCCACTGACCCCTGCCCCCCTCACATCTACCACAGAGCCGTGGCCGCCATCGCACCCGAACTACAATGCACCATCAACACCACCTTCAAAACAGGCACCTTCCCAGACGACTGGAAGCGCGCAGAAGTCAGACCCCTGCTCAAGAAGCCCACAGCTGACCCCACCGACCTCAAGAACTTTCGGCCCATCTCGCTCCTCCCCTTTGCAGCCAAAGTTGCAGAGAAAACAGTCAACAGGAAACTGACATGATTCATTGAAGAAAACGCCGTCCTCGACCCGTCCCAATCCGGATTCGAAGCAACCACAGCACAGAGACCGCCCTACTCGCCGCCACAGACGACATCCGCACCCTCCTGGACCAAGGCCACTCCGCAGTCCTCATCCTACTCGACCTATCAGCGGCCTTCGACACCGTCTCCCATCGCACACTAGTCGTCCAGACTACACGACGCATGAGCATACAAGGAACAGCCCTGGACTGGATCCGATCATTCCTCACCGGAAGAAGCCAAAGGATCAGACTCCCACCCTTCCTCTCCGACCCCACAAAAATCACCTGCGGAGTCCCACAGGGTTCATCACTGAGCCCCACCCTCTTCAACATTTACATGGCCCCCCTCGCAGCCATCGTCCAACAACACGGCCTCAACATCGTATCCTACGCCGACGACACCCAGCTCATCCTATCCCTCACCAAAGACCCCACCACTGCCAAACTCAACTTCCAGAAAGGAATGCAAGACGTCGCAGTCTGGATGACCAACAGCTGCCTGAAGCTCAACGCCGAGAAGACAGAAGTCCTCGTCCTCGGTACCACCCCTTCTGCATGGGACAGCACCTGGTGGCCGACCACCCTCGGAAGCCCACCTACCCCCTCAGACCACGCCAAGAACCTCGGCATCGTACTCGACTCATCACTCTCCATGAACCGACAGGTCAACGCCGTCACCTCCAGCTGCTTCAACACCCTCCGCATCCTCCGCAAGACCTTCAAGTGGATCCCCCTGAGTCAAGGAAGACAGTCACCCACGCACTCATCACCAGCAGACTGGACTATGGAAACGCACTCTACGCCGGCATCAACAAGTCCCTACTCCCCAAACTCCAGACAGTACAGAACACCGCCGCCAGACTCGTCCTCGGCATCCCCGACACGAACACATCAGCCAACACCTACGAAGTCTCCACTGGCTCCCCGTGGAGAAAAGAGTCACTTTCAAAATCCTCACTCATGCCTACAAATGCCTACACAACAACGGACCCAAATACCTCAACGACAGAATCAACTTCCACGTACCCAAAAGAAACCTCCGATCTTCCAACCTCGCACTGGCGAAACCCCGCGCATCCACAGAGCCAGAGCAGGCGGAAGATCCTTCTCTCACATTGCAGCCAAGACCTGGAACGAGCTACCGGCAGACATCAGACGCGCCCCCTCCCTGAACACCTTCAGGAAGACCCTCAAGACCTGGCTCTTCGCCTAAAACAGATCTGCGGACCCCCCCCCCTCTCAGCGCCTTGAGACCCTCACGGGTGAGTAGCGTGCTTACAATTCCCTGATTGATTGATTGATTGATTGAAGCAGCACCCAGGATAATGTGCTGCATGGCTAAATACTTATGAGGCCCCAAAGGCTTGACCAATCGCATTGCAAATGCTTGTTTTCAAGAATACTTTACCTGCCACATTACAACTTGCACATTATCCTGCAGTCGCCCTCATCATCTACAAGTGGTGCCTAATGATACTGCAATGGATCGAAGCCCAAATATAGGCATTAAATGGCCCATTCTTAGTCCAATGACAATCTGGATCTGCGCCCAAGCAAAGGTTCAGTGAGTAAAAAGACAGATTCCATATTATGTCCCAAATTGAAGACAAAACTCTATATCTGAGGCATTTGCGCACCCAGTGATTAGCACACCATGAGGTATTGGTAACTACTTGGTGCAGTATTACCACAGTTATTCCCACACGAGTTAAAGTGAGCACCTTAGAAATTCTAAACAGCTCTCACAGCCAGAGCCAATGTCTGTCTAAGGATGTTGCAAGCCATTGATGGGTTTAGTGAACATAGAGAGGAACAAGGCCAAAGGATGAGTTTCATTAAAAGGTGATCAGAGCAAGTCTGCTCTGTGCTCTAAGCTTAGGATAATTTTTAATAGCTGCGATGTGGGCAATTTCCAAGATCCTGCTCATACATACTGGCCTCCTAGAGTATCTGCAATGCAAACATGGAGTATATTCACTGAGTGGCAGTTGCAACCTTTTGTATATGGTCAGGTGTAAAGAAGGAATGTGGCAGGTCTTAAAATAGATACCTAAGGTGCTTTTAAAGGGCTTTCCCCAGTAACATAAGAATCCATTACATATTGTATGTTTGAATACTGCCTGCCTCCCACACCCTCACTCTCAAAGTGCCATCCAAGTACTATAAAAAGGTATGACATCATTACTATATGAGGGAAGGACGAGCAATGAGGTTTAAGGCACATTCACATTCTCAGCGGTAGGTAAAATGAGCACCACATGTGGAGGGCAATCAGCTGCTCCATATTTACAATTTATATAGCGCTTCATAGTCCTATGAGACCACGGAAGCAGACTGACTTTCATCAGGTTCCTGTGCGCCTTTAAGTGCATGGCTGTAAGGATGTTGGCTGTGGTTAGACCTGCATGGGAATAGTTGGGTATGGTATAAGCAGTTTGGAAAGGTAGAGACACTCTATTGTGCCTAGTATATTATTTACTAGTGCAAAAGATAACACTTCTGGGTACTCTGGCATGCTAAAATATTGGAATATGTCATTATCTAGTGGTTGAATTTTCTGGGAAACCTTTTTAGGCGATTTCTTTGGGATAATAAGGTACTGTAAAACGCAATTTCCAGCTTTGCTAATTCGCTGCAATTTGTTCCAGGTTTATCAATATTTAATTCCAAGCAGTCCCCACAAGATGCGTCTTCTGTGGCTGGGATTGTCTTTCAATGGGTGTATACCATACCAGTGGTGGTACTGGAGAGACTCTGTGGGTAGAAGAATGAGAGGAGTCTGGGTTTGGACCAGAGACGCTATTACCAGAGTTGTGCTGCCCATGTTGTCCTTCTGAGTGCCTATGAAACATTGTCTACACAAAAAAACCTCAAGTTCATTGATTCCATCTACCAAGGCAACAGCCAACAGAAAGGTCATCTTCTAAGTAAAACGCGCAACTCACAGAAAGTCATGGGTTTCAAGGAAGCCGAGATCCACAGTACTAGAATGTGGTGGAGCATGTTGTTATCTCACAGAGGAACAAAAATACTGTCCATCAAGCGTGACATTAGTGGGTTAGTTGACGTTAAATTGCATACGTCTTAGCTGACTTCAGGATTTCAGTAGTAACTGGCTCAGAAACCAGAATACACTTTATTCATGAAACTAGCCTCCAAGTTCTGAACTGATAGGAAACAATGGGGAATCGCTTGCTCTCCTGAAACAAAACATGTGGCCACTTCAAAAGCTCAAGCCCTATATTAGAAAATGGACAGTTGCCTACCACAAGATGGTTGACTCAAAGCCAATTCCTCAATGTTTAGCTGAGGTGCATGGTCAGATATCCGGCCAGCAAGGGACTTCTTTTACTGTGTTCTGGTTCCTTGCAGCAAATGTGGTTCTGGCTACTACCAGCACTGCTGTTATACTTCATAAGAGCAGGGGGGCTTCTAAACTGGGTAGTGTTTGTATAATTAAAGAAGTTGCCTAAGTTTTAGGGGTACCTTTAGTCAGAAGAACTATCCACATGGCTTTTTATGGACTTAAGAATGGAAAGAAGAGAGTTCACTACTAGCTTATTTGCAACTATAGCTATTTCACTTCTAAATACGAGCAACGAAGGGTTTTTCTTGGCTTTTTACAACAGGAATATTTAGGAACCCTAATTGCAGATTTGTGACATTTTCTATTGATAAAAAGGTTTATCATTGACTGCAAATGTTAAGTCAGTGTCCAGTTTAGATGTTAGTCTAGTATCTAAAATGTAGAAACTCAAAGCAAAATATAACCTCTGATAAATTTCACAGTAATTTATGTGGAAGTGAGTTACAGCATACTATTGTTACATTATTAACTAGAAGTTGTGTGTTGAAATAAACTTCTTGTTTTCTAATGCAACCTCTTTCAAAACGTTTTAAAAAGTGAAGTTAGCAAATTCAGGAACATTCTGTGGTTCACAGAAAGCACACTACAAGAATTGTATTTCACAAAAAGGATAGCGCTTTGTTCACAAAAGGATAGCGCTTTGTGTATACAATATTCGGTATTCAAAGCTTTATTGTTTAGTTAATAAAAACCATTACAATTGAATAAAATCAGCTAAAAACAGTTAAAATATTCAAAGTGCAGTATGCAATGAGCTAATGAGCAGTTACCGTAAGCAGTCAGTGCTTTAATGAGACGGCTACTGAAGTGTCGAACCAGCCACCAAGAACCAGGGTGTTGTGGTAGGACCCGTCCTAACTTGCTGGATTTCCACCAAATCGTATAAAAATTGCCATGTGCAAAAGACCAGTGTGCAGTTACTGTGGACTGTCAGTACTTTACTAAAAGGCAGTTAAAATATTCAATGTACAATGTGCAAAGGAACAGTGTGGAGTTGCAGTGGGTAGTCAGTGCTTTACTGAAGCAGTTGGGGGGTTGAGATAGGAATCAGTCATATGATAGAAGCAAACTGGATTTGCTGGGATTCTGCCAGTTCATGAAAAGTGTATTGAGATCGATAGAACCCCAGGATCGGAGTCTCCCATTACTTTTTATCCTTCCCGACAAGGACTGCTTACTTTGTTAATGGGTTTTGCCCTTGGTTGTGGCATGGTGTGGTCGTGGTGGTTGGGGAGAGCTGTGTACACAACGTTTATTTCTTCAATTATTTTTCCAGACCATTAACAGCTGCTTCTGGTATTATTCTTGTCACATCAAGGGCACTTCTGATACAGCCACCAGAGCAACGACTATTGGGAAAGCAAATATACCTGGCATTGGCTACCAGGCTTTTACCGTTGTCAATGCATATTTTGTTTTATCATGGTTTTTGCAAAACTTTATTGTTGGGGAAGCTGTGTGGCCCTCGTCAATCTAAAACAAAAACACTGGCTTAAAGTAAAAATATTTACTGGTCTCAAAAAGCACACATTGCCATTGTTGTCGGTGACACTGAAGGGAGCTACTCTGTGTGTAAATGTGCTACTTGTGAAAGTGCAGAAAGCTGTCACTCACAGTGAAGTTAGCCAATGGCTGAAGTGGGCTCAACCATTGTTTCATGCTGTTTGCAGTGGGTGAAAGAAAAATGTGAATGGCACAATAACAGACCAATGGCTGAAGAGGGCTGGCTGAATGCCCCTATAAGTATATTATACACATAACGTTATCAAAATCAAAAGGACCAGGCTAATGCCAGACCTTAAAAGGACATACATGCTTCTACCCCCTGCAGCCACTATCTTGCGACAGTGTCAGCCACATCTTGGATTAGCTCAGAGAAGTATTTTACTTTCACGGACATGATATTAGCTTTTTGGCTGTATCTTTCCTCCTCAGTATGTCCAGTGGAATGCATTACACAACTCACAAGTACACTTAATTATCGCACATTTTGTCACATTTAATCCTTTACCTCACATATGCATTTTATACATATAGCAGTACCTTTTTTCCTACCTGTGGCAGGCATTTTTTACATGTTTTTTCAGCAATAAAGTGTGAGCCTGACTTGAGTATGCTCTTCCCAGTGGCATGTCCCTTTGTAGCTCGGCGCAGCTTGACATCAAGTATGGTGCTGAGCATTCTTGCATCATTAGCAACAAAAGGCATGATCTTGTGAGACTCCGGACATGCACCTTGGGGTGAGGCTATCTGCTATCTACCAGACTTACCTTGCTGCAGTGTGTGAGGCATCTCCTCCTCATTCGGCCCCAGACCACTGCTGCCTTTTAGTATACAAGGCAGCTTCTTTCTGTCCTGCCACCCGGCTGCTACTGCTGTTTAGCGCACTTGGCAGCTCCTTCCCATCCCGCCACTGGGCAACACTGCTGCTGTTCAGCATACCCAGTGGCCAGGGCTTTAAGTAGGATGTAAAAACTGGGGGGCGGGGGGGGGCCTCTCAAAGGGGCATGGCCGATGTAAATAAGGGCTTAAAACACGTAAGCTAAAAATCTGTGCTTAGCATATGGGGCCACCGACTGGTATTTTGCTCTTTCTGTCATTGCATCCAGATATAGAATACAACAAGTAATATTGAAATGCTCACTCTTTAAAGTGGCCACCTGGCAACCCGCTCCGCGTCTTTTAAATGCCCAAAATAAAAGCTCTGCATCGTTTAGGTTCCCAAAATAAATGAATACCATGCCATAGTGCATCAGGAGATTGTACCCAAAATACTGTTTGGAGATGCGCCATGAGAAGTTGCCTTGTGATGTAATATTATTTACCTATATGCTTCTTTCTGATACCATCATGAACACAGTGTACGCTGTCTTACCTAAACAAAATGGATATGATCATTTTCTTTTGTGTCAATTCTATTCTTCCGTATTGATGGTCACAAATATTCACATATAAATATAAAGTCTGTTATTAGTTGTTATATATTTTTTTTAATTGTACCACGCACGCGCAGAGCCTTGCTCCCTTCCCTTCTCTAACCATGTACAATGTTAAGTTTCAGTATTTCCACGAGCAAAAACTATATCGTAGGGCATTTTCTTTCTAGTTGAAGTAACCATGTTATGTCTTTGTAAAAACGTCATTTTTTATGTCATTGAAATGTGTTTATTTATGCAAAAGCGCTCTACATTTATATTTATTTCCCAGTTATTTGACGATTCACACAAATGAGTTCCTGGTTGTTGCAACTGAAATAAACCTCTTGTCACTCAATGAACATGTATTTTTGAGCGCTGCAGGCAGACCTTCAGACGGGCACTGTCAGCTTTTTAGGTCTCGCGACTAGCGTTGCAGTGCGCAGCACTGCTCGCGCAGCGCGAGACCTCTAGAAAGGGCTTTAGAAAGCTAACCACACGCTCGTGCGTGTGGTTTTGCTTTCGCCTGCTGGTATTGGCTTTCGCGTGCTTTTTTTTAATAAATACAGCACGCGATTGGGCAAAGGCGGGCGCATGTCCCGCCTTTGCTCCTCCCATTCCCACTGGTGGCTAGCACGCGCAGCAGCGCGCGTTCGCCTCGCTCCCGCTCTCCCTCCCCCCGCTCCTCTGTGGTGCGCGCGCACCACTGTTTTTATATGCAGGCGTCGCAGGCCGGAACCGCAGGGACCAAAGGTCTGGTGCTTAACTTATAAACTACATTTTGAAAGAGGTTTTGCTTAACTTGTCCTTATCGAAGCAGGCATCTATGATGGCTTTTCTTGAATGTATTATATGTGGTGCACCTATAATCTGTTTTCTGACAGTGCAATTTGAGATTTACACAAACAGACCAGTGGCACACATTAGTTATTTGGGAGATGAGGTAAAAATACATTTCACATAGATGTTCATTCATTTCAAAGCATCTCGTTCCAACGGATACGGAATTATTCTCCACCTGATTTCACATCCAGCAAGCGAGTGTGTTGCTGAAATTCGGTGATTATAATCTGTCGTCATCGGACGGTGGCGCTGACCGTGTCGTGAGTCTTCTTGTTCGCGCCCTATATCTGGAAGTAGAATGATCCCTAGATGATTAAACCAGATCCGCACGTGATCTTAGCAAAACGAAATACAAAAGGAATGTTTTTCCTGAGATCGTGAGGTAAAGTATATAGTATTATTCACGCAAACCACCATTTAAAGAAGGCGTGGCAGCTGCCTAATTATATAAAACGCAAATCTGACGAGACACCCTTTAACTTAATTGTAAACTTAATTTTCTGACAGATGAAGGAACCTTGCCGTTCTGACCATTGCCGGAGCCCCTCCTCAATTTCCCCACTGCAGCCTTCGCCTCACGTATTCCAGCTCATTAGAAGGGGAGGGCTTCTTCGGAACAGAAAAGATAAGCTACATTAAGTAAGAGTCAATTTTGGCGATGAGCCCACGCTTACAGGGAGGGAATGGACATTCTACCCCTCGGCACTCCCCGTTATACTGAAAAGCAAAGAGCACGCTTTTAGAGCAGCATGAGGAGCCGTGTCCCAGCCATGCTCCCATGGCCCCCGTTTACTGCCGCCTGCGGCTTAGCCGGTTTGAACACTTTTTTGAACATCTTATGCTGAGTTGCAGTCCGGCCCTGCATACCTCTCCATTTGGCTTATCTTAACCCCGTAAATGTCTGAGCAGTTGCTAACGGCACTTGGAGTAAAACGGTAGTTAAAGCCACAAAGGCGGTTGACCGTTGCAAATATGCCTTCAAACCAAAACTCGTAGGTAGGGACAGTCAAAACGCGTTTTACTGAGTTTACAGCTGATTTCTTAGTTCCCCACAGACTGTCAATATTTTGCATTTTCTCCACCAAATTGTAGAATTACTTGCAGAGGTTCTAGATCTGCCTAAATCTACTTGCATAGATAGATTGTCTAGCAGCTTCAGAAAGGTGCAGAGGAGGGTCTGGGATATTCTTCATTAGCTCCATCGAGTTTAGGCCAGCCTGAATGGTTGGCGTGTGTGTGTTAAGAGTATGCAGTGAATCGGTCCAGCCCTAGTCACCCTAGCTCTTCTAACTAACACGGCACGCTGTTGGGTGGGCATGAACGCGAAGGTTATCCTAGGAAAGCGGCGAGGTGCATATAACCTATCAAAAGCCCATAAAAAGTTGTTGACCGAATTGTGGGAACAGGAGATGGTCGACCAAGATGGAGGCCTTCACATCCGCATGCACACATTGTAGCTAAAGAGAGATGTTTACAAGGGAGGAGAGACCCAAGTTATATATTGCCTTATGTTCTAGAATTGTAGGGCTCCTTGAGACACACAGTGGACGCAGTTTTATGTACTTTTCTTATTTTTCGCATTGGTCTAAGAAACATTAAGAGGGCTCTTCTCCATCCTCACTACAGATTTGACTCTTTCCCACAGAAATATCTTCATATTTCTGCAGATTTTATATTTTCTGGCGTTTTTGTCCACCACTGGGAATTTCGTCATTTCAAGGTCAATGAAATGAGTATTCGTTATATTCATTTTCAGAGCTATGAAACCACACAATCTCATGGCAACCACACTTTTAAAATGTAAGTTAATAGGGTCATAATGTAGTACTCAGTTAATCAATGCCTTTTATTTAGCCGTTTTGAAAAACAATGCAATAGGTCTCGCAATATTAAAGTTTGAGCTATTGGTGTTGCATTATTTAGCAATGCCAATAGCTCAAACTTTAATAATGCAAGACCTATTGGCTATGCCAATGCTTGTTATATTAAGAATCCTGAGGGTGAGGACAAAAATGGAGAGTCCAGTAGGGACCCACCTTAGCACCGACAGGACCCGGCCCATTTAAACCCCTGCAGTGGCACTTTCTTATCCTGCTGTCTGGCCTCTGCTATTACGAGATGGCAAAAGCAATTGGACTGTCTTATAACTAGGGCTCCCAGTTTTATGGTATTTATTTTTGACATTTCCTTCTCTATTTATCCATATTTATTTTTTGATAATTTTCTATGTATTTTTCCATATTTTGGGGGTTTTGTGACAAAATTAAGCTGAAACGAGTTTATTTCCACATTTATGTAACCAATAAATATACTCTGATACTTGAACACCTGACAGGTTTCAATGACACGAATACCCATTAATGATAAATCAATACACTGGTATGAGAACATTTACATTTTAGTATCAACCTTGTACACCTCTAGATGTGTTTAGGCTTCATTAAGAAACGTTCTATCTTTTTTGACTCAATTATCTGTCAATCTGCACAACTATTTGCCTGAAAGTCATGACTGTCAGCATTTAGAATCACTCAAAAAACAAATGAACTTCTGTTTTTTTCCCATATTTAAAAACAAACACGGACATAAAAACAGATAGTTTTCTGTCTGTATTTATCTGGAAAAAAATCAGTGAAAACCGAAAACTGGGAGCTTTGCTTATAATTCAAATGCAAGCCTGATCTATTGACTCTACCAATGCTTAATGACTGGTAGAGAGGTCCAGAGTTGTTGATTTGTTGCCTGTGCTTATAAAAGGTTAGTTATGATAGTGAAAGACAAAGAACGGTTAAAAGAGGTGGAGATCTGATTCATATGACTAATTTAGTTGAAACAGTACTACCACCTTCTTTCTAGGTAGCAGTGGGTTCCT
The DNA here is from genome assembly GCA_963921515.1 of Calotriton arnoldi. Taxonomy (NCBI): domain Eukaryota; kingdom Metazoa; phylum Chordata; class Amphibia; order Caudata; family Salamandridae; genus Calotriton; species Calotriton arnoldi. Next base: position 2,198,912 of record CAWUFW010001662.1, read on the forward strand.
GGTGAGAAATAACAATAGCAAATTATACAGAGAAAAGGAGGGGCTGTTTCTCCTTCGAAACTCATCATTAATAGCCCATCAAGATGCAGGAATCAGGAAACACTAGAATAGCCCGCAATTAAATTCTTTAAGGAGTGGTCTTTTTAGGTCATGTTTCAACAATTCATTTCACACGTTCAGAAATTCTTATGCAAGCCTGTTGTTTTACAGGAGGGCCCTGTTGACACTCACATACAGAAACACTGCCCGCTGATTATTACTTTGAACAATAGTTTTCTACAAATACAATTATTTGGGAATTCGACTGAATAAAATAGCGACCACAAACCCTGCTCTCATAATTGCAGAAGAGCATTCTGACATTTTATGTCTGTAACTTTTTTCCTGGACTACATTCTGCCAATCCCGAATCTGTGATTCAGCTATGGGAATTTATGTGTGAAATGTAGATGTTTTGTACACCTGAGTTCAATAGATGCACAATGTACTTTGTGAATAGGGACCTACATGGGGCTTTGAATGTGTTATTTTCAACATACAGGGAACAGAAGTTGCTGATATGGTAAGCTAATATTTAGCAGGGAAAAGGAAAAAGAAATAGCTGATAGCAAAGCAGTAGTCACATTTTAACCTGGTGCCTTAGCCTAAGGTCTGCACGTGTATTTAAGTGTTTCTTTGGGTACACTGTAATTGGGCGCCAAATGCAGTGAAACATACATTCGCTGGCTCTAGAAGCACAGGCAAAGTGACGAAAGCGATCTAATTAATGGTATTTCAAAAGTTCACCAATATCAGTTGTAGGCATGGGATCAGCGGCTGCCGGCACAGGTAAGCGTGGTGGGCGGGTCAGGGTCGGAGGGGGGAAGTCGACAGACAAAGGAATAGGTATAATTAAATAAATAATTAACACCTATTCCGTCGTCTGTCGGCTTAACCCCCGCCGCGCCATGCACTGCCCCACCGCGCTTACCTGTGCTGGCCACCGCTGCATGGGATCAAACATTGTGGTTTAAAACTATTCCACTAACCCCCAAAAAGCAATCATTTCAATGAGACTGAGGTGGAATAAAGGAGCCCATGTAAATGTAGGTTCTCCTTTAGGTACAAGAATCAAGGAGCTCCTGAAAAACGAGAATTGCAATCCCATATCCGTCACCACAAAAAAAACTCCCAAGAAGGCCTGCTGGGGTGGAGCAGTTTCAAGGTGCAAAAGAATGGAAGAAACATTCCCCTTAAGCATGTGAAAGGAAGGACGCCTATTTTGGACCACCCTTGAATTTAAGGCAGCACTATGGACTGTTGAGTTGATGTGAATATCAGCTCCTGTGATGATTGTTACTAACACATCTCATTGTGTGCCTGGAGTCTCCTAGCAGAAGGACTAGTGAAAAGGCTACTTGACTTAGTTATATTTTCACTCCTTTCAGGGGGTGGGGTTGAGGCAATCTAGATCCCATATCTTTGGTGCACTTCTCTGAAAGGAAAGAGCTAGCACAAAAGTTATAATATTACATTTTACCTTGAAGACATTAAACAAAGGGACATACAAAGTTTGACCATCATGATAGGCTTATGTATTTTTGTTAAACATCCTTTATTGAAAGCTCAACAAAGAATCATACCTGTAGCCTATACAAACTGATAGTGTGTCACTAGCAACTAGACAGTTTTAGGCCATTTGAGGTAATCTGGTGCATGCTTGTGTTGGTACTGTAAGTCACCTGCTTACAGCTGTTGTAATATCTCACCGGCCCAATACTACTACAATCTTTTTGTTGAACTTGATCTTACTCATTCTAGATTCTATTCTATACGGTTTTTGTGTACCATACATCTTAGGGGTGCACAAAAATTATTTTGGAAAGACAAAAATTCAATTCTTGATTTGAAAATTAAAAGAGCTTTGATTTTACCCTGGGATGCTGAGACCGAGAAATTCCTCCAGCACAATGAAGTTTCCTACACAGAAAAACATTATTAAATGTACTCGTAAATGCATTTTGAGGGCGAGAATTTAGAGGGAACTACCCCAAATTTTAAAATTGTTTCTTCAAAAGGGTTTCTTCATTGTCAAAATGATGTCCTCGAATTGAAACAAGAAAAATAAACGTTTTCAAGTGTAAAGGGGGTTTTAAATCAAATTTCTACAGTACAATTGTTACAATTCCATATTCCAAAAGGGGTACAAATTTGAGCACGCCTGGAAATGTGCAACTGTTGCAGATTGTATTTATATTTATATAGTGCAGTGTGCTGCAGCCTGAGATCACAAGAGGGAGGGGTACAAGAAAGTAGCACGGTTTTATTGACCCTAACTCTATTACCATAGATTTGTATTACAGGTTAAAATTGTACATGTCTCACTACCGGTTACAGGTACCAGTTTATGAATGGTAATCAAACTATAGGCCTGGCCCCCGTAAAAAGTCTGAAGGAACAAAATGTTTAAAGACCAGTCTATTAAAGATGTTGCTTATAGGGTGTAACCATATTATTTTGGGTAGCAGGCCTAAGACATCTCATTTTACAGTAAGTATTCACGTAACATCGCAAACACTGTCACATTTTTTCCCCCCAATAATTTTATTCTTCATGGTGAAGCCAAAATAAGGCTGTGGAAGGGTCTGAGTGATATATGAACTGACACACATTTAAAACAGAAAAACCGATTGCAATGGACAGAAAATAAACATTACAAAAATAATCTGAAACAATATACAGGAAGAAAACCCTGGAATTAAAACGAGTTAAGCCCTAATTCAAAGTTGATAACACAATTTAAGAACAAACCAGATTGTGTACTTTTTCCTAAAAAATATCATTTTTTTCTACATAAACTATAGACACGGTTCGTTGTTAAAAGAAGTAAAGTGCCTGCAATTGGAGGAAAAAGTGCAACTCGAAGTTCACTTCCAGTTAGATATAAACACGTTAGGCGCTAATTGTGACATTTGATTCGGAATGATGACTCGGACAAGCTGCAGATCTCCAAGGAACAGCTGTTTTCGTTTTTTAAACGAGCACCAGCTGCCAAATTACATAAACTGCTCGGGTCACGGTGGTGCTAATTTGCAACGATGTGCTCGTTAGCACTTTGTTAGATACTGATCTGGTGTGATCTCTTGCTCCACTTTTAATTGGGAAGGCCAGCGATCTTTTGTTTGTAGGAGGTTTTATCACTAATCATTTGCATGGTCCGGCAGGTGGCAGCCTTACCCTTTACGCGAATATTCATACACAAAACTAGCTTTAAGCTCTCGCCAGAGTGACATGCACGCAGTTCTTCCCATTATGGGCGCGGTCCAGGGATCCTCACTCTTGAATCTGTTGCCCCACAGGACCAAGAAGCTATTGTAATGAGGAATAACCGAGCATAGCCGGCCATGCCACCCCAGCACAGTTCACGCCCCTGTGTGTCCCACTCCTTAAATTCCATCTTTCATCCCTAAAGACCAGAGCAGTCTGGAACTCGGGAGACTGATGGATGGCGGGGCACCATGGAGAGGGCTTCTTATTAGGAAAACAACTATTATCATGAACTTGGGGCCAGATGTATCAAAGGGATTTACCCATTCTGTGTCTATGGAAAAATGTGTTCGTCCATATGGCCCTTGACCTTTTATTCCCCCTTCCCTTAACCTGCTCTTCATCTGCGCCATTCAGTGGTAATGGTAGAGAGTTGGGCCTAGTTGACTCTACTCACTCAATTGCAGGGGTTGTGGCCCCGATCAAAGTGGGCTTCTTGCCTCCAGGCGGTGTTGCAAAAAACTTTGGGGAAGACCTGGAGATGGGCGCAAGCTAACCACTGCTCACTTCATGGAGCACCATATCCTAAAAAAGTTACTCAAGATGCCAGTGGTACAGATGGGGTTACACAGACCTACCAGTTGTGCGTGGGTGTTTGATATATTAGGTTCCAACTTTAGGCCCCATTGCATGAACGGTACGGAAGTGGGGCTTTACATGACTCCGCATAAAAATCTAATACCACTTCACTGTTATTTGGCTGGTTATAATACAGATGGGGATTAGACCAGGGGCCTCCAACCTTTTCTATAACAAGAGTGTTATATCCTCTATATTGCATTTACATGTAAACCAGCCTAGGTCCTCCTAGCTCCTCAGCCAGAGTGTGAGTTGGTTACGGAATGTTGGTGTGACTGTGATGCGTGGAATCCCTGGGTGCCTGAGTGGATGAGTGGTGACAGTTAGAGATGGGCTGAGCAGCTAGGCAGGCTGCTCCTGGTGGGGCTGGTACTTGACCAGAGATGGCTGGACTAAGAAATGATGTTAACTGGACATGGAACCAATGAAGAAGATTTGGAAATACTACAAGGCTACCTGTGTCTACTTGTACAGGGCACAACATTATTTTGGCGACGAGCGGACTTACTCATGCGTCTTTGATGGATTATTGGTAAAGCAAACAAGAGAAAAGACAAGAAACTTAGAAACTACAAGAAACTACAGTAACCAGCGAAAGTACGAGAAAGAAAAGAAACTACATGAAGCAAAATTGGAGTTCCAGGCAAGCCAGCCCCACCAGTGTCCTTGTCAACGGACGGCCCCAACCTCCTTTGTCCTGCCTGGACATGTTTCATTCATCTAAAAAATAAAAAAAGGTACTTTGTTTGTGTGCAAGTGTTGTTCAGCACACAAATGCGACATGTGTGTTTTCCTGCCACATCGCGTAGTGAGATTTACAAAGAGTGGATGACTGGAAACCACACCTTCTACTGAGGTGCACATTCAGTGTTTTAGCACGTGCTCTGGATCAAGATGTTTTGGAGGCTGCGAGGAGTGTCTGTACAGAAGAAAAAAATGAATTTGTGTTTTACTTTACTTTGTGGCAGTTGGACTCTATTCTGAAAGCCTTCCACTGTCGTGTCTGTACAAGCCTTGTGGGTCTTGGCATGTGCACTGTATCGAGATGTTCTATTCTCTGCCTCAAGTGAGTGCACATAATGTTTGCAAGGATGTAATAAGGGCCACACAGGATAGACATGGCACAGTGCAAGTTTTCGTTCTGGCAACCATCTCCACATGTTACTGTGCCCGGCAGCTACTCTGTTCCGCTAGCAGTGTCAGTGGTGTCTGTTTGTTTTGGCAGCGTTTGTAAGCCGTGAGCTTTTAGACAGCTGTTGTGTTTTGCGAGCCAAGAGAGGTTGGACACCTTTTGTCTGTCATTGGTGGTGTCCGCTGAGACATTTAAACTGTGGGCGTTAATCAACCGCCGTGTTGCTGTTCAAAAGACGGAGGTGCGAGTCGAAAACAGCGCGCGCAACCTTACCTGAAGTTTCTTCGTGGGATCTTCTATGACAACATGGCTTCTTCCAAGTCTTTGGCTGCTTCTGGACGCCTGCACGCGTGGACGCGCCGTGAGCCATCCGGCTCAGCGTCCTGTACGTGCGGCCATCTAGGGGTTGGCTGCCTCATTCTAGAGTGCTGTTACTTTGGTTCCTGTTTGTTTTATTGCCAACCACGAGTTTGACTCGTATATGGAGGTGTCCGTTAACGTTGCTGCTGCTGCTATACGAGTTAGTGCACAGTCCTCTATGTATTGGACTGCATCGGAGTGGTTTCATCTATCGGCTTGCAGCACTTTCACACGCCACGTCTGCTAGGGTAAGGGTACCCTTGTACATTTTTTTCTTATGGTTGTGAAGAGACTTGAAGACTTGCCCTTAGGCTCGCAGAGTAATCATCGTTTGAAACAAAGTGCCATTTCCAAATTTCCGTAAACACTGTGCCTCGGCACTCATTAATGTCCTTATTTGAGTCTTAGATAGTAAGCAAAAATCCTGGAACTAGTCATAAGACTGCTCACAAACGTATAATAATCTTAGTAAATCATTACAAGTGATTTCTCTGGTCATTTACAAAGAAGTTTTAATTGACCGATGACAGTGCTTCACTTTAGCAATCAGAGATCATATTTCAATAATTAAATAAATCAGTCCAACATAGTAACAAGGATAATATTTGAGCAGATAAGTTAGAGATGGGCTGCGCAGCTAGGCAGGCTGCTCCTGGTGGGGCTGGTACTTGACCAGAGCTGGCTGGACTAAGAAATTATGTTAACTGGACATGGAGCCAATAAAGAAGATTTGGAAATACTACAAGGCTACCTGTGTCTACTTGTACAGGGCACAACAAAGAGCTACTCATGTTCAATAAGAATCTTGCCGAGCTACTAATATTAGAGTTGAATAGACAACATTACGTTTGTGGCCACCCTATGGAAGACTGCCAGCGGTGATTACCTCAGTGCATCAGGCAGGGTTGCCAATAGTAATGCAAGAAAGGTTTTATCAACAAGGAATGTAAATATCATTTGAAAATGCAATCCTTTTTCTCCAAACATCTTATGAGCTCGGAAAATACACACATTTTCATTTTGGATACACATGTTGCAATTTTGGAATACGTATGTTAATTCATCCAAGCAATAACCTCTAATTTAGTAGGCTGGGCTGCACATAGGAGAGCTACCTACAAGTAGCTGGAGAGGTACCAGTAAGTCACAAGTTCGTTGGAGATGCCTGGATTTGACTATTTGATTAGGTATGATGAAATAGCTGATCTTTGCCCTTTTGTATACATTATTTGCTGAGTTGTTTCTAACCTTTACAATCATTCTTCCGCATATGTAGAAAAATTGTGCATAATAAATAATTGTATAACATAAAATACAAATAAAAATGTTAGTACTGATTTTGGGGTTCAGGGTGGGGCTCCACAATATCACCTACAGATACAGCTTTTCTGTGACTCGTAACACTCCCACATAAGCGCGTAACTCAGCAGGGAGGAATGAGAGACAAATGCCAATTTTCCTTTTCTCTAATAAAGTTGCAGTTTCCTTTTCTGGCTTACCGCTCAGTAATTCCAAGGAAACACACCAATGGGCAATGAGGGTGTGCCCTGGCCATCAAAGATGGTGGACAGAAATTGAGTAACCCCCGCACCTACCCGTAATCCTTCATCATCTGAACTTTAACTAAGCCCTGACCAAAGCCTTGTGGCTATCTCGGAGGCCACTCGGTCTCTCCTGTCACCCGTCGCAAAGCTCTGGGGCCTGAGAGCCACACAAAGCCAGGCTCAGCTGGAACAGACTCTGCGGCCTGGGCTCTCATTGGAGTGGCAGCTCCCCCATTGTGGTGATACAAACCGAGCCTGGGTCCTGACGAAGGTGGTGTGACTGCAACTCAGAGAAAGGCCCAGGTGGATGCGGATCAATCTAGAGAGGCCTGGACCAGCTGACTAGAGTGGGGGAGGTGCATTCAGTGAGAAGGCAGTGCCTTCTGACTGTGGACATGGCAGAGAGAGAAGCCCCTAATTGGTGTGAAGGGGACCAGACTGGGCACAGCCGCCACTCCTCTCTGCCTGGAAGGCCCAAACTTCAGGGGCCCATGGGACCTGAGCATCCTGATGCCGGATCAGATATGGTTTGCTCCCGCGCTGGGGGGGGGGGGTTGTGAAGACTGAGCCAAGTTCCCCTGTGAGAGTTGCCCTGGATAGCCGGATTCTTGCCCAGGCCTTGATCAGCACGTGCCTTCATGATTGAAGCACAGGTGTAGGGAGGGCTCTGGTTGGAACCCGGGGATGCTGCATTACAGGTTAACTACCCTGCACCTTGATAAAGACCCACGACCACCGGCCCGGGAACTGCTGTGGGACTACTCCACCACTAGACTCCAGGAGACTAGATCAATACAACCCCAGTGGAGACCCCTGACTACCTTGCGTATGGGGAAGGACAAACTGTGCCCTCTCCCCCAAAGGGCCAGGCCACACTTGGCAAATTCACAAGACAAACTACATCTGCGGAGCCCACCTATACATTGCCCACAAAGGACAAACTGCAACCTGAAGCTATGGTGACTATCCTGCAGGCCACTGCAGACTCCCGCTCCTCCCTTGAAACCAAAATTTGGGAGATAAGCTCGGACCGCACTCTCCTGCGTCAAGACCTCCACAATGTGGCTGGCATGATGATGGAGGCGAAGGTAGGATTGGCAAAATCAAAGCCAACATACACACTTTACAAACCTAAGTGGCAAAATTGCACCACACCACCACTGAACTTGCAAACTGCATCGAAGATGCTGAAGGTCGCTCCAGAAGAAATAATATACGGATTGTGTGTGTTCCAGAGGGTACTGAGGGATCCCAGATAATGCATTTCATCACAACGTGGGTCCAATCCTGGATCCCAGCGTAGGTCATGTCACCTTACTTCATCATTGAACGAGCTCCTCGATCTCTGAAAGACCTTTGTTTATCTGCTTTCTCAATTACAGAAACAGTGATGCCGTCCTCCAAGAAGCACGGAAAGGGACAGCTTCCACCTTTGGGTCTAGTAAAGTTTTGTTCTTCTCCAACTGTACCATCAAGGTCTAGCATTAATGCAGATCCTTCCTGGAAGTCAAACAAAAACTCTGGTTGATGGAACTGAAATACATGTTGCTATTCCCTACACGTCTTACTCCACGCAGACAAAGCGCACTTCTTTGAAAGTCCAGAGGAAGTATGGGACTGGCTTGAAATAGATTGTAATGTCGGCCGGCCTGGTGAGCTGGATGGTAGGCCTCCTCCACCCTCAGTGCCCAACGGCCGCACTGTGCCACCGGGGCTCAAGGCGCAGCTGGCACACTAGTAGACACAACTGACTGACTGACCGAGAACCGACCAATGAGATATCCCTTTCCCACCCTGGAGGGCAATGACTGCTAACTTGAAACCTACACATAAAGTACCGGAGGACTCAGACGCCTCCGCCAAATTATCACCGCTTTCCGAATTCACATTCACCAATCGTTCACTTGCTTTCCCAACGGTTAGCAGTGCAGGCTACGGTATGATTGACCTGATACAATCGCAGTCCCATCCTCCTGTGTGAAGTGTTGGCTACAAAGGGCCACAGGGAAGGCCTCAACGGATACCGCAGAATCTATGCCCCCCCCCTTCTGCGACCCCATCTGCCCTCTTTAGCCGACCTAACTCAGGCTATCCTCCTTATTGGAGAGGACTTCAACACATTTATAGACAGGCGCCATGATATGTGGCGCCCAGACTCTCAACCACACACAGTCCCACAGGTCTCCCGGGATGGACGTCTGCCATGGGGCTATTGGATGCATGGCTCTCTTGAAGGGGGAATGGGGTGGGTTTCCCATTTCACTCAACGGCGCACAATTCTCTCTCTACCCTCATCGACTTCTTCATGCCACACTCACTGCTCACATGTATCTCAAATATACAGTTACCCCCTCCACCCCGGGAAGTTCTGATCACTCATCACTCATGCTGGATTTGAAGGGATACAATCCTGGGCCGGGTCTTGTGGCTTAGTGGACTAACGTGTCTACTGTCGGGCCCTATTTTCGACCTCATGGTCACAGGTTCAAATCCCAGCGGGTCCACTCAGCCTTTCATACTTCTAAGGTTGATAAAATGAGTACCATTGAGTTGGGTACCAATAAACATCTGTTATTCAGTGCCAAGATACCCTTGGTAGAATGTGCTCTTTACAAGTACACGTATTATGTTATGTTAGCCCAGAGTGGAACTGGAGATTTAGTCCATGGTGGCTACAAAACTCTGACATAGTAGCCTCACTCACAACTGATATCAATACATTCTTCTAACTCAACATAGACTTGGTTGCATCGACTATTACAGTGTGGGAAGCATTAATAACCATGATTAGAGACAGAGCAATGGCCTATGTCCGGCGACAAAGACGTGCCAAAGAGGCAACGATTACAACGCTAGAAACCGACATGGCCCAACTTGAACATGAGATAATTGACTCCAATGACCCATCATTGCTACATAGACTACAGAGCACCAGAATCCTGCTTCACAATATCATAATGGAATTGGCCAGGCGCACGTGGCTAGCCCCCAGAACAGAATATACGAACATGGCAGCAAATCAGTTAAACTATTAACTGGATTGCCACCAACGATGGGGGACGCACCTGGCCCTCACCCCCTCAAAGATGAAACCGGCACTTGTATCACAGGCCCTAGACAGGTGGTGAACACCTTTGCATCAAATTAAAAAGTGCTCTACGCCACCTACAAACATCAAATGAAGGAGCTGGACAACCCACTCCTGATAGACCTTCCTATGTGGAGCCTTACACCTACTGAACGCAGTGTCCTGGAATCACCCATAGCTCCTCCAGAGGTTGGGGCTGCCATTGCGGACCTCCAAGCCAGAAAGATCCCAGGCCCGAACAGATTTCCAGCAGAGTTCATTAAAAAAATATTCCTCTATACTGACCCCCCCAATTGCATGCCACTTATTTGGAGGCTATTCGCCTTTGGTGCTTGCCACAATAGTGATCCTTTCCAAAACTGGAAGTCCTCCTGATATGTACTATTCATATCGACTGGTGTCCCTTATTAACGTAGAGGGCAAGATCTTTGCCAAGATCCTTGCAAACCGCCTGGCGAATGTCATTACATCACTGATCCATCAAGACTAAAATGGATTTATGCCAGGACAGGGCACCAGGAATTGCATAGGCTGCCTCCACTCAATATTGCACAGACACCATGAACTATGTGGTCCTCACGCCTTGCTAATGCTAGACTTCGAAAAAGCATTCAACTTGATAGGTTGGCCTTTCCTATTTCAAGTTCTAAGTTGCATGAATATGAGACCCAAGTTCATATCCTTCATAGAGACGCTATATGCTAAACCATGGGCTAAAGTGTGAACTGATACCTCTCAGAACCATTCCCTAAAGGGAGGGGGACTTGACAGGCATGTCCTCTGTCCCCTCTCCTTTTTGTGCTGGCATTGAACCCCTGGCCATATGGATGCAAATGGATGTGTTGTGTGGGGATTGGAGTGGGAAGAAGACAGAGTGTCTCTATACACGAACAACTTACTTATATTCCTGCAATCGCCTCACCTGGTGTCCCAGATATTATCCCTATATGAAGATGCCTCGGGTTTGAGGGTCAATTGGACTTAGCCCTAATCTTTTTAGTGGGAGACATAGGAGAGACACAGTGGCAGCCCCAATTACATACTGTGCAACGAGCTTCAAATACCTTGGATTGCATATAGCACTAGGCCTGCAGTTGACATGGTCACTCAATATTCCTACACTCCTAACACAGACTACCAAATGCCTAAAGATATGGATAAACCTGCCACTGTCAATCTTGGGGAAGATTGCATTGATCAAAATGATACTACTCCTGAAGCACTTTTCTATTTTCCAAAACTTCCCGCAACAGATTCCTAAATCCTTTTTTGATACTCTCAGCGCGCATTTCCGCATCATTTTATAGTGAGAAGTAAACAACCAAGGATCTCCATGGCCAAATGCAGGCAGCTTACGTACGATGGCAGACTAGGCATGTCAGATATGCAACTGTACTATTGGGCGGCCCAGCTGACGGTCATCAACGACTGGCTCTTAGGAGAAAGAGATGATACAGCGTACAGATTTGAATTGAGTACCTTTCAACATACCAGCCCGCTACACTGTATGTGCAGTACTGGGGCTGCCCCACATCTCCCAACAGTAACAACCACAACACTGACTATTTGGTACGAATCCCTGAAGATTAAAAAATGGCACTGTAAGCTGATAGGAGACACCCCTGTGGATGGGAAACTGGCTCCCCACTTGTGCCAGAGCACCAGAATTTAGGAATTGAGACAATATAGGAATTTCCAGATTGGGGGATATATGGACAGGGAATTACATGCGGTCCTAAGAGGAAATACAGACGGAATTCCAAATGCACAAATCACATTTGTTTCGCTATCTACAACTTCCACACACATAAGACCTCCTCCGAAACCACATACAGCAACTCCCAGAATCCAGCTCACTTGAAACTAAGCTGACTTTCGAAGCCCTTGGGACGAAAGATATCACTCAGTTCTATCGAATGCTCCTGGACAATACCCCTGACCGATTGATAGTGCTGAGAGGCATGGACTAAATACCTGGTCTCCATAGACAATGATGACTGAGGGGGGCCAAGATGGCGCCCTGCACACTCGCAATCTCTACCGACTACGGCTCATTCAACTACACTACTTACACAGAATTTACGAAACCCCGGCACGTATACACAAATTCAAACTGTCTCTGCCCCTCCCCCCCCTTGCACAAGATGCCGATCTACACATGCATATGACCTGGGAACGTCCAGTTATCCAACCCTATTAGAAACAGATCCATACTACCCTGACAGAGACACTCGATCATTATATCAACATGTTGGCCAAAACTATCCTACTGGGGGTTGTAGGAGACATGAGGGGACAATTGCTGAACGAACACTCACCCATTTGGGATATCTGATAGCCAAGCGAGACATTGCGAAATACTGGAGAGACCCGCGACCCTTCCGGCCCTAAGGCAGGGTGCACTATATCCCATGTGTGGACATATCAGATTGACCAGATATAACCCTATAATATCTAAGTCCATTCTTGGATATTGTGAGTGCACAGGGAAGCCATAGAGAGAACATGGGCTGGATACTTGCCAACATGAGTTTTCTAGCTCCATGATGGCTTCACTGTACCCTAAGATGTTTGGTACCTAACATCTCATCTTAATAAATCCTCACTGATGCCAGTGCTGGTTTTATTATTAAATACACACAAGAGACACCTAGAGGGTCCCCTGCAAACCTACCAAGCACTGGTGTTGTCTCGGACTAGTCATAGCCAGCCTGCCACCACCAGACATGTTTCTGAACTCATGTGGTGAGAGCCATTCCTCTCAGAGGCCAGAAACAAAGCTTGCTCTGGGCGGAGATGCTTTTCACCTTCCCCAGGCCAGGATGGCCTTCCAGGGCTCTGAAGCTTCATAGGTGATGCCGCCTTTGAAATGCAACCCAAGCAGCTCCAGTTAGTGGAGGATGTCCCTCCCCCACCCACAGCCGGGCTCCACATTTGGCGGCAGGACAGGCAGGAAACTTAATTAAATTTAGAGGGGTGCCCACAATGAGCCAGCACCACCTCTAAGGTGGGGCAGGTGATGTGGGCATGACTTTTCCAATTCCTTCATCTTGGGATGGCAGGAATTAACGTATCAGGGCTAGGGTAGTGCCCCTACCAAAAGGAAGTGGTCACTTAGAGGGTGTAGACACCCTAAAGGTAGGTAGCCCATTGGCTACTACCTGTCACCCCCTTTAACGCCCCCCCAAATTTAGTATTTAGGTGGCATCTCTTGACCCTGAACTTCAGATTCGACAGATACAAAGAAGATACGGACAAAGAAGAGCAGCTGACCTGAGAACACAAGACCTGCTGCAGAATCTTGGCGCGAAACCCTGCCTGCTGCTCCCAGGATTCGACAATCGTGGTGTGCGGTCTTGTCCTGTTGCTGTGAGGACTCCAGCCCTTCGCTAATGACCAGAGAACTCCCTTGGGGTAGAGGAACTATTCCCCTGCAGACCGCAGGCACAGAACCTGCAGAGTCCGGTTTACCGACTTGCTGCTCCCTGGCGACTCCGACACAGCATCCAAGCACAAAGAGGTACATCAGCTTCGGAGGGTCAGATCTGTCTCCCCACGAAGTTTGGAGACACCAGGACCTACCGGAGCCGTGACGCACCAATACCTGGGGTACGGGACCCCCAGCAACCTACACTGAGACGAAGAGTCCATTCCGAAATCCAACTGCTCAGGAAGCAAGCACCTATTGAGGGACATCGAGACCCTTGGGGCCCACTTTGAGGGTGGCTCAGCTGTCCCAAAATCATCCCTGCAACCTTCCTGCCCCTGACTGCAAAGACATCTTGACACACGGTACCCGGCTGGCTTATCTGCTCTGCACCCAGCCCGCCTGGCCTGGGTGCAGATGAACCAGCTGCCTCGAGTGGGAACCCTCGAACGTACCTTTGAGTCCCTTTGTGCAGTGTGTTTTCAGGCGGCCCCCTTCTTCGTAGCGCACCAGCTACCAACGACCTCAGCACCCTGCTCCCGGCCGAATCTGTAATGCTCCAGAGAACCGCTCATGGAACATTGGACCTGGCCTTGCTACTTACCTAAATCCAAAAGGTGAACCTCAAAATCCAAAAGTATGATTTTATATGCATGTTTTTATTTCCTCCTATTGACTTCAATGGTGCGTAATTGCGCACAAGAGGGATTTATTTTGCAAACTTGAAACATTCAAATCTTGAAAAGTACTTACTGTAGAAGGAAGTTCTTGCTCTGAAAAATTATATTAAAATCTATGTTATTTTTTGCAAATTGGCCTCGGATTTATTCTTGAGTGTGTGTATCATTTATTGCCTCTTTGAGTACAACAAATGCTTAGCATTACCCTCTGATAAGCCTAACTGCTCACCCACACTACCACAAATGGAGCGTTAGTTTTATCTAATTTTGCCTGTGTATACCAATCTGGGTCTCACTGGACTCTCTGTACAGTGTACTTTGTTTTAGTAAACTATGTACGGAGCCAGCTACCTATAACAGCTGTACAGAGTAGGGGCTACCCATGTCCCTTGTGTCAAACCCCAATGTGTGCACCTAGGTTGGGTCCTGCATACTCTGAAGCTTATTTATACAGACAAGACAAGGCTGCAGCCGGGTCTGCACCAAGGATCCTGTAGAGCTCAGGGGCATCCTGCTTGAGGAGCACGGAAGAAGCAGTGCAAACCTTGTTTATTTTGAGAACAAAATGTAAAGCTCAGATCTAACTTAACCTTACCACAGGCCTGTTCACCGCTTCCACTCTTTACCACAACTCAACCACATTTAGCTTCTAGGGTTCCCTGGTCTTGTGGGCTCATCTGATTCATTTGATTTGTGGATAAGAATTAAGCACTCACTCAATGGTTTTCATCCAGCAGCAGCGCTATGTATTGCTACCAGGTGCAAGTGTTTTAATAGTCTTATCGAGCCTCACCACCCTGCCTCAGTATGGAGTCCTGAATATGAGCCGGTCTGATTCTAGGACGCCATAAATTCACAACTTCAAAACTTTACACTACCTACTAGAAAATGAAACAAATCATTGCAGAACCTCGGCTTTGGTTTTCAAGAATTGTGCCAGTCTGGCTCCAGCCTTTGCGAACCATCCAAGGTCACTGCTCTTCTATTAAACTGCTGCACTGTCATCTATCTACTTCTTGTGCTTGGATCCACGCTTTACTTGTTCTACTTTGCGTGGTCATTTCTTTTCAGGAAGTGTGTAACTTTGAGGAACCCCTTGTGTATAGGTAGTAGAGGTGCTACATATAATATTGTTCTAAGATGGGCATCTGCGGACTCTGTCGTTCAAGAGGGCCTGTGCTGCTCCATAACTGAAGCTTCGACTTGAATATTCCCTAAATGGCACCTATCCTGGTTCCAGTGATAAGGACACTGACATCAACTGCTGGGGAGGTGCCAGGTGCGAGTCGTTTGATGCACGTATTTAATTATGAGGAAAAACAAGGAAGGTTGAGAAGCCAAGGACACTCATCAGACAAAGGGTAGACATCTTTCAGGTTAAGAACACTTCTGCAGCCCCAAATCTGAAAATGTCAAAATTTCCAGCCAACAGCCCTAAGCATGGTGAAACTAGTAGTTTCACCTTTCTCTTTATGAGTATGGGTGTATATGTTCCTTCATGTTTAATGCGGATAAATGTCTTGCTAAATTAGAAATGCATACAAATCAGTAGGTGTAACAAAAGCTCAAACATATTAGCACTCCAGCATAATTTAGGGAGTCAGACTCACCTATGGAGAGGTACAAGTTAGACAAACTGTACATTGACTACATGCAATCACTGCAATGAATACAAAGCTAACACTTCAGAGGAAAAAAAATCTATCTTTATATGTTGATAAAGTCATCAGAGGTACATAAAGCAAAAACTCACCTTCTACATGCACTGCTTATACCCTTTCACCTTACATCACTTACACCATCTGAAATGAAAGCATTTACAACAAACACTTATGACATCGCAAATCACATCATTTGTGAGAACACAGTGCATGGTCGAGTGGAGAGTTATAGTTAATGTACTGTGACTACTGAGTTCAATACACTGTGTATGGAGGTGCGCGAGTTTTAATAATTTCAAGGTGTTGCATAAATTATAAATTTAAAGTATAAGTATAAACTTAGAATTTCTAATGTTGGTCTAATTTAAGTTTGGTTGTATGGAAAGAATAAATAAAGTTACAATAATTTTAAAATGTGCGTAAATTAAAAATTTACGGTATAACTAATTTTAGAATTCATAATGCTTGTGTAGGTTAAGTTTGGTTTTTATAGAAAGCATAAATAAAGTTTTCCTAACTATGACTAAAGTCTAACCTTTGTTTTTTTTTATTGAACTTTAATGTTTTAAACATAAATAAAAATGTGTTTCATATCATAGAGTACACTGTCATTGAGTGGAGTGTCATACAGTAGAGTGGAGGGGAGTATCATACAGTGGAGTAAAGTGGAATGGAGTGGCGAAGTGTACAGTGGAGTAAAGTGGAATGGAGTGGCGTAGTGTACAGTGGAGTAACGTGTCAGAGTACAGTGGTGTGTTATGCAGTAGAGTGTGTATGCAGTAGAGTGACATGGAGTGCAGTAGAGTGGAGAGACATAGCTTAGAGTCAAGGAAACTGTTATAAATGTGAGTGGCGTCTTGTACAGTACAGTGCAATGGTAGGTCGTAGAGTGCTGAAAAGTGTCGTAGAGTAGTGTGTTGTACAGTACACTGTAGGGGCACAGAGTGGAGTAGAGGGTTTGACACTGTAGTGTAGGGGCATATAGTAGAGTACAGTGTAGTATAGTAGCACAGAGTGCAGTAGAGTCTTGTGGAGTGGAGTCGCATAGAGTTGAGTAGAGTGTGGTAGAGTAAAGCACTGAAGAGTGGAGTGTCGTACAGTGGCACAGAGTGGGGTAAAGTGCTGTGCAGTGGAGAGGAGTGGTGTAGAGTGGAGCAGCAAGTTGTAGAGCAGAGTGGCATAAAATGGAGTAGAGTGGACTGGTGTAGCATACAGTGGAGTAAAGTGTCGTACAGTGCAGTGCACTGCATCAGCTAGGCCCCATATTAGACTCAAATTACACCTTACGTTGGGGTGGGTAGGTTTGGTACAATCCTGCAGTGGCATGTTAATCTGGCCCCAGGCCTGGGCGTTTCAGCTGTATAGCAATACAAGCATTTTACTGGCTCCGTCCTTTCCTGTCTGACACTATGGTTTGTGGTTCTTAGGCCTTCTTGAGTCACTTCATCTCAACCATTCTTGCTGCATTATGAATACCCAATGTTTTGACAGCAGACGTTTGCAGACAGGAGGATCTAAATATGAACACTTTTGTCTTCATATATTATATTTTCAGTTTTAATGAAAAGTACATATTTTACTATTGTTGTAACTTAGGTTCAGTGGTGTTGGACTTGGCCCTTTTTGCAGGGTCATCCCTAAACTTTTTGCCTTCCTCCTAGCCTTTTTTCTGACATGGTGTTGGTGGTTTTAGGACTCTGGGCACTTTAGCACTGCTGTCCAGTGTAAAGTGCGTGTGCTCTCTGTGGTAAACATGGTAAAGATTGGTCTACACCTGTTTGGCATATTTAATTACCTGTCAGTCCCTTGTAAAGTGGTATCTCAGATACCCAGGGCCAGTAAATTAAATGCTACTGGTGGGCTTGCAGCGCTGATTGCGCCACCCACCAAAGTAGCCTTTCAAACCTATCTCAGGCCTCTGCCATTGCAGGGCCTGTGCGCGCAGTGTTACTGCCCTTGTGACGTGACACCTAAAGTGTGTGCCACGTCTGTGACCCCCCTTTTACTGCATGTCAGTCACCCCTAAGGTAGGCCCTAGCTAGCCCTATGGGCAGGGTGCATTGTAGGTAAAAGGTAGGACATGTACCTTAAGTGTGTGACAAGTCCCGGTAGTGACAAACAGCCATTTTCGTTTCTCACTGCTGTGAGGCTGCCCTCCCATAGGAATGCATTGGGGATTCCCTGATAAGTGTTTCAGTGGTAATTCCTGATATGAGAGGAGCAGCGTGGTCAAGTTTGGTATGGTTGGAATAGTAATAATAAATGCTGCGCAATGGTGTGCGCAGATTTATTATCACTATTTTAGAAATGCCACTTTTAGAAGTTGGCATTTCTGTGTACAATGTGTCTGCCTGCCTGATGTGGATTGCATGTCTGGCTTTGGAGTGACAGGGGCGGGTGAGGTGTGTGTGGCTCCAGGGAGGGCAGGGTGAGTCAGCGCTAGGCTGAATAGGGGATCTGCATTTGGAGTAGTAGGAGGAGTAGTCCCCTGACCCTGAATAGGTCTGTGCCTGCTAGGTGAATGCTGGCTCCGCCCCCCTGTAGTGTGTCTAAGGACCGAGCCCCCATCTGACAAAGGAGGGTGTGAGCACTGTACACAGAGTGCTCCAACACCCCCCAGAACCAGTTCAGACTGGTTACCCCAAGCCCTGTGCCAGGGCAGACAAAGCAAAAGTGGTGTATAAATATTGGGACTGTGACCCCATGGTGTTGTGCTTCCTTGTGCTGTTTAGGGGGACTTGCTGCTGCTGGGCCCCAGGAGGAACCGCCACGAGGGACTGTCTCCCTGCTGAAGGGCCCTGTGAGCTGGCCTGCCTGGGCCCAGCCTTGTGCCCCATAAACTTTGGGGATTCAAGTGCCTCGTGAACGCTGCACCGTTCTGCAGCTGCTCCAGGGAAGAGGAGCGTGTGGGCCCTGCAGCGCTGAGCTGCACATCGACCCGAGGGAATCCCGGCGTGGGGATTCCCCCACCCTGCAGTGAAACCGAGCAGGAGCCCACCCCGCAATTATGCATGTTTGGGTGCCTCTAGAACCGAGGCGGGAGCCCACCCCACACTGTGGTATTTATTTAAAAGCGGGAGCCCACCCCACACTTCAGGTGAAGCGGGAGCCCACCCTGCACTGCTGAGGTCTGCTGGAGCGGGAACCTACCCCGCATTGCTAGCCAAGAAGCGGGAGCCTACCCCGCTGTTGTGTGCCGCTCTGAGTGCGTGACGAGCACTCCAGCGTTGCCCCTGCGGAGTCCTGCTGAGCTCCGGAAGGAAGGAAGCCTGGTCGCGGGTTGCCGTAGCAACGAGGGCCGAGACCTGGGGCGGAAATCAGGCAGAGTTGTGCCTGGTTGTGGGCGGGGCTCCCATTGCCGGAGAGAGCCCCGCGTGTTGTCGGGTCCGTTGTCAACCGGCAGAAGAAACGGAGCCTCGCGGGCTCCTTGCCACTGGGCCGCTGACTGCCTCCTGCCCCCAGAGACCGGAAGAAGTCCTGCAGACCGGAGGAGGCAGAGAGCATCGAGGGAGAGCCCCGGTGAGTGGGGCTCCCATTGGGTCGTGTCCGGGTCTCCCTCCTGCAATGAAGACCTGCCAGGAGGAGACCGGAGGAGGCCGAAAGCAGAAAAGAAGACCCCGGTGAGTGGGGGCCACAGGGCACTGTTGGTGCCTGCTGTTGCGGCAATTGTTTCTCCGGCGAGACGCCCCGGTGAGTGGGGCTGAAGCTGGAGTATTGGGCATCGTGGATGCCAGGGCTGATTTCTTTCTGGCCCCATAGAGCCCCGGAGAGGGGAGCTGAGAAGGCACTGTGAGTGCCAGTGCTTGTTCTCCCCAGCTGCACCGCAGGAGCGCGGGCAGCTGCAACGTGGGTGCATTTGGCTGTAAGAGTCCCGGAGTGGGTCTCGAGAGGCACAGTGGTGCCAAGGCTAATTTTCACAGCTGCACCACAAGAGCGCGGGCAGCTGCAACGAAGGGGCATTGTTTTGGGTCTGAGGAGAGACCAGGGTGGGTTACACCCTCGCTCCAGTGGAGCCCTGACTTTCAGGACAAAGGGGCATTTGGGCCCCAGAGAAGGCCAGCTGGCCTGGGGTCATCTTGATTGTATTGGTAGGGCGCAAGGCCCTACAAGTATGCCTAACGTATCTATGCCTAAGGAGATTGCATAATGTATTTATGCCTATGGTTATGCATAATGTGTTTATGCCTATGGTTATGCATAATGTGGTTATGCCTAATGTGATGCAGACATAATGTGTTTATGTTGATAATGCTGAGGTCATTATTGTATCAGTAGTTACTGGTTGTGTTATTTACTACTTGTGCTTTGTGATGGTTTTGACAGTGGCCCGATTGGCCCTGTCATGTATATAATCCCCTGTGAATATTGCCTAGTGCCAGTTGGCACAGTGTATATTGTGTGATTATGATTCTAATGTGTTTATGATAATACAAAGGCTATTTTTTATATAACCTTGTGTGGAGTTTCTTTTGTGGTGTGCCTAGTGTGTTGCTGCTGTGTGTGTGTGTGTGTGTGTGTGTGTGTTGCGCACACGCTTTACACATTGCCTCTGGGATAAGCCTGACTGCTCGTGCCAAGCTACCAAGGGGGTGAGCAGGGGCTATCTTCAGTGTGTAACTCCCTTGCCCTGACTAGAGTGGTGGTTTCTGCCTGGCTTAGGCGTTTGCCCTAGCCAACCAGAAATCCCATTTCTAACAAGTGGTATATAATTTTTACAGTTTTTGAGACCGGGCAGTGCAATGCTTTTTTTGCTCGGAGCCCAACTTGAACCTACACTGCATGGTGTCATGGTGTGGCACAGGTCCTTTTGAGAGTAGAGGGAGCCCATCACTGGATGCATGTATCCTCCCTGCTAGTCCAGCAGACTTTGTAAGAGAATAAGCTCCATTATTCAGCTATCAAATGACCCATATAATGGGGTGAGTTTCATTGGGGGTGGCTTTCCACCCATCAGCATTAAGCTTGAAGGACATACTAGGTTCATACTCATGAAGAGAAACATGAAACTGGACGTCTCACCATTCTTAGGGCTGTTGGCTGGAAATGATGACTTCCAGATTTGGAGTCTCAGAAGTGTTCTTAACCTGACAGATGTCCAGTTTTTTTTCTCCTTTGATGGCTGATGAGTCCCCCCTGGCTTCTCAGCCTTCCTTGTTTTTCTAATAATTTAAAAAAGTACATCAATCGACTCAGACTCCCACCTTGCACCTCACCCAGCAGTTGACATTCGTGTCTTTGTCTTGGAAAACTTTAATGGGTAATATTTCAGCCCTTAATGTGTTTAAGAGTCGTGAAAAGTTGTGTGCATAGTTTGTATTTCTCTAAGAACCTCCATCCACTCGACCATCAGAAATAGTTTTGCTTCATGGGCCACGTGTTACCTTTTAGGTAAAACAGAATCTAAGGAAGGTATCAATCAAAAGGGAGATTCTCCTGATCCCAGTACTACACCAACCACCCAACAAGGAGTCAAAAGTTTACACTACTCTTATTTTCAACTTGCTGCATGTATTGAGGCTGACTTTGAGAAATTTATTGATGGTTTACTCTCATTGAAGTTATGAATCCAGCCAATGGGATTTATAAACCATAATGTGGAGAATGGGAGTAGAGAGGGCGATTAGGGAGAGACCAAAGGAAATACAACTGGGCATCCAGCAGTTGAAGAATACCTCTGGGGCTCCAAATACGGTAGTCAGAGATTAATCATAATACAATCTACTAGAGTTTAAATCTAGAGGCTCAGGTCTCGCAAGATTATTTTCACTTTTTTGTGTACTTATAACCACTCTGAAGAGCTGAAGTGTAGCACTGCCCATGTTACAATGTGCATAGGACTGGTGCAGGACAATGTGGGCTAGGGATCTCTACGTGGCTGCCAGGATCCTTCTGTCACATGCGAGCATCTTCCATGGTTTAAGGTAGACCATCTATAGATAAAGGATGCTGATAATTACAAAGGCAGAGACCTCCCTAGATGATAAGGTAGTAATGTGCAGATACAAATTGTTCCCTGTATTTCTTTAACATTCCACACTTGGTGCACGTAGGTAAGTACCAATGGATGAAGATTACAGAAGATGGATCATTTAAATATATGCACAACTACATTATAATTAAACAGGTGCGCTGTCTTTTATGAATGCACGGTGGTCGCTGAACAAGTGCTTCAAGACCGCACTACCCAAAAATTACTGCTTTTCAAAGCTACCTAAAAATAGTATCATAGCACAAAATATCTTCTGTTTTAAATTCCAAGCGGCTGAGCCAGGAAATGATAAAACAGCACGTGTTGTGTGCTTCGGCAGGAAACTGACTGAAAAATTACCGAAAAATCTGCACAAACCAGTTATCACCCAGCTCTGCTTTCCAAATGACCTTTTACCCAATTGTAGTTTGGCACAACGCGAAGGAAGCAATGCAGCTGGCCCTACCCGCAGAGAAACTGGGCGAGAGCCAGTGTAGTTAATCCATGTGCTCTTGTTCACAGCTTGCACTCTGCAAATAGGGTTTAAGTGTTCTCTGTGCTTAGCTTTCTTCACAAAAGCTGCCTGCTTTAGACTAATGGACTCATTCTATTCGGGTGGGTGTCTCCTACAAGGGGCTGTACAAATACCCTGTTTAGCTTGGCATGGGCACCAACAGTGGAGCACCCCGCCCACTCGAGTACCAGTCACCTAACTTGTCCATGAAGTTATTATGCGTTCAAATACCAAGCCACAAGTTCAAACACTTAAAAACGTTTAAGAACGCTGTAAGCGATGTAGACAGAGAGAAAGGTAAAACCTGTAAAACGACTGCCACATAAAGACACTTCTGGGAAAAATAGGTGCTCTTGTAAACCCAAATCTGTTTTCACAAAGGAAAGTTGACAGCTCGCTATTTCAGGTTTTTCTACAGCGCTATCATAGTCTGACTGGAAATCTAAGCACATTAGAATTCACGTTCATATGGTGGTCAAAAGGGTTAAAGGCAACTGAGATGTTCAAGAAGGAGTGACTTTTTCCATCAAACGTATAGCAAGTGGTTATTCCATCAAACTTATAGCAGGTGGTTATTCCATCAAACGTATAGCAGGTGGTTATCCCATTAAACGTACAGCAGGTGGTTATTCCATCAAACTTATAGCAGGTGGTTATTCCATCAAACTTATAGCAGGTGGTTATTCCATCAAACTTATAGCAGGTGGTTATTCCATCAAACTTATAGCAGGTGGTTATTCCATCAAACTTATAGCAGGTGGTTATTCCATCAAACTTATAGCAGGTGGTTATTCCATCAAACGTATAGCAGGTGGTTATCCCATCAAACGTATAGCAGGTGGTTATCCCATCAAACGTATAGCAGGTGGTTATCCCATCAAACGTATAGCAGGTGGTTATCCCATCAAACATATAGCAGGTGGTTATTCCATCAAACGTATAGCAGGTGGTTATTCCATCAAACGTATAGCAGGTGGTTATCCCATCAAACGTATAGCAGGTGGTTATCCCATCAAACATATAGCAGGTGGTTATTCCATCAAACGTATAGCAGGTGGTTATTCCATCAAACGTATAGCAGGTGGTTATTCCATCAAACGTACAGCAGGTGGTTATTCCATCCAACGTACAGCAGGTGGTTATTCCATCCAACGTATAGCAGGTGGTTATTTCATCAAACGTATAGCAGGTGGTTATTCCATCAAACGTATAGCAGGTGGTTATTCCATCAAACGTATAGCAGGTGGTTATTCCATCAAACGTATAGCAGGTGGTTATTCCATCAAACGTACAGCAGGTGGTTATTCCATCCAAAGTATAGCAGGTGGTTATTCAATCAAACGTACAGCAGGTAGTTATTCCATCCAACGTATAGCAGGTGGGTATCCCATCAAACATATAGCAGGTGGTTATCCCATCAAACATATAGCAGGTGGTTATTCCATCAAACGTACAGCAGGTGGGTATTCCATCCAACGTATAGCAGGTGGTTATTCCATCAAACGTACAGCAGGTAGTTATTCCACCAAATGTATAGTAGGTGGTTATTCCATCAAACATACAACAGGTGGTTATTCCACAGGGGTGTGTAATTTAATCAAATATCTACATGTCCATGGGACAGGTTGCTTCATAAATCTACTTGTCCTGTAAAAAAATCCACTTGTCACTCTGGTGCCATGCTGTGCAGCGACAAATTATGGCGGCATTCTCATTACATAGGAGCTTCAATAATAGTCTCTGCTTATGAAAGGGATCATACTATAGAGGGGTTTGAATACGAGTGAGTCCCTTATTTTGCTACCTTTCCGCAGATACTATGGCTGGAGGTAGCGGTAATCAATAGTTCGAGGGTTGAAATTCCCGTTTAAGCTGTGAAAACCTAACTTGCATGTTTTAGGGGTTTTCACCAGCTCTTCTCTAATCTTTTTCCATACTGAGAAAGTTTGGAAATTTACTTCTGACAAGGGCAGAAGTAAAACTTCTTCCAGAGTTGGGAAAAAAGTGGTTGGAGGGAAGGGGAACTTGTAGACGCTCAACAGATTTTCGCATGAGCAAATCTACACATGCATATTTGCTTGTACTAAAATGCAGATCACAAATATTTTCTCGGAGTAGGATTTCCTGGCCTACTTTTGTAAATTCTTGTTAGTTCATGAAACCTGTAAATATGCATTAATGCAAGGATATATATGGGTGCACTTTTGGAACTTTCTTTAAGAACTGGGCACCTAATTAGGTCGGCATCAACCAAAACCTTTTGGTTTTTTACTAACATTCTCTCTCTCTCAGCTGGCTTCACTGTGAGCTACAGAATTCTGCTCTTTCACAAGGAACATATATAGGAACACAAAGTAGTTTTGTTCAGAGCCAGGGACTACTGTGGCAATGTGTGCTTTTTGAGACCAAAAGGTATTTTTGCCAATGTTTGTTATACTGGTGAGGACCCAACAGCTACCACAACAATAACGTTTTATAAAAACCATGTCAAAACATGACACACATTGACAAACCAAAATGCTAACCACCAATGTCAGACCTTTGGGCTTTGCCAATGCTTGTTTATTTCCATATTTTTCATAATGTTGTTGAAACTGGTTACGCTGATTCCATTATGAATAGTGTATAGCAGGATGGTTTTCAATAGCTGCTGCAGAGGTGAAACCACCTTTTGCCAGAGAGGACCTATAGCCACAGTTCAAAGAGGCTGCGGTTTTATCAAAAGCGGCATTATTAGAACATCCATTTTAGAAGATGAAGACCAAGGAACGAGGGCTGAGGAATGATGTACACAGAGTGAGGAATGAGGGATGATGGAAGGATCAGAAATAAGGATGAGGGGTCCGAGATGAAGGGCGAGGGTTGAACAATAAGCAAAGATGGGTTCATAAGTGAGGGTTGATAACTGTGTAGTGAGGAGTGAGGGGTAAGAGGAGCTATAACTGGAGTGTGAGGGATGAGGAATGAGGGTTGAAAAATGAGTGTTGATGAATTAGGGTTGAGGAGTGTTGAGTTAAGGTTGCAAAGCGAGGGATGAAGAATGAGGGCTGACGTGTGATGGATGAGTAACCACAGGCCTTCGTACAGAGAATGATCGCTCTGTTCAAGTGTAGCAGCTCGAAGAGCAATCAAGGAGGATAGGATCTTGTTACTGTAGCTCCTGGGGTAAGGGGACAGTGGTGGCTAGCATCTACCAGGAGAGGGAGGCTGGCACGTGCGAGCAAGCGCAAATAAAAAATAATAATAATAATAAAAAATAAACAATTACCGAGACGGAGACGCACCGGACCGCTTCCTTCCTCTTCTTTCTTCCTCGGCAGCCCGGCCACCAGAAAACTCCCTTGACCAATCCTGGCGCTGCTCTCATTCCATGAGGAGCAGTGCTAGGATTGGAGGGAGCGTCCTCACTCGGCACTCCACAGCGTTCTGGAGGATTTGGCTTGCTCCAACCCACCTGTCTTAAGACGTCTGGGTTAGAGCTGTTTAAAGTGTGCATGTGTGGCTGGCCGTTGCAAGACGGCCGGCCTAAAAGACATGCGCACTTTAAACAGTGCTTTGCCAGCCCACCCTCCTCCCTGGTGAGTGACATGCTGCTGTCACTCAGCAGCGGCCCCGCCCCACCCTGATGCTCTGTTCGGGATGGGGCATGAAAAATAAAATGGGGCATCTTGCGGCTTTGGGAATAATTTAAGTCGGACAACACTCCTCCGCTCCAACGAAGTAGCCGCCCCTGCCAGGAGATGAAAGAAGACTGTTCCTTCAGTCTATTTACAGCACTTGATGAATTCCTAAAATGTCCAGTAGTTCCAAATCACTCACCTTGTACCACATTAGCCCCTTTCCGCATTGTATGTATATAATTAATTTGAATTTATTACTTCTCAATTGCTTTACTTCTTTTGTACTTCTCATGTTTTTATACACAATTTTATTTTGCTTTTATATACCGACATATCTTAGGATTTGTGTGCGAGAGAGTAGTAACCGTATAATGCATCAACCTGGGGACCCACGTGGAGACGTGGATCCCTCCTACTCCCAGCTTAGCTTATCTGTCATTTTCTATCACTTCGAGATTTTCCTTGCGTACTCCACTTTTTCCTTCACCCTCTGTTTCGTTATTCATTTTCTCTCTGACCCTATTAGCCACTTGTGCCTGCCAGCTTGTTGTTACTTTGCTTTTCTGTTTTCTTTTTCAAAGAGGAACCCCAAGCTATTTTTAACTACCGGTTTTTCCCTTCTTTTTTCTTGTTAATTTGCTTTCCTCATTCCCTTCTTCCCTATTTTTCCTGCTTTGAATTTTGAAAATGTCAACATTATTTTTAAGGAATTTCGCGTTCGGAGTGTTGTATTGAGAAGTGATAAATTTGAAGTGTTGGGGTAATGCTCAGTGGTCTCTAAAATCACTTTGAATGTCCATGCTTAAAATGTAACAAGCCCTGGCAAAGCGCAAAAGGTATATGGCTTTAAGTTAATGTTGCATACAGTGACTGTTATAACTTTAGCTGTAGTTGGCACAAGAGAAGACTAGTGAACTATATTTGTATTTGGTGGTACAGTATATTGGCGTTGTAACAGATATATGCACTTGCACTATATCCTGAAAGATTCAAAGTAGAGATGAGAAATACGAAAGTGGTTATAAAAGGCAAATAAAGTTGTGCTTTTATTTAAAGAAAGTATAACCGAAGCATTAACACAGTATAACAAATAATACAGTATGTGCACTATGAAAGCATGACAACATAATAAACATGCACTTCGGAGAAGCCCCTTCATTCCTGCCACTGCTATCATAAGAACATATACATCCAAACAAAAATAAGTAAGTTCCTTGACCATTTCTAAATTACAGAAGAGAACCCCTACTATCGCCGCTACTACCTCCTAGTGACTGAAAATCACGCTGGGAACGCCAAATCTTTTGTGCGCCCCCAACATACCGTTTTGGCATGTGCGCAAGAAAAAATTGCAATACAGGGCAATTGGTGGAATTTGTCCAGAACTCCGTTACAAGAATAACACGGAGTCGGCAAAATTCCGCCAATTCTGCGAGCGGAACAGAATATTTTACCCACCCCTACCTGGCACCACACACAAAAAGCAAACACACTTTCAAGTAAAGGAGTTGGCTGAATGTTCCCCACACAACATCAAAAAGTCCATGTCTTTCCCGTCTGTTGTAATTTGCTGTTTCAAAATGTACCCTTTTGAAATTGCAGAAGGTGTTATTGCATGCATATGTGCAACAATTCAGACACCGGTGAAAGATTTAACAACAAAATGAGCAGGAACAACTCTGTGCACTATTGAAGCATACTATCTCAAGCAGTCTCTCCTGAGGAAAACACTGGGGCAGATACACAATTCACAAGACCGTCCTTGTTTGTAGAGGAGGTCGGCGTCTGGGGTGCCTCCACATTCAGTATATGCTGTCTGAACTTCTCCATCGTGGAGCACTGACTCCCCTCGCTTATCCAGACAACAACATGCCTGTTCTGAGACATGGTACTTCTGGGAGACAGCCTCATACTGACAAGGCATTCAGGTGGACTTGACATATTGCCCACCATCCTGTGTTCCATGCTTGTGAGATGAGGAATAGACTAGAACCGCACTGACAATGTCATCAACTGATTACAAGAACTGCTATGGATCAAATGACACCGCTAACTCAACCAGAAGTGCAAAAGATGAAAAAATAGACCTCATTGTATCATGTGTCATCTTAAGGATTTTTGGTGCCCGGGCAAGACATAATTTGATGCCCTCACTGTTCAGAACAACTTTGAATTTTCTACTAATTCAAGCGTGCAAGATACCAAACATTGAATTATAAATATAATTACATTGTGGAAAACAGGGTCACACAAAACCAGCCAAACAGGTCTAGGCTGGGGCTCCAAAATTCTTAGGATGATGCTGGGTAGAGGGAGTCTGAGCAGAGGTAGAGGTAATCAGACACCAGCGGGGCATGGTTGCTGGGGGGGTGCGGGTTTGGAACATGATTGGCCTGGGTAATTGCCCATTTTGTCCATGCTATAAAACGTCTCTGATCTGATTCCATTATGCCCACTTATACAGCCATTGACAATCAAAATGCAGCACACTGGTCAAGGGAAAAGGCTCCTCTGGACTGATCCCAAATATGACCGACATTCCCTGAGGCAAAAAAAAAAAAAGGGCGCTAACCTAAATAAAGCAATTACTTAAAGAGGCTGACCCAAAGACCGATAATGAGCTACGAGTGAAAATGCGCACAGCTCCTGGTGGCCCGAATTTCCATATCTGGGCGGAATCTCCGCACAGATTAATTCCTATTAAGAGTTAAATTACACAAAATGGGGAATTACTGCAGAGATGCATTTTTTTCTGCCGGAATGCTTCACAGACTTCCCAGTTCCGTGTGGTTTAACAAACACATTTGTCACTTGCACAGAGCAGGTGGTAAATGTGTATGAAGGGGTTGGTGCAGGGCAGGAGCTGGGAGAAGCATGGTAGAGGAACGGGCAGGAGTTTGCCTGGCAGTGGTCCTTGAGAAGGGGTCATGGAGGACCAGAGAACAGATGGGCTGACCTGCAGTCCATTCCCAGGGAAGTTTACTGGCTGGGTGTTCCGTTCGGTAACACTGGCTCTACTTTTCCTGGAACCGGGTAATCTACGTCCTGGATAATTATCTAGAGCAGAATTCCACACAGGAATTCCGCTCTGGTCAACTCGTAATAGGCGCCTATGTGTTTTGTTCTGGTTTGCTACCTAATGCAGCCAGACCTAAAAAAAAAAAAAAAAAAAAATCGGGCTTGGATCTGTCCCTCCAGGACCGACTTTGGAGAACCCTGGCATAGACCGTAATGAGGAAAGTCTGAATCGGTAGATTACTAGAAACGGCCCTTAGTCGTCTGCCTATTATTCTCATCACAGTCTTCACAAATTGAGGACACATGAAGCAAACAGACAACACAACCACAGATCTTATGATCCCCTCCATAAGGAGGATGTACGTTTAGCAGTTAGAGTTATTTGGGATGTTGTAATGCCTTCAGCTTTTGACCCTTTATGCTGGAATCTCAAACAACCTTAATGGAGTACCTTCACTTTAGAGGGATAGTCATCCAGGTGTCCTCAGCAATACAAAACAAAGTTTTCTGTACACTGGCACTACATCTACAAACTAAATCTCCCTGTTCTCTTTAGAAGGTTTCTTTGTGACCTGGTCTGCTCTAATCTATTGGCCATTTGTTCTTTTAAGTATTGAGAGGTTCTGCTCTGTCACCAATCCTACTTTGGTCCATAAATGCATTGCACGGTGCTGGTGAGGTGCAACCTCTGCACACATAATTACTATTATTGTGCGGTAACACAGCGCCTGTTGGTTTGTTGTGTTAAACGAAGGAACCCACACATACTTTTAAGTTTCTCAGTTTTCTGCGTTCACCAAAGAAACTCACCAGACTTCATCTTTCCTAGCAGTTTGAGTGACAGCAGAATACCACATTCACTGATTGGCAGTGCTACTGTATGGGCATCTGTAACTGTCTGGGAACGTTGGCTACTTTCATGTACAGTATTAAGACAAATTATTAATTTTACAAAATCTTCTCAATAAAATTTTCCGTTCATACATATGCATGGTTGCTAAGCCCCGCTGCCCAACCACAACAGGCTGAGTAGTGGAGATCAATGCTGGACTAAGTGGCCTAGAGAGGGTAACTTAAAGGGAAATTCATTGTTCAACACAGATCAGCGACTAAACCAACTCTGAAACTCTGTTTAAAGTGATGAACTTTTGTTCTTTTCTGCCCCTTCCCTGTCTTAATACATTTTACAAGGTTAACCTCCGCATTCCAATGAAAACGCCAAAGGAACATTAAGCCCCCCTCATCTCCATACAGTCCCATGTGTTGGTGATAAGTAGCAAGACTACATACACCTCCCCCTCACCCCATCTGTGGTGATAACGTTCAACCAGCGGCCAGACGTCAGGAGAACGCAAGCACACAACCAACTATGAGGGTTAGCACAATGGGAGCAGGAAAATACACATTAGATTGATAGGGTAAAACACTAGGGATGGGAAACCACAATTAATGGGGGTGAGGGGGCACATAGACACAGGATGAGGCTGGGATCACAAGACCAGGTCCTTCATAAGTACACACACTGGTTGGGGTCGACCTATCATCAGGCTTCGAACTGCGACAAATAAACTTTGACAATGGCACAGATAAGCTGTTTATAAATAGCAAATCATGACAATTTAGTAATAGGCCTGATAATTAGGGGTCAGCACTAGACCAACCTTACCGTATTCATTTTTTTTTATAGCAAAGTAGTGGGGTTGCTGCTTTTAATGTAAATATATTTTGGGATCTCTTATCCAGGGCTAACAATCGTCAACAGCAGGCATTCACCTTTCTCTCAAAATGAGCTTTAAATCACATTTGAACAATATTCCAATGCGCTGAATACCTTTTCATTTAAAAAATATATGAATCTTCGAACACGGACTACAGTTTATAACAATTCAGCCTCTTCTGTTTCAATACAGTTCTGTTGGAGCAGTGCGGCCTCAGCAACAGCACATCTTTCAGCAGCCCCCTTGTGTCTCCAGGTTGCCACACTGATTGTCCTTCTCTTAATGGTAGAATGATGAATGCATGTGTGTCTGCATGCTTCCAGTCTGAGATGTACCCAAGCAGCTTCTATTGACATCTGGCCTTTTTTACACCTCTTCCTGTTATGCTTGCTTTTGCCAGATCTTCGAGAGAATGACCTTGTTTATATGCTGTGAGCATCAATATGGCCACCTAGTGTCTGAGCGGCGGATGCTAGGGGGTGAAAGATTCCTGCACCCCTGTTCTGTGAAATAAAGTTTTGTATTTGTATGAATTCATTAGTTAAATACTTGAAACATAAGTGCTGTGAATAAATGACATCAAATGGCTCACATCAGCACACACTATGAAAAAGCCAACAGAAAATGGTATCTCGGAGCCAGTGGGTTTAGAGGATAACAAACGATTAAGGATGCTGAATGGTACATACATTAGAATCCATGAAGCGATGATGACATTCAGTGCAGATTAGACCTCCTCGCCCATAAGGGTCGCATCAAGAGGAGACTTTTTAGTTTAAGAAAACAGTGTATGAGGTTCTTTTGGAAGTACTCAGAGGTGGCAGCTGCCACATGGAAGCAGGAGGGTGTTTCAGCATAGCGGGGCTATACCTGAATATTGAGGCAGGGCCTCTATGTTTAGAGCTAGTGAAGAAATGTTGGCTTTGTGTTTAAAGGACGAAGTCAGTGATGTAAAGAGAGGGCCTGTGTAAGATTGGGAAGCGGGGAGAGAGGCCATAGGCTGAGGCAAACAGTGGAAAGAGAAATTAGCTGTTCTGATGTCAGTCTGTATCGGAACATGGCATCAAGAGGGTTGTCAGAGCGTGGGTGGCAAAGATGTGTCCTACATTTCAAGACTTGAAAGAAGCAAAGCTGGAGGAGAAAGTTTAGGGGCGATTTAAGGCTGTTGCATCAACCCGGATGGCCACGGTCTGATGTACTGATTGGAGCCTTGGCAGAGTGGAAGATAACAAGGGCGTGTATATTGTGATCGGTAACCAAGCGACAATTGGCACAGGTGCCATTAAAGTTCACAAACGGGTGAGTTGTATCTTGTAGTCACAATGACCATACGATTTGGACGGAGCCTACAGCAGGGAGGGAAAAAGATAGGAGTAAACAAGTTCAATTTATGGGAATGATCCTCTTGGGACAGGGAATACAGTGTAGAATACCACTCAACTCCTTGTCTATACAGCTATTCCCCATTCAGAAGCGTCTATCTCATAACTGCATTGTACAGGCTCTGTGTTACCGCACAATAATAGTAATTATGTGTGCAGAGGTTGCACCTCGCCAGCACTGTGCAATGCATTTATGGACCAAAGTAGGATTGGTGACAGAGCAGAACGCAGAATCTCTCAATACTTAAAAGAACAAATGGCCAATAAATTAGAGCAGACCAGGTCTCAAAGAAACCTTCTAAAGAGAACAGGGAGATTTAGTTTGTAGATGTAGTGCCAGTGTACAGAAAACTTTGTTTTGTATTGCTGAGGACACCTGGATGACTATCCCTCTAAAGTGAAGGTACTCCATTAAGGTTGTTTGAGATTCCAGCATAAAGGGTCAAAAGCTGAAGGCATTACAACATCCCAAATAACTCTAACTGCTAAACGTACATCCTCCTTATGGAGGGGATCATAAGATCTGTGGTTGTGTTGTCTGTTTGCTTCATGTGTCCTCAATTTGTGAAGACTGTGATGAGAATAATAGGCAGACGACTAAGGGCCGTTTCTAGTAATCTACCAATTCAGACTTTCCTCATTACGGTCTATGCCAGGGTTCTCCAAAGTCGGTCCTGGAGGGACAGATCCAAGCCCGATTTTTAGCATATTCACATTTAGATAAATGTAGTTATCTTAAAAATCTGGCATGGATCCTGCCCTCCAGGACCGACTTTGGAGAACCCTGTTCTATGCGTTCACAACACCCTAATTTCTGGTGTTGTGCCATAACCACCTTTTTAACGTGGTAGAGGACGTGCGAATGAGACTGTGCTAGATTAAGAAGAAGGGAGTTCTCTTAAAAAATATGATTATTTTAGTTTAGAGAAGAAAGTTCTTATGGTAAGGGACATGAGTTCCTGTCTGCAAAGTATGGCTTCACCTCAGTTTGCAAGGACAGTCACTTGGACGACCTGGACTTGAATTAATTAAGAATAGTGGTAGGTAATCAGGGAATATGTGATGTTACAACGCGATCAAAATGATCGCGGTATGTAACATCGCAGTTTTTACAACGCAAGTCGTTACGACTTGCGCTGGAGGGCGCTGGACTTAGGAGTAGTAAGATTTACTATTCCAACACCAGTCTACGTACAGTAGGGAAGGTGTTGGAATAGTAAATCTTACTATTCCTTAGGTTATAGCGCCCTCCAGTGCAAGTCGATGTAACGCTTGCGTTGTAATGGCAGCGTTCTAAATGCATCGCGGTGTAATCACCGCGATGTAAAGGATGTTTCCCGTAATCAGGCTATTGTCATTTATTAACTTGCTGTCAAACACCTTTAGCTTTATTGGCAGAAATGTTGAATGACAACCCATCCAATAGGCATATATGGTAGAGAATAAACCAGTCCATGATCATTTACCATTTCTTCATAATATTAATGAAATGTTTAATCTGAACTATGAATTGCTTTGATACTTTGTTTAAGCTACAATAGCTCCCTCTTTTAATTTTATGCCTGTTCAAAAGAACATCTAATTGGTCGTATATAAACTCTGCCTAAACCTAAGCCAAGCAGAGCCCACCACTCTAGTCAGGGTAAGCTAGCTACACACCTAAAATAGCCTGTGCTCAACCTCTGGTAGCTTGGCGCAGAGCATGCATGCTTATCATAAGAGGGAATGTGTAAAGTATTTGAGCAACACACATACAGTAACACAATGAATACATCACAAACAAACTCCACACAGGTTTAGAAAACTAGGAAATATTTATCAGTATAAAATAAGACCAAAATGACAAAAATCCAATCAGTAGGTCACAAGATATAGATTTCACAAGAATGAGTGTAAAGCATTGCTTAAAACATCATCAATTATTTAGGTCAGGTTATTGTCACTGCTGTAGTGAAAGCACAGACACAACGAGTATTGTTGCAGAGTATAATTGCTACTATCGTAGCTAAAACACATTGAGGTTGGTTCCTTGTGTGAAAAGAACGGGTCATTAAACCGAGTCAATTGTAGGTCAGCCGGAGTAGCAATCCCCTTGTGGGTCCCCACTGTCCCCAATATCTTTAGGATTCAGAGGCTAGTGTCACTTGCAGCTCTGGGACACGGCAGCAGGCTCCGGTTGTACTGGCGGGGCCTGCGTTGTCAAGCTTGCAGTCGCAAGGGGGACAGCTGAAATCAGGCACAGCGTTGTGCTCAGGCTCCCTGGGTCGGGGAATAATCTGGGTCGCTGGCTTCACTTACATCATCCTGACCACCACGTTGTTGAAAAGGGCGGTGCTGAGGGGTTTTCTCTTGGTGCGGGGGAAATTAAAATGAGCCAACAGGTGGTGTCTTCACGCAGCACATCGGATGCAAGTGCCGGTGGTCACGTTTCCCCTTCAGGGGGAGAGGGGGCCGTGGTAGAGAGGGATTTCCCTCGGCGATCGAAGGCTTTTCAGGCAGAAATACGGAGACACCGATCGGCACGCAGATCGGGGGTGCTGGTCACTTCATTCCAGGGAGACAGGCATCACGAGTTGGGAAAGTCACCAAGCGAAAGTTTCAACTAGTTACACACGGTGTACGTGCTGAGCTCATCGTGATGGTTTTACCACGAGACTCTTGGCTATCCTAGAGCAGAGTACTGGTTTCTGCAGGAAAGATCCTGTAGGGGTAAAATAGTTGAAAAGCAGATAGACAGGTCTTTGATATCCCTGAGACCTCGGGGAGAACAGGGGGCAAGCCATCAAGCCCTTGGAGTTACTCTGGGGCTTAGTCCTTGGTCCTCTTGCAGGACAGAGGTCAGCAGGCAGCATGGCAGCTTAAAGCAGGGAAGCAGTACCTTAGAACAGTCAGGCACAGCAGAGTGGCAATCCTTCAGCGCAGCAGTCTTTACTCCAGCTGACTTTCTTTCAGGTTCAGTAGTGTACTGATTTGATAGGGCCAGAGCCTCAATACCTATTCTCCAAAGTGCCTTTGATGTAGGGGGTGACTTGAAAAGAGCCTTCTAAAGTGCACAAAGATCCCTTTCAGCCCAGTTCTGGCTCCAGACTAGCAGTAGGGGGTAAGTCAGCACTTTGTGTGAGGGATGTAAGTGTGAAACACCTCTCCCTCTCCCTGACCAGTAAGACTATCAGTATGCAGATGAATGCAGATGTATCCCCTGTTACACCAAGCCCTTCCTGTGTTGTGGCTGTCTAGAGAGTATGCACAAAGTGTAGCTGTGACCCAGACCAGATGTGTATTAGTGGCAGGCTGCAGGCACACAGAGCAAAGTTAAGAGCACAGAAATGTTCACTTTCTAAAAGTGGCATTTCTAGAATGGTAATGACAAGTCCAACTTTACCACTAAAGAGGATTTATCATCACCATTCCAAAGATATTAAACATGAAGTAGCTACTCCTTGCCAATCAGGAATTACAGATTAAAAGGTATTTTAAGAAATCCCCAATGCTAGCCTATTAGGCCGCACAGCAGTGAGAAACAAATGATTCTGTGTCACTGCCAGGGAATGTAAAACTTAAAAGTGCATGTCATGCCTTTTAGTTATGCAGGACCCTGACCTTAGGGTCACTTAGGGCCTGCATTGGGGTGACTTATGTGTAATAAAAGGGGAGCTTTAGGGCTTGGCAAGGTTTTGAATGCCAAGTCTAAGTGGCAGTAAACTGCACAAACAGGCCCTTCAATGGCAGACCTGAGACAGGTTTGAAAGGTTACTTCTGTGGGTGGCACAACTAGTGCTGCAGGCCCACTAGTAGCATTTAGTGTACAGGCTTTGGGTACATGGGGTACCACTCACTTTACAAGGGACATGCAGGTAAACTAAATATGCCAATCAGATATACAAAAATGTCACCATGTTTAGGGAGGAAGAACATGCACTTTAGCACTGGTTAGCAGTGGTAAAATGCTGAGAGTCCTAAGGCCAACAATAAGATACACCAAAAAGTGGGAGGCAAAAGGCAAAAAGTTGGGGGAAGACCACCCTAAGGATGACAGGTCTAACACAGACTTTCAACCAGGCCAGGAATAGTTGAGTTTAAGTGTGAGTAGACAGTGAGTTTCAGAAATATCATTGGGCAAATATCAGTGTTTGGTGTGGATTGTCTTATAGCAGGCTATTATCCGAATTGCTTGCTCATTGCTGGCGGACTGGTCCAAGTTAGATGTATAGGCTACTCTATTGCTATGGGGAACAGAAAGTTCTTGGGATCATTTCACACCATAGGTTGCCCAAGTTATTTCTTTTGGTTTGATTGTGTTCTTCCTATTCTACTCTAATAAGCAGAGTAACTAGTATTTTTTAAATATTGCGCTTCCTTCGCACTTCTGTTGCTATACACTGTTCATGGCAACTCTTTTTTTTCTCTTTAAATTCTTTTTATTAAATACAATACTAATATAATACGACAGAATTATACATCATTATACAGGGCTTGGCAATCATAGCTGTACAATCCTATTCCCACCCCCGTCTACCTTTCCTTTTGGTGCTAATGATTCTATGCTATCCCTCTTATTCTGCGACTGGAGTCAGTTGGTGGGTTGCCTGTCGAGGTTCACAGATGTTTCCCCTGTATTCCTTCCTTCCACCCCATATGTGTGACCATTTCTTTGGGCACCCCTTCGATTCATACACTGTTTGTTCCATCAACATACACCAGTCCAGGTCTTTCTTCCATGCTGTAATCGTTGGTGCCTCCCGCGCTCCCCACAACCTTGCGATGTTACATTTAGCTACTAACATCCCCAGCGCCACCCAGGTCTTTTCCTTGTTACCGAGTTCCGTGGGTCCCCAGATATTTAAAAGGCAAAACCTGATCTCATTTTTTACTTGGGATCCCAGGACCTCTCCCATACATCGGGCCACTGCAGACCAATAACGCTGTATGTGCACACATTCCCAGATCATGTGTATGAATGTACCCTCCCTGCCGCATTCTCTGCCACAATTAGAGTCTTGCCTATATCCCATTTTTACAAGAGTTGGGCCAGATAGATATATCCTGTGCAGAACTTTAAGCTGTACAAGTTTTAGTCTAGAAGAGATCGCCGCCTCCCGGGGGGAAGCCAAAGCTTCCTGCCAGTCCTCGTCTTCCATATCTCCCACATCAGTTACCCAGTGCTCTCGCAGCTGCAGGAGGGGATCAGTCATGTTGTTAATTAACTTCTGGTAAGTCAGTGATATGGCCTTTCCGGGCATATGTCCGTCTAGGATTCTATCGTCCAGCGGGGTGGATTCTACAAGGGATTCCCCTTTTGGAATGACTGATCTTAAAGCGTGTCTTATTTGTAGGTATCTGAAGTATTCTGAGTCCGCCAGTTCGAATTCTGTCTGTAGCTGCGCAAAGGGAACCACATCTCCCCTTTTCCATAAGTCTCCCATCCTTGATATCCCAATCATGTCCCATTTATCAAAGCCCCTGGTGTTTCTCAACGTACCGAATCTGTCAGAGTCCCACAACGGGGTCATCTGTGTGGTTTTCCATGTTCCCCCCCCCAGGCCTTTATTTGCAGTATGCCATATATGGACCGCATGATCAGTGGGGCCCGTCAAGAGCAGTTTCGCTGGGTTTAAGTATAACACTCTTGTATAGTCTCCACCCGGGACGAGCCAACGATCCATCTTGTACCCAGGGTCATCACGGGGTCTATATATACACCTTGGTTTATGGCTGCTAGGTGCGCCGAACAATAGTACCTGCGCACGTCCGGTAGTCCTATACCACCGTCGTACCAGCCTCTTAACTTCTGTGTCGCAATGCGGGCGGTTTTCCATCCCATAGAAGTTCTCGCTGCTCTTCTTCAATGGCTCTGAAATATTCAGTTCGAATCGGGTGTGGCGAATTTTGTAATGTATATAAAAAACATGGCAGAGACATCATTTTAAATAAAGCGGCGTGGCCCAGCAGGGACAAGGGAAGAGTTTTCCAATGCCTGACGTCGCTTTTTAGTCGCTGCAGAGGGGGTCGGAGATTACGTTCATAGTATAGTGTCGGATCTTTGGTGACATACACCCCCTGGTATTTGAATCCCTCCTGCGCCTCTTCTATCTGTTGGTTTTGGGGCAGGGAGGGGAAATTCCCTCTCGGCACATAAATGACAGATTTCCCCCAATTTATGGTGTAGCCAGAGTATTTACCAAAATTAGTAAAAATTTGAAGTGCTCTATTTAATGAGGCCCTCGGTGAGGCCAAGTACAAAAGTATATCATCGGCATACAGTGAGATGCAGTCTTCCCAGCCCTCCGACCATCTTAGGCCCCTTATAATAGGATCTTTCCGTATCCACCATGCCAGCGGCTCAAGCATCAGAGCGAAGAGCAACGGGGACAGCCCTGCCTAGTTCCCCTTTCGAGAGTGAATGTTGATGATTGACGGTTATGAACTACCACTTGTGCAAGCGGCTCAGTGTACATAAGTTGGATCCAGCTTAGAAATTGGGGACCAAATCCCATTCTTTTGCGTACGGCATACATATATGGCCACTCGATGGTATTGAATACCATGGTGGCGTCTAAGGACACCACCGCCGCGTCTTCTTGTATAGTGTCGGTTCTACTCAGTACTCTATGCAGCCGTCGGAGGTTAAGCGAGGTATTCTTCCCTGGCATAAAACCCGACTGATCCGGATGCACGAGCTTGGTGATCACTTGGAGCAGGCGGGTGGCTAGCAACTTTGCCAAGATCTTGACTTCGGCACTAAGTAGCGATATTGGTCTGTAAAAGGAACACTTATTTTTAGGTTTACCACTCTTGTGGATGACCACAATAGTAGCCAGCCGCTGGTCTGCCGGGAGCTTCCCCCGTTCCCGGCTTTCTTGAAACATCTTGGCGAGGTAGGGTGCTATTTTACTAGGGGCAAGTTTGTACAGCTCTATGGGCCAGCCATTGGGGCCCACTGCCTTCCCGGATTGTAGGATTGCCCGCTCAACCTCAACAGTGGTGAGTTCACTATCTAGTGCCTCGAAATCTTCTGGTGAGAGGGTTGGTAGGGGCATATCTGATAACAGGGCCGCTGATTTTCCCTCTGTGGAAACTACATGGGACTCATAAATCTGTTTGAAATGTCTCGCGAATTCGTTTGCGATCCCTTGGGGGTCTTTGGTCTGTCTATTCAAGTCGTCAATTAATTCAACTACCAGCCTGTTAGCTTGCTCTCTACGATCCAACCAAGCCAGGAGCTTCCCTGCTTTGTCCCCAACTTTGTAGATTTTGCAACGCGTGGCTCTGAATTGGGCCTGCGCCGCGTCTGTGGCAAATCTTTATATTCCTTCCTCTTTAGTTTAAGCAGGTGTTCATCCCCCTCCAAGCTTTCCCCCCTCAATCCTCGTTCGAGTTCAAGGATGTCAGCTTCTAGTCTGGTAAGCTGTGCGTTCTTTTCCTTTCGGGTCCCAGCGATCTGGGAGACCGCCTGCCCCCTAGCTACTGTTTTAAACGCCTCCCAGAGCGTCAGCGCGGAGTCCACGGAGCCCTCATTTTCCTGGAAGTAATAGTCCATTTCTTGCATCAGTTTTGTCTTGATAGCAGGGTTCTTGAGGTACCAGGGATTTATTGGAGCAGCATGTCCCACCCGAGGTACGCCCATAGCCAGTTGGGTCCATATTGGGGAGTGGTCCGATATACCCCTTGCCATGTGGCACACTTCTTTAAGCTGTCCCACCTGCCCTGCCGGCATTATAATGTAGTCAATCCTCGAAAGGGAGTTGTGGGCCCCAGAATGAAAAGTGAATTGCTTCTCTAAAGGGTGTAGTGTACGCCAGGCATCAGCCAGGCCCATTGCTCCCAGGAAACCATGGATCTGCGTTTGCGAGGGGGGTACGTCCCTTGGAGGGGAGCGATCTAGTTGCCCCGAGACTAGCGAGTTAAAGTCTCCCCCATCACGAGCCACCCTCCAGGAAAGGCAAGAAGGAGATCACCTAAGTCCTTGAAGGCCGGGGCCTGAAGGCCCGGTGGAATATAAACCGACACCAATGTAAGAGTTTTGCCCTCCCAGCTCCCCGTGACCGCCACATATCTGCCCTGTTTGTCAGTCCAGACCTGATCTATGGTCATCAGGAAGTGCTTTCTCATCATTAAACCAACTCCCCTGGATCCAGTAGTGAACGCCGAGTGAGCCACCAATTTGTATCCCCATCGCGTTAAGGCCCCACATATGTTCCCCACCAGATGTGTCTCTTGTAGAAGAACTACGTCTGGGGCGTGTCTTTTTATGTATTGAAGTACTATCCCTCATTTAAGTTTGTCCCCCAGACCATTTACGTTCCACAATGGTAGTCTGATCCCCTTTTCGCTACCCATATCCTTTCTCCTCTACGTCTATGGTATTAAGCAATCCATTAGGATGGGAAAGATGGACTCGTGTTTCTTTTTGACTGCGAGTGTCCTCCCATTGGGGGTGTGTGAGCCAGCCCTTATAAGGTGTTTTGAGATCCCTAGGCCCCCTTTTATACTCTGCATTGCTGTCGTCTAAACTACTCTTGAAACAGAACAAACTACCCATACCCCCCCTCCCTGCATTTCAGGCTTGAAACTGCCCCTATCCCCAACTATGCAGAGCGCCTGTCGCCCCATTAGAAACTAACTCAAAAGTAATAGGGGGGGGGTGACCGCTCTACTCCCCGCGCCCGCCTATTCATTTAAGTATATCATAAGCATGTAATCAAACTAGTAAGTAGTCAAAACTGAGAGTCACTTAGCCCGTGATGAGAGTACTCTGGAGGATGTGTTCTTCATTGAGCCAAGTTAAGTTCTTTGTTCATACATACTCAATCTGTAGTTCGTCGCTGTACTTTTAGGCTATCAACCTTCCGGATCTTTGTCATCTGCTAGTTGTTTTTGCGGCCCATCTGGTCCTGTAAGCCGCCTGGGTGATCTCTCCCTTCGCGATTGGGTGCCATTTCTGTGGACGGGATTCCACCCATCCATCCATTCTTGTGCCGCTTCTGGGGTATCAAAAAAACATATCTTACCCTCCGCTTCCACCCGGAGTTTGGCGGGGAACAACATTAAATATGTAAGACCCTTCTCTCGGAGTCTAGCTTTGGCCCCTTGGAACGAGCGTCTCAGTTTCTGCACATTTGCAGTATAGTCAGGGAAGAAGGTCACGACGCTGTTTTCGAATATGGTCGGTGGAGCTGTACGGGCTGTTTGCAGGACCACATCTCTGTCCCTGAAGTTAAAGAGTCTTGCCAACAATGGCCTTGGGGAGGCTCCTGGTCTTGGCCTCCCTCCCGGGACTCTGTGTGCCCTCTCCACTGAGAAGAAGTTAGATACATTTTTGGGCTGAAGGTGCTTAGTGATTAGTTCCTCTACGAAAAGGTCTGGGGTGAGTCCCTCCGCCCGTTCCGGCACTCCAATTATTCTAATGTTGTTCCGGCGCGATCTGCCTTTGTAATCGTCCAGCTTGTTTTCCAGAGTCTTACTGACCTCCTGCAGTTGTTTGATCTGCTGTTGCATTGTTTTGGACTCTTGGCTGAGATTGGTTGTGGCGACTTCTACCGTCTTGACCCGGTTGTCGATATTTTGGAAATCAGCCCGGAGAAGCGTGACTTCGGTTGTTATTGCGTCCATTCTACTCTCGAGTGACGTGCGCACTCCGGTGATGGCCTCCATGATGTCTTTCAGTGAAGGGTCTTCCGGGTCGTGTTGCGACCCCATCTTTGCCTCTGCACCCGGGGGTCCATCCGCGTTTAGATTTTTGGACATGGCGTATCGGTCGAGTTAAGTCTGGTGCGTGCTTTTGGTGCTCTTAGTGCTAGACATTGTGGGATTTGGATCCAAAGTGGAGCGGGAGAGGAGGGCCCCCTTAGTCCACGTGTCGTCCCGGGCTACTGCTCGCTGCCCACCTGTGGAGCGCAACCACTGCGTGCCCCACGCAGCCTTTCGGGGTTCACCCAGAGGAGTTGGGGGCACCCCTGTCATCAAGGGGCCTTGGAACAGTATCTGCTCCTTTCAGAACAGCTGAACGCCTGAGTGTTTGTTTGATGATCCTCTCACTGGGACAAGGAGAAGCGTCTGCGGGGGGAGGGGGACGCCCCCAAGGATTTTTTTTTCCCCCGCTCTGCGTGGGTAAGGTTGGTTTCTCCCTTTCGTCCTGCTCTAGCCTTCCTGCAGTCTGTCTCGTGGTTGGGGAAGGTAGATCTGGCTAGGATAGGTTGTGTGCTCGATCATCCACGTCACAGCAAGTGGGTCTTCTCTAGCCCCAATGTATCTCCGTGCGGCCCTTGAATGTTGCGTGCTGAGTAGACCAAACACTTGATCCCTGACCGCCTTAGAATTGATGGTAAAGGTGCTTTTCGTAACCTGAGTCGCACCTCAGCCCCCGCTCACTCAGTAAGTTTTCCCACTTTGATTTACTGCGACCACCGCCCTTCGCAATCTCCTTTCCTCGCCGGTGAAGGTCTCTCCGCTGTGGTGGCCGGCCCGCCCGTGTGATTGGATTGCTCGTGCCAGTCTTATCGCAGTGCACCACTACGGCCCGATTCAACTCCCAAGTCGTGTGCCTGCTCTGAAGGACCTCCTCACCTTGTCCGAGGGCGTGAAATTATTGCGGACTGCGTTTCTTCCTGCCGCTTTCCTCTCGGTTCGCCCTTCGGGGCGGTCTACTGCCCTTCTGTTGTGCAGTCGGAAGCCGCGCACGGAGGCCCAGCCAGGGTCCCTCCCTTATCGCCGCCTGCCGGGTCACTGTGTCATGGCTCAGTTGCGGTGTGCTGGTGCCCACGATCGATCGTGCCCACCCTTGAGGGCCCCCGATCGCGGAATATTTATAACAGGTCTGTTTGCGCCCCTCAGTCGTTGAGTACGCAGCGACGCGTCGCTGCTGCACAGTTGATCCGGCCACGCAAGTCCGCGGCCTCGCCGTTGGTTTTAGGCCCAGCCCGGTGCGCAACGTCACTCCTTCCTCCTGCCGGTCGGGCTTTTCACTGATCGCCTCTCCGGCTGCCCAGCGTCCCGGGCCGCGGTCTCTGCCTGTTGATTCGAAGTTTAAAGCGGATGAATTGCCGGCGGGCACAGGTTATCGGCGGAGCTGCTCTACCTCACGTCCATTTTCTCTGACGCTCGGCCACGCCCCCCACCCCCCTGTTCATGGCAACTCTTGATTGCACTTCATGAGACCTGATAGAGAGGATGGAAATGGATTTTCCGTTAAGTCATGCTCAGGTCTCCTACTTGTTATCAATTATGAAATACATCTCTGATAAGCACAGAAGGTAACTGAGGGAAAGCAGCTCTTTTATTCTTCACTTGCC
Source organism: Calotriton arnoldi (assembly GCA_963921515.1). Taxonomy (NCBI): domain Eukaryota; kingdom Metazoa; phylum Chordata; class Amphibia; order Caudata; family Salamandridae; genus Calotriton; species Calotriton arnoldi. The sequence goes on from CAWUFW010001662.1 coordinate 2,242,197, forward strand.
TGACAGCTACCCGCAACTTCACAAGGAGGGTTGTGTTTCAATTGAAATTAAAAGATTTTCTGATATACCGTTACATATTTATATGTTTCATGTTCCCAGTATCAACAGCAACACCTTTTCTAATACGTGGTTGCTAATGGATACAAACATAATTATGGAAAAGTTTACATCAATGAAGAAACCATGAGTGTTCTGCCCCTTTACTGGCCTGTTGACCTGAAAACCATGCTGAAGCCTTCAGCAGCTGCACGAAGAAAAAACACCAACAAGCCATACCTCGCATAGCTGCTGTGCAGCATGGCTGAATGCTTACATTTTTTTTTTTAAGCGACATGGCTGTGTCATAGTGCTTTCTTTAACAAATAACTTTCATTTGTGCTGCTGTCTAGCATGGCTAAAAACATTGACAAAACAAATACCTTGCATTTTCGAGACCTATTGGCTTTGCCGTGCTTGTTACCTGTGCTATGTCTTGCTATGGTTTTATCTGATGATCGTTCTCTCAACACTGTTCTCCAGATCTTCCAGGTTTTATTCACTCATTTGCTAGGTGACTGGCTCAGCAAAATCTTTAAGTGATGGTCATTGATAACGATGAAAAGGTCTCGCCAAGGGTACTCCCTTAACTTGCAGAGCAAACAGATCTTGCTTTGCATTCTTAGCCTCCTCCTTTCTAGGGTTCAATCATCAAAATCAGTACTGGTTCGTTGTTGAAGTGGATAAACCTGGCTAAGTCTTCAACAAGGACTTCATCTTTGGTCCTCGCCTCACTCACTTGCTTTAATGAGTTTTTCTATTTTGGAACTTCTCTCAGTTGACTTTTCATTGTTTCACCTCCTGGGCTTCAGGGGGAAATGGAAAGTCCATTGGGGTATTAAGGGGATACACAGACTTTCTAGACATGTTTCTTCTGGTCAATCCTTGAAGCTCAGGTGTTTTGTTTGTTCCTGATAATGTCCTTTTATGTGCTGCATGTTGCATTCGACTGTGTTCATATCAGCGTTTATGGGGTTAATTGTTTTCTCATAGATCTGGGGAACTTCCAAATGCCTGACACTGGAACCACACCTGTCCCAATTACATTTCCTAGATTGCATTAAAGTGGAAAATACATTTTCAGACACACCCAATGAACTGAGCAGTCACACCTTCACAATGAGGAAATAAAATGAGAGGGGGTGCATGTCCTAAACACAAGAGTGATTATGTCAGAGGAAGACAAATGACAGATACACAAGGAAACTAGATCAGACGAACGTCGTATTGCGTAGATAGACAAGCAGCACATTTCTCTGGCGCCACTATAGTACGTACATTTTAATTTCTGGGGAAAAAAATGGTGCATTCTGGAATTTCAAGTGAAGGGGTAGTTAGCCTTGTATACGAAATACTGAAATGAAATACGCCTGTGTTTGGGCATGTGTCCCTACCACAATACCCGAGTCAGAGTTGTCACAAAGAACAGCGCTTCAGAAAATATATATTTTTAAGTATCGAAACTCCAGAACTTTAAACCTTGCAGGGTCTAGCGGGTACTTAAAAAACAAAAGCCCTCGATGAGTTCAACATCAGTACTGCTGTGCGGCAAAATGTGTGCTGTACGCAAGAGAATGAAAAGCAACTGTGAATCAGTCACCTTTAACACCTCTCTTGAAGTTATAAACATGCGTCTTTGGAGAGGTCGGAGGGTGGGTAAAAAAATCCAACTTACAATACCAATTAAGAGCAGTAAAGTGTTGGCAGTTCTTTTCTACCACTATGTCCTAGAACTATGTGTCATTATTTATTTAAATTTGAATAAATGATAATTATGTGCAACAAAGGATTGTACTCAAATGTAGTACTAGGTACATTTTGGTTACCCTTTTAAAGGGTCACTTTATTATAAAGTTTTGGGTAAAAAACGCATAAGACCAGAAAGATTTTTTTTTATACGTCTGTGGGCCACGCTTTCAGGTCGGGGAGCACAAGAAAATGAAAGAAATAAAAAGGAGTAGTGAAGGCACTGGTACGGCACCGGGCATGAACTGGAAGTCATCCGAGGGTGGGCAGTTGGTTTAGGGCATGGCCAAAGACTGCCCTAGGCTTAGTGCCCGTGCACATAGCTGTAGGCCATGCCCTTTAGGTACTGCAGGGTGTGGGGTCTAAACCAAAGCATGTCTGAAGTCCATGCTCTATGTCCAGAGACTGGTTGGCATGGCCTGAACGCCCATGCCCGTCTAGTTGTGAAAGCAAAGGCACTAGGCACAGAGCAGGGACACAGGCAATGCCCTGTGCATACTATGAAATAATACAAAAGAAAAACCCCTCCTGCTGCCTGAACACAAACAGAAGTTCCATCAACGCTGACGTATAAGGAAATGTAGGACTAAACTACAAAAACGAACTTCACTTCAAATGCATGCTATAAGCCATCCCCACTTTGACCTATACCCAACTCACCCATGCTCCTAAACAATAATTCAGTGAGAAAACTTGTACTGGACTTTTGTAAATGCCTCACCTGCGATAACTTGGATGCTCTCCAACATCAAAAAATTACTTTATCCACATCCTCAACAAACTGATCCCAAAAAGCTACAGTATTGCCACACATAGCCCTACATAAACAGGTGATAGTCTTGCCAACTGTAACAAATCCTCACTAAAAGACACAACCCTTTACTCCTGCTATCCCTTTAATTGTATACCTCATGTCATATCCTACATCATCTTTAGTACCAGTCCCCAGTTATGATAACTAATTCATTCATGACTTCTTCAAGCTCATTTTACTCAAGCTCTGTCTCACACCATGGTAGGACCTACTGAGGCAATACCATTCCTCTTCCTCAGGCAGCACACTCTCTTGTGCTTACCTCTCTTGTCCACACATAGTCTTCATATTTAGCCTCCTGCTTTCAACCTCATCTCTCTCAACTGGACAGAATTCTTTGCCCTACCATTGCACATTCCACCCTCAAAAACCCCTCACATTGTTCAAATGAAACACAAAATGCTCAATTAGCAACACCAGATGCTTTAACAATATTCTGATTAACACTCTCCAACAGACTTTCAACTCCCTACACCCAGACATTGGTTGACTTTGACACTCTCCTAACCACTCACAACTTTACTCTTAAAGCCCTCACTGACTCCCCGCTTCTTTCTATGCCAAAATGGCAAACCCAAGACCACTGCTACTCTGAATACCATAACTCTAAGAAACTGCACACATGACTCACAAGCCTCTAATTAGCAAAGCCAAATCAGACTTCACATAAAATAATCTTTTAGTAGAAAGTGAAAGTAACGCCTCATTCAAAGCATTGAAACACTACTTCAACAAAATACACATCAGCAGTGCTTTAAATGGGCCGGAGTACCGCCACTTTTTATTTTTCTCCCTTTGAGTACCGGAACTTTTCCTTGGCCAAGGAGAGTACCGGTACTCTTGGGGGAAAGTCAGGCAGGCCAGGCTCGATGGCACTGGGGACTGTGCAGTTGCACAAAAAGTGCTCTGCTCAACTGCTGCAGAAAAAGAGAAGGCAGAATGGAGGGAGGGGCAGTGTATACCTCTGAATGGAGCCACTGCTGAGCAATCCCGCAGCGGCTCATTTGCATCACTTAAGGGCTGTTTAGGGTTTAGGATGCCCTGCTGCCCTCTGTGAATGAAAGTGAAGAGTCCAATCAGACTCTGCCCAGTCAATCGGTGTGAAATAGGTGTGTGTGACTCTGAGCCTATCCCCTACCCCACAAATCTAATTTACTTTCAGCGTGACACCTGAGATGAATGCACCTCTCAGCACCAGTCTGCAGGGGGTTGGGGGAGTGTATTACACGCTACCCAGCATCGGATTGGGAAGTTGGGCATCAGGACAGTGCCTAAGGGTCACTCGTGGGCCGGTTTTGTCAGCCGGCCCACAGAGCCTTACTATCTTGCCTGCCAGGCCACTGTAATGTGGCGCCAGCATCATGCAAGTTTGCAGCAGCGTCTCTAGGCCAGTATTGTTCTGGCCACTGAATTCTTTCTTGCCCCCTCCCTCCGCCCAGAAGCGGGTTTCCACACCCCTGCCATGCTGTTAAACTGTGGTGAGGCGTTGAGAGTGCAGCTGGGTGCAGGTGATGTGGCCGTTGGGCCATCATCACCTCAGCTCCCGTGGAGCAGCAGCAGCTCTCTGCTTTTCTTCACTGCTCCCCGGCCAGGCCAGCGCCCTGAGGCTATGGTTGGCTGGGAAAGGGGGAGAGTAAGTGAATTGGCCTCGCTGAGGGCCTGTTGTTAGCACCTTGGCTCCAGTGTCTTTCAGGCCTTGGTGGGGGGTTTATGTTTGCATAGGCTGTGAGGCATCTTTCCCAGATAGGACAATTGAGAGGATGTAATGTTAGGGTCAGAGCTGCCGAATAAGGAACTTTGGAAATAGATTTGAGTCCCAGCTTCAGCTCAACATCCTGTGATTCTGGGCAAATTACTTAATTGTCCAAGGTGTAAAATAAAAATGAATTTGATTTTCTGTAATGTAACTGGTGCTCATGTAATCTCTGCCCTTGGGCCTAGTTCACCTTACATAAATAAAAGTACAATAAAAAACAGAATCTTCTGTTTGCTCATGTTTTCAGAGTCTGCAAAGGATGTAACATAATAATGAGAGCGGATTATTTATACAATAATACAAAAGTTTGTATTTCTTCAACATGGCTTTTCTTCCTTTTTTTAGTTTTAACCATCAATCACGGGTCATTAAAGCAGCTATACACCACATTTTAAACTGCTTTCACCTATGTTTACTGTTTAAACTTTAAAGTGCATATCGATCAGAGGAGAAAGTACCAGCTTTAGGTGATTTTCTTCATTTTTATACCGGCAAGGACATTCGAATACTGGTAATGCCGGTAAAAAAACGGCCAGGTGTCAAACATAGCCAGATCAGGAGTTGTGGCCTGCGGGCCACTTTATTTCACCTCGCCCGCCTGGCCAAAATGTAGTGCTTCTAGTTTTCACCGATATTTCTGGCTCTATGAGCTTTAAAATACATAATTTATCAAACATGTGTCTAAAAATGAGCCCAATGAGATTTGCTGTTTCAGGAACAGGCGTGATCCGGGAATGTGGGCCACTTTTTTGTTGGTGCCCAGGCTGAATTGTGATCCCAATCCGACCCTGCCGCTTAGGGTGACCAACTGGCATGGGTACAAATTCAGGATGGTGAGTGTGAAAATCCAGGACAAAGGGTCAAAATTCAGGACAAAAATTCAGGACAAAAGGTACGTTTTACAGACACTAGAGGAGGTCATGCAATAGTATATGAGAACGTAAATAGACAACCAACATAAGTACAAGTTAAAATAAGTTTATATTAGGTTGCGACAATCGTTGACTTCGCGTTTTTTTGGTATACATACAGCTTTGAGCAACTGTGCAGGTATTTTTGTGGTATTTCATATCATCATAATTTATTTATATGGTAACTGCACTTAGTTGCCCATCTCAAAGATGAGAGCCAAGCAGGGCAAATACTGTCTGTGATTATTGAACATTGTTTTGAGAGGTCACTCTCTGGCTCACAGTCAGAGATTGACTCCTCTAAAAGATTCTGATTGTTGTGGGGAGCAAATAAAGTACCAATTTCTGGCTGCATGATGGAGTCTGCACAGGGCATGTGGAGTGAACTTACTAGTGAAAAGAGGTCACCCTGTACCTGCACAGAGAGGCCCATTATCATTCTGTTTGTGATAATTAGGCCAACATACAGAATGATAATGGGCCGATAGCAATCTGTGCCAGGTTGGGGAGGGGCTGTTGCAGGCCACTGATCACAGCAGGAGCGCGAGCTGGCCCCTGCAGTGAGAGTTACAGAACTCCCAGGCTGCTTGAAGGAGGACAGCTCGCTGCAATGTGCAGAATTACGGACAAAGGCGTCCGTGAAGGAAATCTTACGGACAACGGATAGGAGGCCCAAATAATGGGGGTCCATGAAATTTACGGATGGTTGGTCACCCTACTGCCGCTACCATATATTGGGCGATTATCATTCAACTAGGCAGTCCATTGTAGGGCAGGCAGACAGTCCATCAGCATGCACACTACTGTCTCTACCCGTCCCAGCCCACCTGTGTCCATTTGACAAGTTTCACATACTCATACGAATTACAGTATTAATCTGGTTAAGTGATGTGCACGCTCCAATTGTTCCATTGACTTTTCAAGGGGCAGAGTGCGCTAAAGCAAGAAAACTGGGAATCCACTACATATTTCTCTAACAGAACTTTGGGATGGAGTAATTTAGACAGACTTGAGGTTCGGAGGAAAAACTGATTCATTTCATCCTTTTTATTATTTGAAAATACCAAAAGGCCTCCTTCGGGCAGCGAGTACTCTACAAACATCAATGATATCCACCTGCCAACAATTAATTAAATTCCCCTGCTCTTAAGATCAGGGTTGAATGTCTTTAGGTTCGTTGCCCATTAAAAAATGAACTCCATCATCAGTTTTGTAATCTGCAACCTCGTCTCATGTTTGCATGCCTTTTATTGTGTGCATGAATATTACTTTTTCTGACTTTTGAGAGATTATTGTGGACAAGGGGTGTCCACCATAGGTTCAGAAGGGCCAGTTCGAGTTCAGGTTTTCTGGCTATTAATATGAGGTAAATGTGCAAGGTAATTATCTGAATCAAATTGTGTGTGAGTGGTCGTGAATGTGTGTGAGTTTTTATGTGATGGGTGAATATGTGTGTATAAACGTGTTTAGTCTGGGAAGACGAGCTCACAACCACCTAATGGAGTCCAGCTGGGTCTGTGTGAACCAGAGGCTGCATAAGTCCATACCACAGGATTTGCCAGACTGAGGGTGAGAGGCAGATGACACGCAGAACACAAGATAAAGATCCTCCAGGCATGGGAGAGCAGACAGTCAATGAATACTGCAGGTGAGAAAGCAAGAGGTTGGGGGTGTTCAAGCATGGATGCTAGGGTTCAACAGACTGTGGATAATAAACAGGTTTCCTTGGCACTGAAAAAGAGGTGTTTAATAAAATCTCATGGATTTTGAGACACAAAAGGAGATAGGCAAGAAAAACAAAGGGAAATGAGTGGCTTGAAAAAGAACGGTCTTCAAAATAATGCACACTCTCATGATACGTACTGACTTTAATCTTTATGACTAGTGTGATTGTGTACAGGTGTAACCTCCTCACATTCTGTCTTCTTGTTCAGGCACTTCCTCAAACCCATTTTTAAAAAACATTTTGTCTTTACTGAGCCTCTCACACCATAGGTGATCTTGAACAGTTGCGATTATGCATTAAGCGTGGTGTTGTCCTATTTTTGAAAAACTGATGAACTCATACCCCTTAAAGGACTCTCCAGTCTAAGAAAAAACACAATTCTCTTAGCCCAGGCCAGCATCTCTCTAAAAAGGTACTATAGAATGTTTGATGATGTCAGACTGGGTTTTGAGATCTAGTGTGACAGTATTCAATAGATGGCCTCTTTAATTTGTGTGTGTGTTTTTCAATGAGAGGTATCAAGACACAGAGGTGAGTTTGCCCGTGTTTCATATTGCAGTAAAGCAAAGCTTTAATTACATTTAGTAAAAAGCAACACAGCCTTTGCATTCTGGGCCAGTATTACAGCCAGAGTCTCTATTGTTTGAGGAAGTCAGGCCGAGCATAAAGTCCAGACTGCGCATAAAGTCCAGACCGCGCATAAAGTCTTTTGTTGGTGATCCATTTTTTTGAAGAGAAGCAGGGGTGGAACCTTCTTTGTTTTTGCACCTTCCATATGAAGATCTTTTCTGTAACCAAAATGTTTTTTCCCAATGTCTACGCTTGTACTATCTTGAGGGATGTTGTAGGGAATACCCAAATGCTTGAAAATTGTACTAACATCTCTTTTGCATCTCTCCAATACCTAGGAGGCCTGGTCCATGCTACAAAAACTACTTAAAAATCCCATGGTCTCCTGTCCTTTAGGTGCCCACTGTACCTACAATGTGCTGCATTTAGCCATCCTTTACATGCCTTTCACATCTTCTGTTTGCTTTATGCAAGCTGTACTTGTCTCTCCCACAGACCCAGATTACTTGCTTTACTCAACCGGTCATCATCTAGACCACCATGCGCTCACCTGTGCTTGACTCACCCATCCTGTATTTTCCTTGCCAACCCTTGCTTACATCATGCAAGATGTGCTTGGCTCTTCCACCCTGCACTGACCCACCATGTTTGATTTACTCAACCTGCCTTAACGACCCATCCTTTCTCTCCTCACAATTCTCACCTAACCCAGCCAGTTCAAGGCACATTTGCCCTGTGCTTGCCTTACTTACCCTGGTGCCAACTCATCCCATTGCTTTCATCTCAGCCATTCATATAAGCCCCTCATCACATGTGTCACCACTCTAGTTCCCTGTAATCACTCCACTTAACCCCTGCTCACGTTAGGTACCTCGTGCTCCCATTGAGGGAGCTGTGGATGGTTTTGATTGACCATAGTGGGTGCCTGCTGTATAACACATGATGTCCGAGACATTATTATAGTCTGCATTGTGTTGAAGACCAGATTGAAAATGTTCCCTTTCCTTTGGGTTGGTTCTGTGACTTCAGTTTTGATGTTTAACGTGTGAAAAGTGGAGGAGGCAACAGAGAGCGAAAAGGATGTAAAGATGCAAGGTGCAGAGTGTACCCTAAAGAATGTAGGCCAAAAGGAATAGGCCTATCGTTATCCAGGTTTCTTAGTCAAATTGCCTACAATAGCTGTTGTTGTGCACAATGAGAAAATTCATGACTTTTATGTTTCATATATGCATAGGCTCAGAGACAATCTGCATTGGTTTGACATTACTAAAATAATAAACGTAACCGTTTGCACATGGGAGGAAAAAACAAATACTCTACAGATAGCAGAAATATTTCTGTATTATCAAGCACAATTAGCACCAAGAAAATGTGGATCCCATTAAATGTCTGCCTCCAAGCTCCGCCTCTAGCCCCGCCCACAATTGCCCCTCCTCCATTCACTGCTTAAATTGATGAGTACCTGCACTTATTTTTTCCCATTTAAAGCACTGCACATCAGTGGCAATGACCTCTTGATCTACTATCATAGCACCCATTGCGACCCTCCTTGACTACGAAAGCATTGTAGCCATGTGCCTGTTCAGTTTTTTTCTGCCCTGCCATGTATTTATTCGGTCACTGAAATCAATAATCTTCAAGTTTGACTGGCGATGCTCCGTGATTTTGGTGAATTTCAGTCATGCCCCAAGAAATAGGCAAAGGTGCATCAGGGGACTTACCTATAATGTATATAAACACAGATGATCAGATGTGTCTCACCTTGGTCTCAGGCGAAGCAACCACCCTTTCCACTTACGTAATTGGAAACTGGCTCTGGGTAAGTGTGTCACATTTGTATTAGGAAAGGGACGCATTAGTAGTGACGTCACTTCCAAGATATACCCTATAAATGACTCAAGTGCAGCACCACTGTTCGAGCCGAGGCTCGCGAGGAACATGCAAGGTGTAAAAGTATCCACCTTTTAAAGTCTGTGTGCTCACTATCACATTCCACATTTATCTGCACAAAGCCAGAATCCCTTCCTACGAGTTGTGAGCCTTCGTAATATAGTGAAGTCTACTATGTGTTGTTCATTTTGAAGGTAAAGGGAGCTTTGATCAGCACTGTGTTTGGGGATTAATCTCTGGGTATGGATTAAACTAGACTGGACTTGTGCAGTGTTAGTCTCCTCCATTTTACTTGATAGTTTATTACCAGACTCTTTTTGTCTATTTCGTGGGGGTTCATAAACTTGTTCTTCGGTAGAGTTTGGTATTTTTGAAATGGCACGAGTTGGGTACTACAATGCCTTCATAATTTCCTTACTTTTTTTTAGGTCATGATCAGATCGGGGTTGGATGCGCGATCTTCTGGGTGCCACTGACTTCATTTATCGGTGATCCAAACTACTGGTCCGCTCATGGGAAATCTTCTATTTCAGCATCCTATTGCTACAATTCAAATTCCTTTTCAGGCATGCCTTTACATAAAGGAAGCCATGGAAATATTGGATATGTTTGAAGGTTACATATTTCCTTCTTTTGTCCTTTCAATCAAGGATCAGTCGCAAGTATTGGATATTCTCCAATGTGAACTGTGGTAGGAGTCATAAATGGAGTGTGCTGGACTTGAGCCATGTTGGTTGACTTCTGCAAGCATGAAATATGATGTTTACAAAAATCCTCATGTTTTGGTCTGAGAGTTCAAGGGTGAAATGCAAATTTAGAACATTGTCATTAATTTGGCTATAAATTGCATCAATAGATTTTGGATATAGAAAATCTACACCACTACCACATGTTCTTTGTGATGCACATTTTCAGAGGTCTGTTCTCCTCCTTTGCTTCTATTAATCCATAATGAAAAATGCATAGGTTGGCACAAAAGAGGTACCCATAAGCGTCCCTGTGAGTGGATAGTAACTCAGAGGACTGAACAAAAGTCATCTATTAATCACATAGAACAAAAGGGGAGACATCCATTACAATGCGGGCATTGCATCGCCTTTACATCGCGGTCATTACAACGCAAGTCGTTACAACGCAAGTCGTTACAACGACTTGCGCTGGTTTCGCTGGATGGCGCTCTAACCTAAGGAATACTATGATTTACTATTCCAACACCTTCCCTACTGTACGTAGACTGGAGTTGGAATAGTAAATCATACTATTCCTAAGTCCAGCACCCTCCAGCGCGCGTTGTAACGAACGCGATGTAAAATACCGCGTTGTGAATGTATGCGATGTAATGTCATACATTCGAACAAAAGCATGTCTAGAACTGAAAGAAGGCGAGTTGTGCAACTGGAAGGCTTTGGCCTCAGAATATATGTTCATGCATGAAGACGTGAATATAAGGAAATGGTATCAATTGTTGGTAACTTGTACATTTTCTAAAATTTCAAGCAAACTGGAAGCTAAAATGCTTCCCGTGAAAGTGCTATTTGGAAGGGTCGGGCAGCGCTCTGAGGCTCACAAAGCTTGAAGTGTGCAGCGTGAGAAGGCTGGGCATCTGATTTGCCCCGGTCGGGTGCAGTTAAGGAGGATTCTTTCCCTGCGGTGCACAACACGCTATTTGGAAGGACCGGGCAGGATTCTAAGGTCCACATAGCCCTAAAGTGTGCAGCATGAGAAAGCAGGGCACTGGATTTGTGCTGGTCGGGCAAACTTAAGGAGAATTCTTTCCCCACGGCGCAGGACACGCTATTTGGAAGGGTCGGGCAGGACTCTAAGGGTCACAAAGCCCTGCAGTATGCAGCATGAGAAGGCGGGGCACCTGATTTGCACCGGTCACGCGCACTTAAGGAGGATTCTTTTCCCGGCTACTTGTATAGGCCCAATCCTGCTATGCTCCACAATCCACTTCGTCTATATAATCTCTGTTTAGACCATATACTATTGCAACACACAACCGATTTTCATCTTTAGCGCAGGTCAACGGACTACGGTGCAATAAGGCACCAAATGGACCATGCAACATGACATTGCAGGAACAGGTACAAAGGCAAAGGTTAAGGTTAAGAGAGACCAGAAAGGCTTCAGTGGGTACAGCTTCTAATTCCTCAACAGTCTGTCCAAACCCAAAGTGTGGCATGATCACAAGAGACATTAATCAGTCCTTACAAGCGCCACAAGATAACATTGATACTGCTGACTGTGTCATGAAGCTGTCTAAAAACTTAATCTCCACTGACTTAGAACCTCCTACGGAATTAGAAAATGTTGGTGCAGCGCCAAGCCCTAAAACGTGCCTTATGTCATCTGTGTCAGATCTTAATCTGCTCTTTTGGAACGTGGCCAGCATTGCTAGCAAATCGAATAATGCTAATTGGATTAACATGAATACAGATTATCAAACTGTATGGCTTCCGGGGACATGGTCTTGTAACAGCGTACATGTCAATGGGTTTTATTCTCGAAGGCCGCCCCCTCAAGATCAGGACACCATATTGGTGGCCTGTTAACCTTAGTTTCGGTTTCTTTTGTGGGCAAAATAATCAAAACTTTTCTTAATTCACCTTATTTTCAGATAATTGATTGTCTCTTTCCGTAACTCAGTTTATTGGTTTGATTAATTTTTATCATAAAGCTTTAACTGTAAATACACTTTAATAGTGGAATCACTTGATGTAGCACTAACCTGACACTATGGATTATCTGCATTTCAAACATAGTCTATGTGGCGATGTTCTGAATAGAATTGTGTTCAGATAGGATCTAGTACTTACAATGGACATAGTCCAGGCTGCAGCTACAAATCAAGTTACCTTTACTGGGAGGGGCACTGGCAGCCTGATTGATTTTATTGCTATATCAAAACAGTGGGGCAAAAAGGTTTCCAATTTTACAATACCCCGGAGTTGCCTGAGTGATCATAAACCTCTGGTCTTGACTCTGTTTATGGGTCTCCCCCAACCACAACACGTTCTTGTTGCTCCCCCAATAGTGGCTACCGAGAAGAGGCATAAATGGTCTGGTGATCTATTGTCAGCTCTGTTAGACAGAAGCTGGGAACACTTAATGACTAGTCTGGGACATGATGAAAACCAGCTAAGTATTTTGGGGGCTTATCATGAGATCATTAAGTCCATAGTAGAATTACTAGTCCCAACACAATCCCGTGAGGAGCCCAAGAAAAGGAAATGGTTCAACAGGTCTTGCTCCCAAGACCAAAGGTGTCTAAACAGGGCCCTAAAACAGTCACAGAAGGAAGTGTAGGAAGTAAGGCTGTGCAGATTACGCTACAAGGAAACAATCCAGGAGACGAAAGAAACTATAAGACAGGAGGCATGGGAGCACTTGCGCATGGTAAAAGATTTTAATAAGGTTTCTCTTTTTTGGAAAATTGTAAACTCCGCTTTTTTTTAAAAACACCCATAACACTAGCCTTGATGTGACTATACTATCACATCTATGGGTGACACACTTCACAAAGGTTTATGAATCTAATGCATTGACATACACAGTTAGCAATACAGTGACGAGTACTCCATGTTGGAAATGACGGCTTTCCGCGAATTACTCTAAAACAGGTCATTTCGGCGGTAGAATGAAGCCTGAGTAATAAGGCACTTGGCCCAGATGGAGTGCCCATCGACCTTTTAAAAAATAATTTAGATCTTTGGACCCCACTTAATGTGCTGCGTAGCTCAATTTTTGACGGTCCACCAAAGTCCTGGTCGAACGAAATTATCGGCCCGATTTTCAAGAAGGTGACCGATCCGACCCATGCTATTATCGTCCTATCTTTCTTATTCACTCCACGGCAAAAGTGTTGGGTAGAATTCCGTTCGATCGGTTTGAGTCCTGTGCCGCTGAAAAAGGCATCTTTTCATACATGCAGTATGGGTTTACGTAGGGCCTAGGTACCGTAGATCAGTGCCTGAACCTTCACCTCCTGATTAGCAAGTACTCCAAAGCAAAGTGAGTATGCCGACATCTGCCCTTCATGTACCTCAGCTTTGGGTTTGATTATACTGACAGAGGGAGGCTATTGGGGAAGATGTTGGAGATGGGAGCGAACCCCAGATTGTGCATCTACTTATTGAACTTCATGAGGATGTAAGGGGATGTAGAAGATATGGACCAAATGGTGAATGCACTCCTATAAGAGATCAGGTGGGGCATCAGACAAGATTGAATCTTGGCCCCCTTCCTATTTTGCCTCTATATTAATGATCTTGAATCATCTTTGTTTGGCATAGAGGCAGACGTACCAAGGGTGGGAACCAAGCATTTTCTGGTACTTATATATGCAGATGATTGTGCTATACTATTTAGAACTGGGGTAGGCCTGCAAAAGCTATTGGATAATTTTGTATTTTTCATGGATGGACTGGGCCTGACTACTAACAAATCTAAATCATTCACCATGGTCTGTGGCCAACCGCTGAGCAAGCTGAGGACGTACCATGTTAGTAACTCCAAATTGCTATGTTTGCCAACTTTTACAGATCTGGGGGTCCCCTTTGAAAACAAAAGCACCTGGAGTAATTTGGTATAAGTGAGGTGGTCTCAACTAGAACAGTCGATTGCTGCAATATTTAAGTTTGCAGCTAAATTGGGCTCATCGCCCTTGGACGTGATGATCAAAATATATAAGGAAAGATTTATATTAGTTGTGACACATGTGCAGGTATTTGGGGACTCTGTGATACTGCACATCTACAGATCAGTGATAATACTTTTTTGCAAAGGCTATGTGTTCCCACTAGTGCACCCACCTCTGTATGCAATGAGGAACTGGGCCAACCATATGTAGAAAATCTCATTAAAATTGCACCTTCCATCCTGTGGCTGTCAATTAGACCTGAAGCGTCACCCAATCAAGCTGTGATTATTGATTGCATGAAACAAGATAAATCCTGCAATATTCATTGGCTGACTTATGTGAAGGCCCAGCTTTATTCAATAGGATGCCCTGAACTTTTAGACAATCAGCAGAGTATTAGACCATCAGTTAAAGCCACTGTTAAAATTGATCTTCTGTCACAAATGTTGAGGAAAGAGAAGTATCTGAGTGTGGCCAAGAGGAAGGTGGTGGCCCAAACACTATAATCTTTTGTAGCCCTACTTATACACTGTACCAAGTTACCAAAGGTATTATCTGCTAATTTTCCATTTTAATATTGCCCACCTATTGGTTTCCTATCCAAGAGACGTGTTTTGTGAAAAGGGCCTCGTGTCTTGTCCATGTGATTCAGAATCTACAGAATCCTTGCTACATTTTTTTTCCGGTGAATTGAACACAGTATCAAGGAAACTTTTCCTAATCTCCTTACTCAGGTTACTTATCATTAGCAGATGCAGACCAGCCCTACTATATTTTCAATTATTACAGTCCAACATGGTCTGTTTTATGGTATGCAGATTTATCGGGGGATGCTGAAAGGTTGCGTAATATGGTGGCCATGTAACTCAATCTCGGCACAATTCGTCTTTACATCGTATGAAGTAACCTGCATGATTTGACTGCAGGGTTGTGTAAAACTGTCACTATTTGAAATTTTATCTGCATTCTATACATATTATTGGATTGGTTTTCTGTATGATCTGATAAGCTTTTAGAGATCCATATGATCCTTGCGACTGTACCGTATGTCATGCACAAATCACTTTATGATCTACTTGCATAATGTTGTTTATGATCTAACAGCAGGGTTGTGTACAATTGTTACTACTTGCAATTTTATGTGTGTTTTATATAGACTACTGAATTGGCCTTATGTACGACTTGATAAGTTTTAGAGATTTGAATTACCAGGGTGACTGTACCGAATGCCATGCACAAATCACCTCATAATCGACCAGCATGTTCGCACTATGTTGTATTATGTGTATATGCACATAGATTAATGTAAGGATCTTTTACTTGTCGACTAAATTGTCTATGGTTTTAACTCCTCATTGAGTTTTATTTCTTGTAATATTTTGTATGAATGAATTGCATCCTCTTATTTTTTTTTAACCGAATAAAGATTTACTAATGATGATGATTATGATTCCAGTGAATGGTCCCAATGAATAGATAAAGTCCTTGTCTTTGCTAAAGGTAATATCTGCAAAGAGCTGTTATTTTTCAATGGCTAAAGAACGTCCTCCTCATTATTAATCTCAACAGTAGACTGCGGCTTCCATGCTGCAATAAAAACATCTTAATTCATTCAGTTCCAAACTCAATTACCTCACTTCCGCTGGGACTTCTAATGTAGGAAGCAAAATATAACCTCTTAATAACCATCACTGGCTCCTAGCCAGATATATATATATATATATATATATATATATATATATATATATATATATATATATATATATTAAAAGAAATGTACTAATAAACATACATGCACACATTTATGGCAACAGCACAAATGTCAAATTCTATGAGATTAAAATAGTAGATTTTAACCGACTTCAGAAAACACAGAAATGCCAATTAAATCAATACTTCACATTCTAAAACCATTTCACAGAAGAGAAAGACATGGGCCATGCTGACAAGGTCCATCTGTTGTGATCCTATCTCGCTGCACACATTTGACCCATTGTGCTCTAATTATAAAAAACCTTGTGTATAACTACTCTTCATGAAAAGGGATTCAAGTGGCATAATTACCCATTCGAGGTGTCGCCTCTTGTGAATCATTGCACTTCCATCAGCAAAATTAATAACTGGCATATTACACTCTGCCCACAGCAGCAGCGGCTCCTCCGCTAAGGCGGAGGAGCGTCGCCCCACTGCTTTTCAGCAGTGAAAAATGAAAAAAAAAATGATAATAACAAAGGTGAATATAATTTTACTTTTTCCTCTCTCACTTCCTGTAGCCAAGCCGAGGGCGGACAGTCCGTTCTGAAATGACACAGCTGCAGGAAGGAGGAGGAGTAGTGGCACTGCTTCAAGTGCACATTACAGTGTGGCCGGCCGTCTAAGGCCGGCCAAACAGTCATGCGCACTTCGATCTCTCCACCCGAGCTGTGCTGTATAGCTGGGTGGAGAGCAAACACAGGGTTGTAGTCCCTTACTGAGCGCCTAACTAGGTCACTCACACCAATCATGGTGCTGCTCTCATGCTGGGTAATACCAGCATGAGACCAGTGTCTAGATTGGCATAGGGGAGCCTGTGGCATGCCTGGAGTCGAGAAGCAGAGGCCAGAAGAGCACAGACACTGCAGATGGCAGGTAAGCATTTTTAAATTCTTTTACCTGTGCTGCCCCCCTGCGCTGCCTCCCCCACGCTGCTCCACCACTTTAATACCTCAGCAGCCGCCACTGTCTGCAAATCTATACTACATATACGTTACATACAAAAACTCATCTACATTCTCACAAGTCGTGAAAAAGTCTGACAGTGCTGCCTACCTGCCTCATCCTCTGTTTCTCTCTGGATTCAAAAACATTTCATTTTAGAGTTGCTAAATAACTTACATGAGACTATGTGTTTCACTGGAGGGTGTCATCCCAGGGACGGATGACCTGTCATTTGGACTTCATTCATTTTTTTACTCACTAACTATGCAGTCCCTTTGTAAATATCGTGTCTATCATACACCCTCATTCACAATCCAAAGCAATTTAAGCATACAACAACCCAAACCCTCAATTAAAACAGTTTGCCTTTGGAACATAAGATTAATTTGGTGACATGCAGAATTGTACACAGAGAACTATCAATAACAGAATAGTTTTCTAACCAGGGATCCAAGTGACACCAGACAGACAACACGTCTCATCGTACTGCTCTCCTGAAATATCCACATTAGAAAACATACTCGGGTTACTCTGGGCCACCTTTCCACTACCCTCCTATCTCAAAATTCCTACCACCTTTTCCTCTCAATTCATCTTCTTTCCCCTACCTCAGCTGCAGATCTCTCTCCATACTTGCATCAGCCAACCCATTGTGCTTTGGGTCCGGTCATTTCATCCCACAACTAATTAAACGACTTACACACATCCCTCTTTGTCTCCAGTCTTGCCTGGCCATCTTCTTCAATCACTCCTTACTTTCTGGTAAGAATGCTTTAAATATGTGATTGCCCTGCTTCATAACTGCTAATCCCCCTTTCTCGTTCAATTATTAGTTTGAATCTCAATGTCCTTTTTTCAAAGCTCTGAAACTACTACTGTAATTCATCTAGCTGACCTCTTAGCTCTGCACTGTAACTGGTCTTCCACAGATCTCATTCCACTCAACTGCCCTCACAAAAACTAAACTTTATCCCATCTTGGCCCAATTTTCTTCTGTTCAGGGCTTTGCTAAATGGGACATCATCAGCATCTCTTAGCTGGAAAATGTAGTCTCCCAATTTAATCTTTATTTTATCTAGGACAAACAAAGTGAGTTTGCGCTTCACAATAGTCACTTCTTCAGCAAACTCTAATTACGTCAAGCCATCACTCCATATCTTAGGGAGGCAGGCAACTGCAGATTTCAGTCCACTTGAAGTGAAGATCACAATAGAGGAATCAGCAGATAAAATATCTTGCATCTACAAATCCCAGGTTCTCAAGTCTCCTGGCTCACTTTTTAGGTCTCGCCTAGCTTTGCAGCGCATGCGCTGCTCGCTCTGCGAGATCTATTGTCGTCGAGGAGTCTTCAGAAGGGGACTTGTAGCCCCGCCCATCCTTCCCATTGGCCGGCGTCATTATTTATGTTAAAAGCTGGCCTCCGATTGGATACGAGGCTTCTTGGTGAACGCCCTGTCTCCTTCTCGGCCAGCCCATCCGGACTGGATCGTGTGCTGGCGGCGTGAAACGGTCTCCTTCAATTAGGTCTGTGAGCACTTTTTTATTTTTCATTCGGCTTTTGCAAACACGCGGCTGCATTCGCGCATTGGTGACGGCGAATGTTTTTAGCCGCATTAGCCGGAATCTACCTGTGTGCTTTCGGGTCGCTCTATGTGCAGGTCCCTGGTGAGTAACTCTGTCTGCTCACTTCTCTTGTATGAAATGAATCGCTTTGCCTGTTTTGCTTGTCTCTACATCGTCGCTACTCTTTCTCTTTCTCGATCTCCAATCCCCACCCCACCCTCTTGTTTGGTTGATCGCCGATTCTGAAGCTTCATGGCGCAACATTGATTCGTCCATGGCAGGACGCGGAAGCAGCGGCACTGGTACTAGGGAGCTTTAAACACGGGACCCCAAAAAATAAAACGGAACAGAGATCACAAAGAAACGCACTGATACCCCTCCGCACTTTTCCAGTTTGACCACATCTGTCCCCCATCTGCCCCCGCTGATTCACCTATCCAGTCTTACCACTGTAACTCCCCCTGCCGCCCCCCCTTCTCCCCCTCCTCGCTTTGTCTGTCCCCACCCACCTCTTCTCAAGAGGAGCCGCCATGCAGGAGGGGGAGGAGGGCTAGGGACCCAGGAAGCGAAAAGCAGATGTAAAGTGCTTCCCTGCCCCCTTTTTTTGCAACCCGCCCCCGGCTTGCCCCAGCTGCTTCTTTTGAGGTCACTGATGAAGTGTGGGGTTGGGGGAGAGGGTTCTCCCGCCCCCGCTAGTCTGCATTGTGTCAGCATTCAAACCTGTGACCTACAGGTTACTGAAACAAATCTTAGCAGCCGCCGCATCCATTCTTTGAGCAAAAACGCAAGCATTGAAACCTGTGATCTGCGGGCCATGCTCCAATCTCGCCTGCAGGTGCATTAGCCACCCGAGCTGGCTCAGGCTCAGTGCCTGTGATTTACAGGTTAAACACGGACCTTTCCAGTGGACGTTCAGCCCAATCCGCGGAGGAATGGCCTTCAAAGCAGATCGTATCCGGCTGAACATTTCTTTATTCAGGAAACTATACGCCGCGAACAAGGCCTCCGAGTTGGTCAGAGCGCCTCATATTTTATGCATGTTAAAATACAGTATATACAGCAGTCCAGGCCTATAAGAAAGTATGGGGACTTTGATCCTGAGCACACTGGGTGCAGCGTCAGTGAGAGTCGAGGAGAGGTCAGATTACTAAAAAAAAAAAGCTACATTGTTGGACTTCCACAGAGAGTAACTGCATATACAATATAATGCAACTAATCTTTAAAGTGCAGGAGACCCACTTCTTTCCTTTCAGCCTGAGGTAACACAAGGTCACCATTGACCCTGCCGGAACAGTTCTTATTTGACAAGAAGTATGGGGATTTTTTTCATAACATTAAAAATGATTGGAAACATAGTTCTTCATAGATCTTGTTCAGTTCGACCTCTGACTATATACAAGCGGTGCACAAGCAGACAGCACCACCTGTGAAAGCACAGAATGAGCGAGTGTTGTCGACTTCACCCAACGTGGGAGGTAAAGGCCAGTCACAGCATACAAATAGTAAAAGCTACATCTTTCTGGAAGTAGTGCCTTGATTTAGATGTATTTGCGTGCATAAACACCGGTAAATCAATATTACAAATGGTAAATTGCATCGCCCTAAAATATTGCCATGGATTAGGCGTACTTGCTTGCTGAAACCGAGATCAAATCACGTTCGGATGCTTATGGCATATCAGGTTTCGAGGTATCTGTCTGATAAATTAGAAAACGCCGTAATCAGTCAAAAGCATTGGGCAGCCTGATAGACTCGGATAGTGAACTCCATACCTTAAGTGCATGCCCTGAGATGGAATGGGCAGCGGTGAGGTTTTCTTAAAGAGTTTGCTCTGAAGGCGAAGGTTAGTTTTGATTCGGACCCTAGAGGAGCCCCAAAAATGGTCAGTTTCTGCAGGAATATCTTGGACGTATTCAGGTTTGTGAATACATCTTGCCTCAATTGGAAGTCATTTTAATGAGGAAACGGCAGTTGTGATATGGCCGTATTTGCATGAGTTTGAGACAAGCCCAGCTGCAGCATGCAAGCCCGGGGCTTATTTACAAGCCCCTTGCGCCGCCAGTGCGTCACTTTTTCCCATATTAAAAGTGACGCACTGGTGGCGCAAGGGGCTTGTAAATAAGCCCCCATCGTCTTTAGAGGTGCAAGGCTTACTTTGGAAGTCCAGTGAGGAGAGTATTTCCATTGTAAGGGGGGAAAGGACAAGGGGTTGTACAGCCAGTTGTACGTCCTTTGATGGTAGGAAACGTTTTCACTTATGGAGAAGTCTGTGTCAAGAACTGCCCTATTTGGTCAGATTTTTAATGTGGACTCCAAGGTTTAGTTTTCTGTCTGATTTGATACCTCCACGTCCACTAGAGTCAACAATTTGAAGTTGAAAGCTCGCAGATGTATTCAATTTTCATTCAGCTTAAAATTGGGTTTTCAAGACAGTAAGAGAAATTCAGTTTCTAATTCATTTAATTTTAGATGCCTCCCTGGCATCCATTTTTTAATATAGGCGGGGAAGATGAGACCTTGTGATCAGCAATGGAAGGGAGTCTAAGGTTTAACTATGTATCCTTTGCGTAGAAATAATACTGAAACTCCTGGATCCGTCAGTAGTGATCCAAAAGGTTCAATATACATAAAGAAGTGAGAGGGTGCCAATATTAGACCCTTGGGCAAACCACGGATCACAGGCATTGGCTTAGAGATTCCCCAGTTTTAACATATTGATACCTACCTCCAAATAGTATTCAAGCCATTTTACAATTGCACCATTTAAAATAAAAATAATTTTAAAAAAGCCCAGAAGTTCAGGGGAAGACTGTACATAGCGAACTACAAATTCAGCAAACTCTGTGTACCTTGGTTGCTCAGCAAACCACGAAGAAGAGGAGGTTCACTGCAGGTGTCTGTCCTCCCGCATCCTAATAAATCTGACCAGATCTTGTTTGTTTTTGGAAGAATACAGCCTACAAGGGGGATCTGGATAGTCAGGGACAGTTACTTGTGCCTCATGCTACTCTTCTCCTCACTCTCCTTCATTATCACTCACGCTGCTCTTCTCCTCCTCACTCTGTCCTTGTGCCTCACGCTGCTCCACAACTATTACAATCCAATCCACATCATTCCACTACACATAGCAAACATACACTCCATAACACATGTAAAATACAACGCCATTTACAATGCCAAAGGCTCTAACTCAAACAAATGAGAAACCTATTGCATTTCCAATGCTTGTTTTCTCTATGAGTGGCATGGGATGGCCACATGAGCGAGCTGTCTGAAGACGAATGGAAAGACACCTTCACGTCTCCGTGCAAGTTTGCAATATCTACCAGATTCCGACTAATTAAATTCAAGTATCTTCACAGAGTCTACTGCAAAAGATCCTGGCTGTATAAAATCGGATGCAATTAAACGTGTTTTAAGTGCCACTACACATAGTTACCTTTTCCCACAATGTTTGGGAACTCAGTCCTCTAGACTGTCTGTGGAAAGGCCATGGGTATTCTATAGTAAGACTTGGGCTGGCTAATCCTGCTCACCTTTACATCCATCCTCCCCCATAATTTGGAGGATTCCACCATAAATCCCTAATAGCACCCAGCACCCCTGTGCTCCTCTGCATGTCCGATGCTTCAAGGTTCCTAGTTCCACTACTGTTGGATGCGTTCCCTGACTCCAGGGGCAGGGCTATCCTCTCCATCACTGCTTTAAAATGACCACCGACAGCTCACTTTATCAAGCTTGGTCACTTGACCACTTCTCCAAAATGTAATCTCTTCTCCCAAAGGCTGATCTTGCTTCCGGTTCTAATTCCACAATCCTGTAAATCTGTCTAGATATTTCTTTTCCACATGAACACATTTCTTGTGGTCGTTTACTCATTTATCAGCCTTACATTTCATCAAACTTCTCATTCTGTGAGCAACTTCCTAGCTTACATATTATGCTAAATGCACCTTGTTACTTTGTACATTAATCAAAGTAGAAAAACTTAAAATCTAAAAAAAATACAAAGTATGCGGCTCAGCTTTGACCTTTAGCAGCAGTCCCAGTACCTGCATGAGGACATTACTTTATTCAGGTGCCTGTCAGTGGAGACCATAAATCAAACCGCAGATGAGCTACAACACAAAGTACTGAAAAAGGAGTGGAGTTTTTACCAGAAACATACATCCCCGGGACAATTTCCTGCTGATAAACTCGTATGTTGTTACCAACACAGAAATCAAGGCTCGCAGGCGCACACACCTTAGTAGTCCCCAGTAACTTTCTCTTATATGTAAAAGTAGAAAACGTACCCAAATTAGAAAAGATTGCACAGCAAGAAGTACTCGCGCCCCGAGGATGGTTGGCACACACAGCAGCTTGTGAATGCTGCATGAATTGTATCGGGCAGACAACTGCAACCGACAAGAAGGTATTTTATCTTAATCTATTTAAAGCTGAAAGGCCTGCTCACTACATGACAATGACGATAAGCAAGTGCGGTGAAAAAGGAAGTCTGTGCAACATACGGCCTCTTTCAAAAAGGAAGCGAACCGCCACTAACTTCAGAAGGTTTAAGCAACCAAGACATATGTGCTTGGAACATTTTACGGAAGGAGGTGTGTGCAATCGTCACTTCAGAAGAAGGCGCTTTTCTCCCTCTCTCTCCGGTTCCCAAACGAGCAGCCCTAATTTTAACCGTCCGACTTGCCAATTTTGGATGCATATTTCCCTAATTGTTCCTGGTAGCGATTTACAACTAATTTTAATAAGGAACTGGACCCACCTTTCTTTGTGACATAATATCTTATTGTGTTATAAACAGTTTTCAGGCCGCACTCCCTTGATTTCTAAGCACTATAAAAATAGCGGCTTCTGTTACCCAGTTTCTCCACTGAGCTGGCACTGGTGGGATTCGAACACATGATCTGCAGTAACAGCATGTTTTAGAAGTAAGCCTTCTATTCACTAAGCCATTCTGCTAGGTTTTTTTTCTCCAGCCTTTGAACTTTTTGAGGGGGGATTTGTGACAGAAGATCCTGTGAACACTTCTGCAGTAGAGCCTTTATAATTCTACACGGGTCAATGTTATTCAAATCATTATATATCACTTAAAAAAAAAAGTAACAATATTTAGAATGGTTCTCTTTTGTTGGTTACTGTAACAAGAACTTATACATTCCACTTTTTTGTTCACGCTGTAGAAGCCCACTTGTTCTTCTTACCTGGATTTCATCTTCCTTTTCCAAATATTTTTAGAGATAATTGATTATATACTCAAAAAAGGAAGGGGGGGGGAGAGAAAAGCAGAGATTCATTCAGCTTCCGAAGTTAGCTATCTCATAATCAAAGGGGAATTAATCACTTGTGTCTATATTCCAGAGTCTCAAGAAAATTGTATGCGAGCCCCTCAACCATTCACAGTATGCAGTAAATATTCATTCTCCGCTCGTGTGGTTTGGTGGATCGTATCATTATTGGGGATAGCATTTAAGTGTTCTGTTCTCAAAGTGATCTACTGTCCTCCACCAGGAGGGAGACTGTCTGGGTAGCAACAGCCGTGAAGAAAGTTAATAATATCTACTTTCCTGTATATAATGATCTATTAACATGGAAAGGGATAAGGTTAAAAGAAATGGTGGTGTTGGAGTGCATGAGTTATTGATCTACAACACCTAGTAGTAGGTCAACATGTTGCGAACAGGAAATGCCCCTACGGGTCAGGTGGCCTTCATCAGGACCAATATGGAAGAGGTCTAGTATTAGAACACTCTATGCGTAGTGAAGGTAAGTTGACTCACTTACCACTCTTTGTCAGTGAGCACATTTGCTCAGAATTTACATATGTTACCGGCACAGACTTTTACCCATAACTGGAAAAACAGAAAGCATAGTAAACAGTAAATTTTAATTTTAACATTAGTGTGCTGGTTTTCTTAGTTCAAACCCAGCGTGATACTTCAATGCACACTTTGTAAATACAA
The DNA here is from genome assembly GCA_963921515.1 of Calotriton arnoldi. Lineage (NCBI taxonomy): Eukaryota > Metazoa > Chordata > Amphibia > Caudata > Salamandridae > Calotriton > Calotriton arnoldi. Next base: position 2,266,514 of record CAWUFW010001662.1, read on the forward strand.
ATAGTGCTGTGTGAATAGATCATTTTAGAAAAATAGTCAGAAGAACGTGCTGGCAAACTGTGGGGCCTATTAGTCAAAAAGGCTCTATACTTCCCATCACAAATGTATGTGAACATTTGTGATATTCTGAGGGCGGATGCAACTGTTGTGATGGTGTTGAATTGCGAGATCTAGACTAGATATGTATGTATTTCCAGAGATGAGGAAGATGTCTCATTGACAAGGCTCGCCTGCAAGCGTATTCCTTGCTAAAAAGACAGGAAGCCTCAAATATGGTAGGTCATACAACAAGTGTGATCAATAATATGGGGTAGCGTTAGTACACGTATAAAATGCTGTGCAAAAAGTCATATAGTCTTGACTTGTGCGGATCGTACAATTTATGCACTACATTTGTAGACAGAAAAGTGAGGTAGCATTAGTGAATGCAAAGATGGTTGCGCACCAAGTCGCATATTGAAAGAGAAAATTAGCAGGCAGTTTACACCCGACTGTGCGTTCGTGTGAAATGTGTGTGCCTTTGAGAGGTATGGTGGAACGCTTTGTTGATGGCTTCATAATCGCTCTTGAACTCGTACGTTCATATAAGGGGATTAGCAGGCAGGTTACGCCTAACCGTGTTTTCTAGTGTATATGCTGAAATTAATGAGGACTCGTAAAAAGCTCTATGATTGTGCACAAGCTCGTGTGATTATGGAGGGGACAACCAAGAAGTGTTATAATGGGTGTACTCGTACAGCACAAAAAGTTTTGGTGCTTGGAAAAATGTTATTCCAATTAGAAACATCGTAAAACATCCAAGGCATCTATATAGTGTTGAATATTAACAAACAATATATTTTACCTTTCAGAGGAGGTTAGTATCTTCCTTGGGGTGCAGGAAGAAAGAACATCTTCATTAATTTCAGCTTATATGCTAGAAAACACGATCAGGCATAACCTGCCAGCTAATCCCCTTCTATGAACGCATGTAGAAGTTACAGGTTAAGTCTAAATAGCCCCACCGGGAGCAGCATCCTTGCTGTCCAGCCCACTCTCTCCAACTGACTTTCATACCAACCAGGCACTCATCAACATTCCATTACATCACACTCACACTGGCTGAACAGCAGGGCACTAGGAAGTATGGAGAGGATGCATTGCAACAACAAAACAGGTTAGAATCACATCTCCTCCCCTTAGAGAAACAACTGAAGATACCAACAGACGTAAGAGGGAAATAAACAATGCATCAGACCCCTAAATATTTGACCTAATAAATCATCAATTACAAAAGGACAAAAGATGGAAGTAAATGATCAATCAGTCCTATAAACTTCCGACTCATAAATAACCCCCAGGAGCAGCATCCTTGCTACTCAGCCCACACTCTCCAACTGACATTCATACCAACCAGGCACTCATCAACACCCTAGGCTTTTTGTATTTCGGTTCAGAGAAGATCTGGCTTGGTAGTTCAGGCTGTACTTTTCCCACTGGAGCAGGGTCAAGACTGATTTGCAAATGGTCGAATCCAAACTGAGGTAGTATGTTGGGCGAAAAGCGATGGATTGGGATGCGGCCAATGGCTGAAATTAATTCAAGCATTCCATTCATCACCTTTATATTGTTGCAGCTAAGTGCTACAGGTATGCCCAGATGTGGGTCTCATTCTCACTGTGCCACTGGAATCTGGCTGATGAGCACTTATCACGGTGAAACCGGTCCTGGCTTGGCTGTTTGGGCAGGACTGTTCCCAATGGAGCAGGGTCAAGACTGATTTGCATATGGCTGGGTTCAAACCGAAGTGGCATGGAGGACGAAAAACTATGGATTGGGATGCCGCCCGAGCAATTGTCAGTGGCTGAGATTAATTCAAGCATTCCATCCATAGCCTTGCTGTTGTTGCCACTCTCTAAAAGTAGCATTTTCAGAGTTGTGATTTAAAATATGACTTTACCATTAAAGAGGATTTTAAATTACAATTCTTTAACCACCCAATATGGCATCTCTACCTGTTCACAAACAAAGGGTATCACTTATTAAATGTAACGCAAATTCACCCTATGGGAGAGGTAGGCCTCAGAGTAGTGACAAAGGAATTTATGAGTTTTTCACTACCAGGACATGTAAAACTTTAAAGTACATATCCCACTTCTTAAATACAATGCACCCTGCCCTATGAGCGGTTTGGGTTTACCCTAGGGGTCATTTATATCTACTATAAAGGGAGCTTTAGGCTTGGTAAAAGTATTGTTTTGTCAAGTCAAATCTGCAGTTTTAAACTACACACATGCTGCAATGGCAGGCCTGAGACATGTTCAAAGGGCTACATTAGTGGGTAGCCTAATAAGTGCTGCAAGCCCAGGAGCATTTAATTTACCGGGCCTGGACATATGGAAAATTGCTTTACTAGGGATTTATAAGTAAATTAAATAGGTCAATCAGGTGTAAGCCAATTTTACCATGTTTTAGGGAGCGATCCCAAACAGTTTAGCACTGGTTAGCAGTGGTAAAGTGCACAGAGTCCTAATGGCAACAAAAACAAAATTCAGAAAAAAGGATGTGTGAAGGCAAAAAGTTTAGGGATGACCCTGCAGAGAGTTCAAGGCCAACACCCCAGCCCGTAGAGCCCAAGTTGAATGTGGCCGAAGAATTCTACTATCTTGAAAATGCCCAAAGTGCATAGAGTTGGCCTAGGAACTTTTATGCTATTGGTTAGGGTGCACCTAGAAGTCATTCCCATCCACCAGCTCGTACCAGGCATAAATGTGGCACCTCAAGACACCCACTTCAAAACACTCCTGGACCCGATGAAGATAAGAACAGGACTGAATCTGCTGTCTGCGACCTGAGAAGAGCCCTGAAAGGGCTGGGCCTGCTTTCTCTTGTACCCTGGACAAAGAAGTGGACTCCAAGGGTCAAAAGGCTGATCTCCTGTTAAAGCTTCAGGGACGCAACAGGCTACAAGAAGCCTTTTCCTGTAACTGTCCAACTGGCCAGTGGCAACTGAACCTTGACTGGACCTTGCTGTTTGGCCTGACACCCTGTGAGTCTCCAAGTGCCTCCCCCTGAGGTCCTGGGGCGGCTTTAGAAGTACTCCTGTGATGGATTGGGAATTAATTGTGACAAGGAAAATATTTGACCAGGATGAATCTGGTTGGTGTATCCGGCCCAAGCTAACAAGCAACTCACATCCCACCTCGAACTTCACCATTTTCTAGACAACACACAATCAGAATTCAGAAAGAACCACAGCACTGAAACAGCACTCATCCTGGCCACCGACGACATTCGAAACATCCTGGACTGAGAAGAAACAGCGGCCCTCATCTTGCTTGACCTCTCTGCGGCCTTCGACACTGTCTTCCACAACACCCTCATCGAAAGACTCCACAAGACTGGCATACAAGGATCCGCTCTCAAATGGTTCTGTTCCTTCCTCACATAAAGAACCCAAAAGGTCAGGCTGCCACCCTTCACATCAGAGACCAAGAAACTGATATACGGTGTCCCACAGGGATTGCCCCTCAGCCCCAATCTTTTCAACATTTACATGACACGGCTCGCCCACATCATCTGATCACAAGACATCACCATTATCTCCTATGCTGATGACATATAACTCATCCTCTCCCTGACGGACAAGACAAACACAAGCAGAACTAACTTCACCAACTGCATGACCATGGTAGCAGACTGGATGCAAACCAACTGCCTGAACCTCAACTCTGACAAGATGGAAGTACTGGACTTAGGCTACAAGACCTCCCCATGGGATTCCATCTGGTGTCTGACGGAGCTAGGACCAACACCCACAGACCAAACAAGAAATCTAGGGATTTTCCTAGATAACAAGCTCAACATGACGGCTCAAGTCAACGCAGTGTGCACTTCCTGCTTCCACATCCTATGCATGCTGTGAAAGATCTTCAAATGGTTGCCTCAGAACACCAGACAGACTGCTACGTAAGCATTCATCACCAGCAGGCTGGACTACGACAACACGATCTATGCCAGAATCTCCAAACAACTCCTACACAGACTTCAGACTATCCAGAACACAGCTGCAAGACTCATATTCGACCTCCCATGTCGTACCCACATCACACCACACCTCAAGAAGCTTCATTGGCTCCCCATTCACAAGCACAGCCAATTCAAACTTCTCACGCACACATACAAAGCCCTACACAACAAACACTTTCACCAACCCACCAGACACCTACGCTCTGCCTCTCTCTAACTTGCACACTCTCCCCGCATTCGCAAAAGCAAAACTGGAGGTCACTCATTCTCCTACATCGCACCCAAAATATGGAATGACCTATCTCAACACATCAGAGCCTCCTCCTCACTTCTTGAGTTCCGCAAGAAGCTGAAGACCTGGCTCTTCATAAAGGCACGTCGGGAGTACACACTTACACAGTATACCCAAGCACTAGGATACCCTCCCTGGTGATTAGTGCACTATACAAATCAACAAAACATAACACGCTCCTTCATTGTCAGTGCGAAATTGCACCAAGGTATAGTCTACTATAACTATTGGCTATCATTGGCACTTTGTGTTCTTGGCACTCTTTTGACTTAAAGCTTTCTGTAGTGTTGTGACTTTTCCTCTTTCTGTACTCTCTCTCTTTCCCCTTGCTGTTCAGCCTGAGCATGTGTGGAATCTTGATGATGCCTTGGAATGTTTGGTGCCTGATCTGAGTCAGTTGGTGATTGCAGGCTGAGCAGCTAGGAGGCTGCTCCTGGTGGGGCGTACATACAGGCCTACTTACCATCTTGGCTATACTTTAAGCTTCTGTAATCTGTACCTGAATAAAGCTACTACTTGGAACCACAACCTGGCTTCTTGTGGACTTTCTACCCTCAACATTTTGTCGACGATTGAACTACGAACCTGCGTGAATGCTTAAATTGCAACTAACTAGAACTAAAATAGACTGCAACTGCAACTTAAAAGAAACTCAAGCTCAACATACCTACGAGTTACCTCCTAAAGAACTTGGCAGCCCCAGCCCCACCAGTGACCAGTTCACACCGGTCAGCCTCAACTCGGGCGTGCCAGATTTCTACTACACTCAAGTTCGGTTTTCCTACATTCAAGTGGACGCTATGTGTTACGTGCCTGTGCTTTCACTTGATGTTTTCACCAACTTCTCTGCTCCTTTGTAACCTGAAACATGAATGTTATTCCTGCAAGCTCTATCTGTGCCTGTGCTCCAAAAACGTGCTTATATTGCTTCATTCCAGTGTCTGACAGCGTCTTTTAACCAACGCCATCCACTTAGACAAATCGTGGATCTCGACTTCTCTCCATTACGAGCACGCCCTAGACTTGTGTGCCGTGAGGTGCTTTTGCAGAGCCACTGACAATACGCGGCAGTGTAATTGGATAGTCACTGCCATCTACTACAGGTCAGACTTTCTTTTTGTTATGCTTTGTTGTACTTTAAAAAACACGTAAAGGCTCTTTCCCAGCGCCATGGCAGTTACTGCTAACGTCACAACAGCAGTTACAAGTACCTTGCGATGTTTGAACACGCCGCAAGGTCTTCTTACCTCGAGCTTCAGCCGCGTGAATCTTCGTCAGCTGTGTCCTCCCGTTCCATGGAACCTTCGTCCCTGCATCACCACTGCTGCATGGCTTTCCTGCGAGCACGCTTGCGCCATGAGCCACCCGGCACGGCGTCACCGAACGTGCTGCCATCTTGCGGTAGGCACCATCTATACAGCATACCTTGCCCTGCTTTACACGCTATCTGCCAACCACGTTTCTCGTCTATTGTGCTGTATTAAAGTTTAACTTTACGACGTCCTCGTGCAGCAGCAATCTCCAGATTTCCTCCATCAAGCTCTGTGGTGTCCTTCCTTGCTCTGCGTGGTCTCCTTCGGTTTGTCTGCCTCCTTCACGTCGTGGGAGTCGACTTTTCAAGAGACCCAGTACTTTCTTTTGCTGGTTGTGGTACTATCTCTCATTAGGAGGTCCTGAGACACGTCGTTTGGGAGTCTTCTGTCCTTCACAGATTTTCCCTGCCTCATGCCTCTAGTTACATTGAATGCATCATTTGGACGTGCTTCTGAGCTCCGGACTAAATATATGGTTCTTCCAGCATCCTAATGACCTCGGTGACTATTTCACTTGTTTTAGTTTATTGTTTTATGGTGGACAGTGCTTCTTGAGATCTTAAGCGCAACGTACATGTTTCTTTGCCTTGTTTAACTGTTGCCTTGCTTACTTCGTATTTATTCAATACGTTACTAGTTATGCTACAATGTTGGTTATATTTTTCTATGCCTGTTACTTTAAGGTGGTTGTGCACTGTTCGTTGTGCATTATACTTACTGTGTATGCCTGATAGTCTTCTTGTTTTGCCATGCGCACAGTGTAAGTGTTTTTTTTTACGGTGCTGGCAGTGCAGTTTCTGTTGCTGATTACATGGGTGAGTTGTTAGGGGAGCTCATCCCAGTGTTTTTTTTTTTTGCGGTCCGTGTGTCTGTGGTGCGTGTACCTATGCTGTTTTGGTGGGTGAGCGTGTGACCATTACTGGTCGTTCTGCCCTGTACTTTTCCTGCTGTTTGGGTGAGTGTACCACAGTATGTTTTTCTGATTGATGGGTGAGTGTACCCCAGTATTTGTTTTCTGTCTGACGGGTGAGTGTATCCCGGTACTTCGCTTGTGGGTGAGTGTATCCCAGTTCATGTTTTTTTGCTTGGCGGGTGAGTGTATCCTGGTACTTCGCTTGTGGGTGAGTGTATCCCAGTTCATGTTTTTGCTTGACGGGTGAGTGTATCCCTGTACTTCGCTTGTGGGTGAGTGTATCCCGTATTTTGTCTGGCGTTTGTGGGTATGCATTCTTTGCGCCATTCTGTTTTTACTTATCATTCATTGTTAACCACGTACGTACAATTTTTCTATGATCTGTCTTTTGTGTCCTGCCACGCTTACAGTGCTGGTTCACTGTGCGCCATACGGCGGATTTGATTCACAGATCGTATGGGTGCCGGAGACGTCTGGTGTACAAGTCTTGTACGTGTTGTATGCTTCCTGAGACTGTTGTCCTTTCAGGTGCCTGGTATACTGTTTTTACTTTGTTTTGCTTTTCCACTCCTTTGTCAGAAAAGGGGATGGTGTGTGTGTGTGTGCCTTCCTATGCCACAATTTATTGCTATATTGCTTTGCATTTATGCCTTCTTTTATTGCATTAGTTTGTATCATCTTTTACTCCTGTTCCATTTCTTAATGATATTATCCTACTGCGTTACATCGTTCAGATGCCATTTTATTCTTGCTATCGTTTTATTGCATTTTGGACTATTTCTCTATCTATCTCCTATTGCACGTATTTGCTCTAGTGTTGTATTTACTTCTTAGTATATCTTCTTGCTTTGTTTTGTTTTTCAGAGTAAAGAAAGAGGATATGTAGTGTTGTGACTTTTCCTCTTTCTGTACTCTCTCTCTTTCCCCTTGCTGTTCAGCCTGAGCATGTGTGGAATCTTGATGATGCCTTGGAATGTTGGGTGCCTGATCTGAGTCAGTTGGTGATTGCAGGCTGAGAAGCTAGGAGGCTGCTCCTGGTGGGGCGTACATACAGGCCTACTTACCATCTTGGCTATACTTTAAGCTTCTGTAATCTGTACCTGAATAAAGCTACTACTTGGAACCACAACCTGGCTTCTTGTGGACTTTCTACTCTCAACACTTTCCAAATTCATATCTCTGGTCCCCTTATTGGACTTTCGTCATTTTATTTATTACATTTTACCTGTTATTCTAATTTGTTTCAGTATTTTTATTGTGTTGCATTTCGACTTAATTATTGCTTTGGTACTGCATAAAAACTTTACAGTTTGCCTGTCTGGTCTGTGCCATATCTAGTTAAGGGTTAAGTGCAGGTTAATTTAGTGGCTTTAATGGTTCATCCTGGCAAGGGTTGCAATTATTCTTTGAGGTGGGGAGTCACTCAGGCTCTTCTCTCTCTTGCTCAGATACACTGCTCATCACTGGGTGGTTGTTCCAGCTGTTACTTTTTTCCACCATCTCAAACATGCTCCCTGTCCTCCTCATTGTGAAAGGCCTTGCCTTCCAGGCAAAGCTGAAAACCTACCTATTTCCTCTTGATTAGGTTTTGTTCATCGTTACCATATAGCAGTGTCGCCATGTATATGTGTAGCTGTGAGGTTGTGGGTTGCCCTTAGGGCAAGAAAGCAAAAGACACACAATTGATGGACGGAATGCAGAACAAATCAAAACATTCACCCCCAGTCAAGAGATCTGGGTTAAATCCATCATTCTTTTGCTCACCATGCCACCCCAGTTTAGACCTGGCCATATGCAAATCAGTCTTGACCCTATGCCTCATGGGAACAGTCCAGCCCGAACTGCCAAGCCAGATCCTCCCTGGACCGGAAACAAGCATCCTAGGACTGGTTTCAGGGTGTCACCCCTCTTCAGCCAGGATAGCTTGAATCCAGTGGCACAGTGAGCCCGGGACCCACGTCTCGGCATACCCGGCACACTTAGGGCGAGAAAGCAAAAGACACACAATTGATGGACGGAATGCAGAACAAATCAAAACATTCACCCCCAGTCAAGAGATCTGGGTTAAATCCATCATTCTTTTGCTCACCATGCCACCCCAGTTTAGACCTGGCCATATGCAAATCAGTCTTGACCCTGTGCCTCATGGGAACAGTCCAGCCCGAACTGCCAAGCCAGGTCCTCTCTGGACCGGAAACAAGCATCCTAGGACCGGTTTCGGGGTTTCACCCCTCTTCAGCCAGTATAGCTTGAATCCAGTGGCACAGTGAGCCCGGGACCCACGTCTGGGCATACCCGGCGCACTTAGGGCGAGAAAGCAAAAGACACACAATTGATGGACGGAATGCAGAACAAATCAAAACATTCACCCCCAGTCAAGAGATCTGGGTTAAATTCATCATTCTTTTGCTCACCATGCCTCCCCAGTTTAGACCTGGCCATATGCAAATCAGTCTTGACCCTGTGCCTCATGGGAACAGTCCAGCCAGAACTGCCAAGCGAGGTCCTCCCTGGACCGGAAACAAGCATCCTAGGACCGGTTTCGGGGTTTCACCCCTCTTCAGCCAGGATAGCTTGAATCCAGTGGCACAGTGAGCAACAGGTCTAGACTTTGCTGGTAGTCATCTCCCCCCTGGCCTCCTATATGTCTTTACATTGCTACTGCTTCCTCCCCTTCCTTCACATAACATGGTTACCAACACGTTCTGTGCCTTGTTTGGTACAGCAAACTCTTCCGTAGAGAAGAGCCTATTGATTTCACTACGCTGATGGGTACAAGTTCAAGCAGAAAAGTTGTGTTCAGCAAGCAGCAACACTTCAACATAGGTAGAAGCCAACGGCACAGCTAATGGGCCTTCAGGGAAGAATGGTATGCAACCTCTGTCCATTCCCCTATCCTTTATCCAGTTTAGAAAGATCAGCTGCACTTCCAGCAACAGCGTTCGATTGACTGACGACTGTCTCTGGTGAATACACCATGAGCAAGTATTATTGGATGCTGGCCATCACCATATATTCTGTGACACCATGTCTTTTAAGAAGTTCTGTCCCAACACAGAGGGAAAGGCTGGAGCAGATGAACAACTCTATTGCTATCCTCCATTAAGAACGAGGGACAAACTTTAGACTGAAGAAGAAAGCCTATTGTTTGAATGGTTCTGAGAAAAAGAAGATAAACTCCTCTGTGCGGCTTGTGTTCTGAGAACCTGGTCCAAGTCATGTCAAGAAACTGTGATGTCTCAGATGCTTCTAGACCAGTGGTTCCCAAACATTTTAGAACCATGACCCACTTTGTAGAACAACATTGTTTTGCGACCCACCTACCTTTAATGTGACTAAAGAATTGTGTGGTGGTGCACTGTCATTTACAGACAGCACATTTTCCATTGAAATGGCCACTAAATTTGCCCAGTCATACAGTTTAACTGATAAAACTATATAGCACGAAAATGATAAACTGTGGAAATCATATATTTCAAGAGTCCTTCTGGATCGCTGAAGTCTTTTTAATGTCTTCTTTAATGTTTATGTTGAATTAACGTTGTCATATTTATCTGTACATTGTGGTGTCCAGTTGTTTTCTGGAAAGAATAGGTTTTTTCCAGACTTCAGGAAATATGTTTGCAATGAACTTTTTCATAAGTAATGGTTTGATAAATTCGCAAAACACACTGAATTAATGTGCATGTTGCGTTTTTCGAAGTATGAATCTATGGCCAAGTGGGGTCTGGTTATGTAATGTATATTGTTCTATCCATGACATCATCTTAACCACACATCTTGGACATTCCAGCACACAGTAAAATACAACAAAGGCAGCAATACCGCTGTCAGGGCTCCATCTGATTCTGAAAACTGCAATTATTAGCTTCTTTTAAAACTTTTGAATTTCACAAATGTTTATTCAGACTCAATGTCTATCAAAATACCAATGACAAAGACATTACTATATACATACGGATATATTTCACAATGTCTCCTTATCCCTACCTGAGGACATTATGGTACTTGCTTCCATGTCTCCAGAAAATGGACGATAAATATTTACAGGTACCCATTCCAAAGGAGAAAATAAATAGATTGGCATTACAGTTCTCCACACAAATAACTATGAAGAATAGTATCTTATGTTCAGTCAAACAGAGTAATCTTATCTCTTACAAAAAACTTTGTGTGGAGCCAAAGAATTCATGCAAACCTTTTTGCTGAGTAACAGTTACAAGCAGCTCTGAAGCGAAGAAATGGGCGTATGCGTCAGTAATAAACAATTACCTCAAATGAACAACATACCTGCACTTGAAATCATAAAGAAAATTGTCCTGGATGCTGGGCTACAGATTTGGCTCTCATTAAAACAGAGGCTGGTTCGCTCAATAACATGAACTCTGCCAGTGACGTTGCGGGTGGTGGACACAAGATTATTCCTCAAGTACCAGGCATCCTGGTGTGCTTTCTGGTCTACGGATACCCATCAGCACTGTTCTTTGTGATCAATGAAGGTTCAGTTCCTGGGACTTCGAAATTGGTAGCCAAACTGAAAAAGAACTGGACTTTGACATTCATTGCCACATTTCCTCTTCATTGTCACAGAATATATGAAATCCTCAGATTACACCACCAAATGTATTACTGGACCCAGAATAATTCCCAATCATCCCATTTTCAGTAAACAAGTGCTCATAATCCGAAACCGGTGCGTTGTTTAGGGGCTCCAGATACATAATCTGACATACACCCATGGATAGCTATAGCCTCACAGAACCCTTTATACGTGTATTATTGCTCACTGGGCAAGTTATGACTCATTTGAGGGCACATGCTCTCCAAACATACACAGAAAATGCACAATATTTGGAGGTTCATTATTTGTCCAGAAAAGGTTGTGGTGATTTGTCCAAGCAAGAAAGTGTATGTCGGTGCTATTATGTGCAGCTTTAAAGACCAAATGCAGGAGTGCATACGTGCTATGATAAACAAAGATGAAAAATATCTTTAGATTGTGGAAAGCACCGTAAGGGCTGTCTCATTAACAAATGTACAGGAACATATTATGTATCCCCCTTCAAAGGTGGAGGTAACAACACTCTACCACTGTACACAAGAGAATTCTGTTGAATTATTAGAGTGAAGGCTGTATTAAGAACAATGAAATGCATGTCATTCTTAGTTTATTTTGTTCACATAATGAGGAAATGTACCACTGTTAAAAATGGCAGCTGCTTTATTCCAATCTGTATTTTTTGAGAGCATCAATGATGTATGAAGGTCTAAAAAATAGGTCATACTCAAGATACAAGCTAATATCACCTTTCATTCTACCAATGGACGATGGATAATACCAGACCATAATAATCTATTGAAATTAGTCTTTACATGAACCGGGCCTCATTTTCACAATGGAGATGCTCCACTCGCTAGTAGGGAAGCTGTTAGGGCCATATAGGGATGCCATTATTTACTTGGCTTTGGGATTTGCAAATACATTAAAAGATTCTGAGGGTCAGAGAGGGTTCTGTTCTATTAATAAGATAGCAAAACTAGGTACAAAGTGCAGTTTATATACTTGTTGATTCATTAAGGATGGTAGCCTTTCAAGCCAGTGTTTCTGCTCAAGATTCTAAAAACTGGATTTAAATCGCATAAAAATGAGGTGGGCAATGTTACGTGTACAATGGTTGTTCTCTATCTATAATTGTAATTATATAAAATAAATAATTGTGTACGAACCAGCTCAGATCCATAAGAAACATTTGTTTGTGTTCCATCACAGCATGCTTTTTGCAACTAACATACGCGGCTAGTCCAACAGATATCAAAGAAAAGGAATGGTCCCTTTCTCCTCGAAACAAACAATATAAGCACAAAAGATCGGAATGCAGGGAACTGAATAAATTGGAGGACATTCTAAACTCCTTGAAATCCTCCCCTATGAGAGTATCTTAGCGGCATAACACGTCTAACAAATACTGGAGACTGTACGTTGCCCAGTGAATGACTCGTAGCAGATCTGACAGAGAAGGACTTCATCAGAATTCTCCTAACCGATAATTCCAGGCCTGGAGACACCGGGTCTCTAAGAGGCTGAAGGGGCTGGGGCTATGCCTGCTGCAGTCCCAGGGTGTGGAGGCAGTTGATGCTCAGCCCCCGGACAGGCACATGCGTGTTCTCCTCCAGTCAAAATCCCTCCCCCCCCCCCTACCAGCAGTCCCGCTGACATTTTCTACCTGCTCAGCTTTTGTTTTGCCAGTATGGTGAAAAACTGCTTTGAAAAGCACCTGGTCAATACAGGTGTGAGCAAGTACTCCCGATTTCGGGAAAAACTCATAATGGCCAGTGTTTGTAGCATAGATACCGGTTAGGTTATGTGCAGTCCTATCATCCTTGAGCCACTCATCTGAGTTAGGCTTCACACCCAGAAGATCCTAATGAAACCACCATAGCACTCTTACATCTGCTGTGACAAATAAAAGACCTTCAAGCAGAGTCTTTGGCTTTCTCATTGGGTGAAGAGAATGCCTTTGATTGAGCAGAATGGAGTTACCTTTTCCGCACCCTAGAAAGGACTAACCTTGGGCAAGATTTAATTTCCAAAGTCTGCTGGTTTTATGATTCACCTAAATTGACCATCAATTATGGCATTTTCTTCTGCATCCAATAACGGTTTGCTGAGGCCATAGAACCCTTGTAACTCACGATCTACCACTTATAAGAAATATCTGGCATACCTTTGGCAGCTGGCCTCATTAAAGCATTTTTGTACACTTCTGATATCCCACTTACACACACTTCTCCATAAAATTCTCTCCATGTGATGAGGTCCCTACTACAGGGAATCTCACAATTCTTGGGCTATAAAATCAACTGGGGGAAATGTGAGGCACCCACCATGTCGAGCATCGCCACTAAAATATGTCTCCACATATCTGATATGAGATGGATACACAAGAGGCTGAAATATTTAGGTATCCATTTCAAGGGAGGCCTGGAAAGGATGGTGGCACAATCAAGCACCCTGATTGCCCGCACGAAAAACCACTTTGCTCATTGGACCCTCTTGAATTTATCAATGTGGGGTAGGATTCAGACAATCAATTTGAATGTGGGTTCCAGATTCAACTAGGTCATGGGGATGTTCCCAATACCCATGCACAGAGACACGCTGAAACGTATCTGATTGTGCACAAGCTCTGTCAAATAGCTTACTTACGTTGAAGCTCAGCTCCAACCTGGCAGAATGCATACCCCATATAGATGGTGAGCCCTCGTCACAGAGGGGTTGTAGTGGTAAGATGATTTTTTTCCTGGATCACTTAATTCACTACAGGACAACCAAAGCATCCAAGCCTTTTACACCGATCCTGGTCTGGATTGCCATCACCTCAGGGCAGCAATAGAGACAGCTATTGCACTGCTTGAGAAGTTGATTGGAGCTATTCCCAACGTGCCCCAATCACCAACCAAGTCACTGATACTAAGCTACCTAAAAAGATGGGACATCCACAGTTGGTGAGGTCTTAATTAATGAGTACCTGCTTATAGTGCAACTACTTTACAAGCCCACTGAAAACTCTACTGGAATAAGATGGCAGAATGCCCTGGATAGGGAACATTCTGCTGAAGAATGGTTATCCCAATTAGTAACACACTATCCATTTGCACGAGAAGGAAGCATTGCATTTCAAACTATTTAATTGCTGGAATTGGACTCTACTGAGATTACACACTGCTTGCTTTCTGACAAATTTGAGGTGCTTTAAGTGTGATCAGAACGGTTGCAATCTACTACAGATATTCTGGGTCTGTTCTGTCAAACAACCATACTGGATGTCCACATGGACAGATGTCTCGCCCAGAGACTTCTCACATCCTACCGTTGGTCCATCAAGCCATTCTCTACAATATAAGCAACATCACTTAGTTAACCACACATACAGACGGATCGGCACATCTCTGTCAACTGCCAAAATATGCATCCTCCCTCCCTGGAGACAGTGCTAGTTTCCCACTGCAGATAATTGCCTGCTAGAGCTACCTAAGATACCCCAATGTGAGGGCATTATTTACAAAAAAAATCCAACAAAGTGGAAGTTTTCGAGCAAATATGTTGTCCATTACAACCCACTCATAACTATCATGCCTGTTGCCTAAATTGCATAACATATCCCAAACAATCGCAACACAAATCTATGTCCACGTTCTACAGCTCTTTATTACCCTCTCTCTTTTTCTTTCACTACATCACTGGACAGCAGTGGCCATTAAGTTTTTTGCTATCTTCCCTGCTGACAGTGACAGAAATTACTCACTGTCGGTTATAGCCCTCAGCCAACCAGACATACAGTACTGCCATCTTTGGTCACACTCGGACTAACCTACAAGAATAACACAGAATTTGTCTCAGCTGGTATTCAAGTCAAGAGGCACTACATCCTCAGCAATGCACTACTCTCTTACATCGACCTGCACCCCCACTCTGCTATTACACTGACAGATGACTCTTTTCCCCCAAACATTTAAAGCGTAAACCTGACCTCAGTGCATTGGAGCACTTTACAACAAAACCAGACTGCACTACACATTCTTTGTATTTGTTGATTTAGCACAGGAAGATTAAGGCCCATAATATTCCAGGATGCTGAGTTGAGGCCAGGATTCAAACCTGGTTACCCATGTTCCATAGTCAACAGCTCTAGCCACTAGCCACTAGACCACATCGTCTCTTTCCCATTTCCCATAAACTAACTAGGAGGATAACGGAATCCACATGCGAGTGATGAACGTTGGTACATTATTATGGTTTTATATCATATACAATGCAATTCTTAATGTTTCAATGCCCTTTTGTACCTCCAATACTATTAGCACGTTGTAGCACATCTTTACTTAAAATTGTTGCAACATAAAACAACGACTGGCTAAGCCAGTATGTATAGTGTTGCCTACCTGACTTTTGGCATTTTCAATGCTTGTTTCATTGTGTCATGTTTTTTGCAAAACTTTATTATTGGGAAACTGCTGCCCCTAGCCAATCAAAAGAAAAGACACTAGCTAAAAGCAAAAATATGTTTGGTCTCTAAAAGTACACATTGCCATAGTAGTTTTGTGCACGGAAGGGAACTTTCATTGTGAAAGATGAAATCCATTTTAATCTGGCCTTTGGAGGAGCAGTGATATATGTCCGCGAATAATGATTCTGGGTGCTGCCTAATCAGTTTGTGTTTAAGTTTTTTTTGCGCTTTGGGTGAGAGGTTGGGGGGGGAAAATGATCGAGTGGGAGCTCGGGCCGTGCGGTTTTAGGTAGTTCGAAGTGGTCAGGATGTGGTGGTTAGGCGTGACCGACGGCATATTGAATTTATTGGACTGGGGGTTGGTTCCCAATAGGTGAGCGGCGGGTCTGGACGGCCGGTGAAGTAGAATGGAGGTTAGGAGCGGTAATCGATATGTTGTCGGGGCCCACATCATTGCCTGGCTGCGGTCAGAGGGTCGGGATGAGAGAACAGCAGCTGCACGTTCGCCTCTCTTATGGAAAGGTGTTGTCTTACCTAAGTTGTATAGTCACCCTGAGGGCTCAAATCCTATGGCAGCCATCTTATGGTCAGGCACTGGAGGTTCCAATCCGGGGCACGTCACTATCTCAGGATTAGCTTTGTTGAGCTTCCGAATCTCGTTCTGATCAAGCTTAGGACCAGGGTCCCGATATTGGGGGGACTCTCGTGGGTCCAGGGCGGATCCCTGGTGTAGTTGTCCTCGGGTTAGCACTTGGCGGCCATCTTGGGGTCAGGCCATGATGTCAAGCAGCTTAGGTAGGCAGTGTGTAATAGTGCTCGTGGTATAAAGGTTCTCTCGTGGACTAACTTATTGATTAATTTAGTCCTGAGTCTTTGCTAGTTGGGTTTCCTGTGTCCAAAGGGGATCCCTGGTGCCGTGTTACGAGGTATTAGTTGATTTCAGCCATCTTGAGGTCAGGCCTTATGGCACAAAGGCTGGGGGAAGCTATATTCCCTCCGTTACAGGGCCCTCATCACTTCTTGGCTGTGGCCGGCGGGTCGGGATGCGAGTGCTGCAGCACCTTAAACCCTTCTTTAACAGTTTAAAGTGGGATCGCCTTGCCGCTTCAGAGCCCGGTTATTTGATTGCGGCCATCTTGAGGTCAGGCCAGTGGGTACAAGGCTTGGGGAGGCGGTAGTCACCTTGCTACAGGGCCCTTAACGATTCAGTGTTGAGACTGGCGGGTCGGAGTGGGGGTGTTGCGGCCGCGTAGATGCTTATTTTGCAGTGCTGGAGGGACATATGTGCCGTATGAGCATTAAGCCGAATTCCAAGTCGGGAGCAGCCATCATGGGGTCAGGCACATCCGAAGCTCGTGGTGTGGTCGTTGTGTTTCGGGGCCCTCATCGCTCCATGGCTGCAACCGGCGGGTCAGGATGAGCGAGAAATAGTGGCGCAAGTTCTTTTTGGGAGTTGCTCGGTCACTTGAGTAATTTACTCGCCATTTCCGATTTGCGGCCATCATGGAATCAGGCAATGGCGGCGCTCCGGTGCGGCGCTCGTCCACAGCCTGCGAACTGCCCTGACGATCTTCCAGTGCCGGTACAACTTGAGCACAAGGTCCAAGGCCCTGTGCCAGTGGGTTTCGCGCGGTCCAGCACGGTGTGTCCTCGAATCGAGCGAGGTCTGCAGAACGTCGTTCACCTTCCAGGCACCCTTTGCAGTCCTGGAGGTGTCGGGACGCAGATCCTCGTTACTTCGCTTTTTGATGTCCGCTGAGCGAGATTCAGGCTTGCCCATTGCGGGAAGAGTCCGGTGAGTCCTCGTTCACTGGGGGGGGGGGGTTAGCAGGGATTTACATAGCATCGGTGATCCCCGTGCCCAGGAGCTCCGGTGTTAGAACTCCTTCCCCGCAGCCATCTTGGAATCTCCACTCGATCATTTCCCCCCCAACCTCTCACCCAAAGCGCAAAAAAAACTTAAACACAAACTGATTAGGCAGCACCCAGAATCACTATTCGCGGACATATATCACTGCTCCTCCAAAGGCCAGATTAAAATGGATTTAATCTTTCACACTGAAAGACCTGATGAGTGGACGTCCATCATTAGATCACAACTTCACATTTTCAAAACGACGAATACACCCCTCAGCTGCAAACTAACGATTTCTTTCCCCAACCGCTCGAGGCGGAGGGGGAATACTTCTGTGACCATATACCCCAACGGCACAGTCCTAATCCAAGCTAACAACGACAACCTTGAGGCTTTTGACGCACTCTTCCCCTCACTTCGGTCTACCTCCTCTCACGCCCCCCTGCCCCGCCCTACCCACCCCCGCTCCCTGGACAGTCAGTCCCTCCAGCAGAGCACCCTAACCTCTCACGCTCACCCCAAGAACAACACTAGCCTCCCGGCACGTGACACCACCCGCTCAGCGGCCACCAAGAACGCGGCTCCTCCCACCGATCGTCTCCTCGACCACCCACCCGCCTACTTCCCTCCCCAATCATCTATGATCAACCGCAACACTCAGTCCAAGACCCCCAGCTACTTCCCTATACCCACACTCATAAGAACGCGGCAACCACAACACAACCCTCCTCCCGCTGCGCCCTCGGCCCCACCCAATGACCACACGGACAACACACTATCTACCAGACGTCAAGGCAGCAGCGTCTGGACCCTCCCCTCTAGGGAGGACCCTTTTCAGAACCCCCCCTACCCCCTCCCTTGAAGAGACGAGCCAACGTCTCACCCTGCTGGAAAACCAGCTAGCAATTGTTATCAAGGGATTCAACGAAATCCTTACCAACCTCGCCTCGCTCCGTAAACCACACCCAAATCCCCACTTCACCCCCACTGTCAACAACCCTACTCACCATGGGCGCCCCTAGACTCCCCTCCACAGACAGACCTCAACCCCCTGCGAATCAAAATCAGTACCTAGACCGTACCAACAGAACTAGAATAGCTATATCCCCGAGGGAAGCAGCAGATCTGGCCGCCTCTAACGACATCCCTTCCACCGCCACCTCTCTATCCAAAATCCAGGTGATCACCGGATTCAGAAGGGACCCCATCCCTCCTAATCACCCTAGACCCCCTGCCTCCCTTACCAACATCCCCAGGGCCCCCCTTAAGAAGAACACCAATAAAGAGGCACCCACCACTAACTGCATGCTCATTAACTGCAGATCAGCCACTAAACATGCAACTGAACTAGCAGAATCCATCCTCACCCATGACATAGACATAGCCTTCATCACAGAGACGTGGCTAAACGATTGCTCGACACCCATCATGGACACTCTCGTGCCACCAGGCTTTGTAATCATCAACAAAGATCGTAATGACCAAAAAGGCGGAGGTATAGCAATCATCCATAAAATCAATATATCTATGACTGAAATCGACACCTTTAACTATAACTCCTGTGAATGCCTTTCCGCCAACATCAATACAAGCGACAACAAGTCATTCCAGTGCCATCTTCTATACCATCCCCCAGGAAACACCACCATATTCACCGAACATCTGTCCGACATGATTGCTCATTGCTCACTCCGAGACGCCAACAACCTAATTCTGGGAGACCTGAACCTACACTGGAACGAAAACAACAACACGGTAATCCAGAACCTAAATGAGCTGCTACTCAGCAACAACCTCACCCAGCAATGTTCAGAAGCTACCCACGACAAAGGAGCGATCCTTGATGCCATCATCTCCCAACGGGACACTATCACAATCGATCAGATCCTACCCATCGACTGGTCTGACCACCACCTTATCCTATTCCACTTCACTCAACCAATCAAACTTCAACCCCCCACTCAAGACCCCCCCAAATGGACGAGAAATCTTAGACAGATCTCCATGGACGACTTTGAAAAAAGGGTATGCTCACTCCTGCCTACCTCCACGGATGATCTCTCTACAACGGAACTCACCACTCACTACAACTCTACTATGACTTCCATCCTCGATCAAGTAGCCCCCCGAAACTAAAAAAAACCAGGAACATTCCGTCCAGATCATGGTTCAACTCTGACATCAACGCGGAAAGAAGACAACTAAGAGCCGCAGAACGACTATGGAGGAACAACCCCTCCAAAATTCTCCACGAGCAACTCAAAGAAACCCGAAGGAAATACAAAAAAACACATTAACAACGAAAAAACCACCTTCTTCTGCTCCACCCTGGACACCGCGAAAAATAGACCCAAAGAACTATTCAACATCATCAGACAACAAACATCCAAGCCCTCAGCTGCCCTTGGCCAGGCCTCCAAAGACCTATGCGTCAACTTCGCCAACTTCTTTAAAGACAAAATCTCCAAGATTGAGCTCTCACTTGACATCAACCCTAATCCCTCATGCACTAACCCACCCCCAGAAACCGAAGCCAACACACGCAAACACCCCACGAAATCCTGGAAATCCTTCAACCCCATACCCGAAAACGAGATTCTCAAACTGATCGCTACCTCCAAACCCGCATCTCACGTACTTGACCCCTTACCCACCCAACTGACTAAAAAGCTGCAACTCTCCATAGCTCCATTCTGGTGCAAGGTCATAAACAGCTCCTTGAGTACCGGCGTCATTCCCGACTGCCTCAAAGTTGGCCAAGTCACACCTCTCCTGAAAAAACCCGGCCTTGACACCAACGATTTGAACAACTTCAGACCCGTTTCCAACCTCCCCCTCCTTGCTAAAATCCTTGAAAAATGCGTTCTTTTACAACTAACTCAGCACATTGACAACTTCAACCTTCTAGATCCCCACCAATCGGGATTCAGAAAAGGCTACAGCACCGAGACCGCGATCCTAAACATCGTGGATGACATGCACAAATCTCTAGATACCGACAAATGCTGCCTACTCATCCTCCTAGACTTATCGGCAGCCTTTGACACGGTGGATCACAATCTACTCATCAAGGCTCTGCAAGACAGAGTATGTGCTGACGAGGTGGTCCTACAATGGTTCTCCTCCTTCTTACAAAACCGCTCCCAAAAAATAAAAATAAAAACCTTCACATCCGACTCACACCCAGTCAACAGAGGTGTCCCACAAGGATCAGTGCTCTCCCCTCAACTGTTCAACATTTATATGGAACCCCTCACCTCCATACTTAAAAAAGCCAACATCACCTTCCACCTCTATGCAGACGACACCCAGATCTATCTGGAAACCTCCTCCTTTGAAGATATTCAGAGACTAAACAACACTCTCAAAGAAGTCCAACATTGGCTATCCATAAACCACCTCAAACTCAACCAAGACAAAACCGAAATCCTCCTCATCTCCAACAAAGAAGATAATCCCCAAACCATGGAATGGCTCAATGCAATCGATGCTCTCAACGGTAATCTCACCCCGGCCAACTCCATAAAATCATTAGGAATCACCCTAGACCCTAAACTGGACATGGACAGACACACCAAGAACTCCGCGAAGAGTGCCTTCCTCAATCTGAAGCTTCTCAACAAAATAAAACCCTTCATCCCACCCAAAGACCTCAAACAAGCCACCCAATCCCTGGTGATATCCAGACTCGACTATGGAAATGCTATCCTCACTGGTACAGCGAAATCCCACCTAGCCCCCCTCAAAACTACTCTAAACGCAGCAGCCAGAATGGTCACCGGAGTCAGGAAATTTGAGCACATTGCACCTGCACTCAAAAAACTAAAATGGCTCCCAGTAGAGATGCGTGCCAGCTTCAGAACTGCCTGTCTCACGCACAAAGCCCTCCACACAGAGAAACCGGAATATCTGGCTTCCAAACTCAAAAAGGCCGGCCAGACAAGGAACCTCAGGAGCTCCAACTCCCTACTGCTCATCCCTATGAAAACACGCAAACAAAAAACCGCCGCACGATCCTTCGCTGGAAACGCACCCAAAATCTGGAACTCCATCCCAGCACACATTAGGACTATCCCGTCCTTTGTAAAATTAAAAAAACTCCTAAAAGACCTCTTCCTCAACCGTGCCTTCCCGAACAGTTAACCCTCGCTGTAGGGCACTTGCCGACTTTATGCAGCACCATGCCACTTTGTCACCATTATCTACCTCCTCCAAGTACCCCTACGCCCCTCCCCGAGCCCCCCCTCCCTGTAAATGGTTTCCGCTCTAGACAGGGTGCGAGGCTCCCAGGACTGCCTTGCCTCATTTGTCGCACCACACGCGGGGACTTTATGAACCAATATGTATACCTATGCCTTATTTTGGGACTCCTGCATTATAATCTGTTGTAAAGCGCTCCGATACCCTCGGGTCTGGCCAGCGCTATATAAAACTCCTTAAATAAAATAAAATAAATAAACTACTTTGTGTGTGTGTGTGTGTGTGTGTGTGTACGCCTTGTGAAAAGGACAGAATGCTGCCACTCACAGTAAAGTTAGCCAAAGGCTAAAGTGGCTGACCCACTGCCCCATACATTGGGTGGGTAGAAAAATGTGAGTATACACAATAGCAGTCCAATGGATGAACAGGGCTGTCTAAAAGTAAGCATATTATACATATAATTTTAGTATAATCAAAAGACCTTGGCTAAAGCCAAACCTTAAAAATAAGAAACATGAGCAGAAGTGCAGTAGATTAGTACTGAAACTTAAAACTACTTGTCCTCCAAACAAAAGTCTCACTGTACAGAGCTTTCTACTGACATTCTGCGGTTTCTGGCGAGGATATAAAAAATATCTGCATCATTCACGGGTATGCCCAAAGTGCAAAGAAATTAGGCACAAATATTTTTTGCTCCAAGTTTTGGACTTTTCAGAATATTGTGTGTCCAATTTTCTCCGAGTGCTACTGGAGGGAACTACATGAGCCAAACTGAGCAGCAGCTACAATACCATGGGCAAAAATCAGAAAATAACATTATTATCCAGGCAATACCACAAGTTAGTAATCAGTCACACAAACAGACCTGATATTTGTGCAAAAGGTGCTTGTACCCAAGTGATATTAGTCCTATTGATGCGGTGCAGCTTAGAATAAGGCCATGTGGCTCAAGCAGTCTGATGTGAGGGACTGACACTGACACTTAATGCTTCATTAATTAACATAAAATACGGCTACTTGTAGAAGATCCAGCTCCATTTGCTGCTAGTGCAATCAGTTTATCGCAGCAGCATTTCTAAGTGAGGTAAGTATGGGAATGCTTTCTTTTTCAGTACCACCCTGAACACCTGTTGTAGTCTTGTCACTTAGTGTATATATTCCGGAGAGTTGTCCGGAAACAAGATAAGTTTGAAATAAGTTGCAGAGATCAGAATGTGCCCCATCCTCCATCCTACCCAAGCTTCGTATTGTGACACCAAGTCTGATCCTTGCTTAAAATGGTGAAATCTTGACAAAGCACACTCCTCAGGCCAGAAAACTCACCAGGTCAACGTCACCAAAGCATCTGTCAATGCACGTATGCCAAACTCTTTCTAAGCTTCAAACAAAGCAGCGTTCATAATATCCATGGACCTGTTGAGACTTGCCCGCAGGCAGCGTACCGAAGGAGCGACCACATCCTTAGCCAGAATCTAGTTTCTTACATGCCTCACACTTAAGGAAAGCATAATACTTGGGACTAAGTTGTCAATAGAAACCTCATGCCCGTTTTTAAGAAATAAACCTGTGTATTTGAGGTTGAACAATATATTTATTGTTGAGAGTGGCAAACAAGAGAGACAATTTCCCCAAACAGTCTCGAGGCTGTGTGCTACAATTTATGTAATTGCGTACAGTCAAGCAGAGCGCCAGCTAGATGAGACTTCAACACTACATAGACACGCCTTCTTTCAAAAATGTTTCTTTGAAAATGAAAAACTAAATTTCTATGTTTGGCTTGATACAATGTGAAACGCAAAAAAAGTACGTCTGGTAAGAGAGAAGGTAGAAATGGGTCTGTGTATGGGAAAAATGATTTTTTTTTTTTTTAAGGTCAAGAACCGTCACCCACCCAAGGGGGGCATGCTTCATCATTGGGTGCCGTCCTCACACCAGGTCCAATGGTACCTGGTGCGGGCTACAACTCTCCTAAGGAGAGGAGCTGAGGTGTTTTCTTTTTGGATGAGCGCCAGGTATGGGTGAGGGGCAGAGTGCTATATATTAAGTTTTGTTGAGTTAAAACTATCTCCTGGTAGGCTAAATATCAGTTTTATTCTGGTGCCCCCAGTCAAAAGAGATAAAAACAGAGAGGGGGAGTTTGGAAATAATATTCCCCTTATACGGTCGACATGTTTCTGCCCTTTAAGTAACCCACTACAGGGTTCAGGGCCATTCTTCAGGAGCAGCTTTTACAGTCGCTCTGTGATAGAAAACAAACACATAAAAACCTAGTATTGGCTTAATGGTGGTAAGCTAAATGATACAGAAGGCAGCCCATAAGCTCCTTTTTGTGAAGGTAAACCATCATAGTACCTTATAAGGAAACAAAGGACAACATTAAAACATTCAAAAACATACAAAGAAGGATATCAAGTCTAATTCCAAACAAATGTGAGCAGACCTGACCCAATGATGAAGCATGCCACCTTCTGGCTGGTTGAGGGTTCTTCTACTTAAAAAATTCATTTTATTCACATACATAGACACGCTTCTACCTTCTCCATGACTAGGCGTATTTTTTTGTGATTTATACTGGTAGGGAGTAGTACTTATCTGGTCGGGTTATGAACTCCCATTAGACCCCTTTTGTGTTTTGGCTTGACACACTGACCACAACTGATCTAATAATAACTGAATGGGAAGTTAAAACCAGGGGTGTCCAACGTATGTCCAGTAGTGCTTTACCAGACTCTCAGATAATCACTGATTGTTTAAATTAATTTAAAAAACTCATAGTATGTAATTTCTGCTTGTTGGGATGGGAATCCACCTGGTCCTGAGTGCCCAACTGTATGTGAAACATATATCACAGCTTATTTTGATCCTAGCACCACGCTAACCTAGCATGTGTGCAGAGGCCTATGCCTGTCCTTGGTAATGCGAGGTTCAAAACCTGTTCTGGAGTGCGAAACATGCCCTAACAATGGCTAAAATCACGACTGTCCATAATCTGGGTGAATCGTGTAAAGCTGTGTGGTGAGACATTTTTTCCTGTATCAGGGAGAGAAGAGTCTACTGATTCTCTTATGTAAAGTTATGTTGTCATGTGAACAGCTGAACCTTGTATTATGTGCATATTGAGTACATGTATGAGTGTAAGTGTGTAGCACATGTATGCTACACACTCTGTATGTGGCATGAGTCTAAGTACTAAGACCAATGGGATCGATTTTTTATGGCTCCTGGTTTAGCAAGGCACAAGATGGAAGGTGATACAGATTACCCAAACAGTGAAAGTGCACTTACTGCATTCTTGTTGCAGAAGGGTGACGATCGAGACATTAAAGTGAGGGTAGTAAAGACAGGGCTGCCTTTACGATTTCAACGAGGACCTTATAAGCAAAAGCTTGCTGTTTAGTTCTTCCTTAATACTGCCATTAGGTAAATGGTCGAGTTAAGGGAAGGGACTGTAGTCTCTGCTCTACAAGGTGAGGACGTTTCTCGGCATGGTCTCCCCTTTTGTCTCTCCTCGATTACTGCTTCAGTAGGGCTAATGACAGCCAGTGCAGTGATCTCACAATTCTGTGAGCCCTTGTTTTGTATACGCGTTCTTGGAGCCAGTCCCACTGCTACCTGCAGTCAGAGCTATCACCTTGCACAAAGGTTGTGTCTGAGGAACAGCCGGAAAAGGCAGCAGAAAAAGCACCACCCCAAACAGGTTCTGAAACCTTAGGCATTGGATCCACATCCCCGGTCAGGAAAAGGTCTATAAAAGAGGAACCCAAGCCACCCCACTTTGTTCCAGTTCCAAGTTCTTCATGACCAAGGAATGGAGTCCTTGGCAGAGTACTCGAAGAGCTGGTGTGCAAGCAGTGCTGGTGTGTGCATGACAGCCAGTCTCCCAGGGGAAAGAGGACACCACCTGAAGTCTGCACAATTTGTTGGAGAAGCTGAGTGTCTGACCAGCACCTGGAAGTCAGTCTGCCTGCTTAGAAAGAGAGAAGGAGTGTGCCTATCCCTGCATGAGGAAAAACTGTCCTGGTTTAGCCATCTCTGTACCCAGTTTGCAAAACACCCAGAAGTTGCTGGCTGACCTTGGGAGCGAAGACATAGTGGCCTATTTTGTGAGGGCCCTCCTGGGCCCACACCATGGCCCATGCAGTGGATGGCCTTCAGAAATCAAGCCCAGAAGTAACCACATGCTGTTGGGCACACCTGCAAGAACTGAAGGCCTGGAGCTGCTCAAGTCAAAGTGAATCCAGTGGAGAAGCCACTGCCACAGCCAAAATGGAAGTCTGATCCCAGCCCAGAGAATGCTCCTGCCAGACGAGTGCGGATGTTATCCAGGCCTGGAGGCTGCAACTGCCCACAATAGCAACCATCGGAACCCGAGTGAAGCTACCACTGCAGTCTGTATTAGTTTAGTCACCAGTGAAAGCGCCAGCCTGGATAATGCCCGCCAATGCACCATGGCCACAGCAATCTGAGCGAGTAACAGGACCTCACACACGAAAGGCTGAGTTAGACAAGCAGAACTTGTTCTGTAGCATGAACATTGATTGTTACCTAAGCTACCCCATTTTGAGTATTTGCTGTTGAACTAATCTACGAAATACTCTGCATGAGTAGAGACCTAGTTAACTGCACCTCTGCCTATGTCTACACTTGGGTAGAAGTCCCATAGACACCACAGAAGCTCCTGAAGTGGGAAGAGGGTGGCATAGAGAGTTTAATCACTGTTCTATGAATCGTAGCGGTCATCAAAACCCTACAACTCTGATTGGATTGTGCAGTACTAGGTTTTGCTGCGTTTTTAAAGTACTTTATTTATATTAAGTTAATCACTGGGTTGGACAGTGCGTTATTGTGTTTGCTGTTTGACTGTTGAGTTCGGAACTCCCTAGCCCCCAGACTACCTCCCTGTAAAGCCTCGGACTGCTTACTCGGGCTAACTTGAGAGTGAAGTGTGGTAAAGGTGTACTTGGCCCAGTTTGCAGAGCCATAGTAGAACGGACCCCTGGACACCAGTGGCTAACGACCTCCACCACCAGGATTGGGGCCCAGTAGCCTCCCAAGCAGGTCTAACTCTGATTATCTGGCTATACTACTGTATTTGTTTTGAAAAGTGCTGGCTTTTGACAGAAGTCAGTCAGTTTGCTGCCCTGAAAATCTTGCCTGACTCCTGAACCCCTGGACCTTTGGTGGATGCCTACAATTCAAACTGTTGTTCATTTGTATTTTCAACCATTTTGCAGGGTAATGTTGAAGTGAAGTACATGGTGTTGTAAGGTAAGCAGGATGGTAACAACCTTTTAATCTCAGCACGCCCTTGGACGTAATGCTTGGACTCCAAAAATTGACTGTCTTCTACATGCACAGTCGTCAATCCATGTACTTCCCCCGGACTCGGATTAGTTCTAAAATATGCATCATAGTGAAGTACAACAGCTGGACAGATAAGGACATAATGTGCATTAAGATTAACACATCTAATTGTACAGAAAGGTTGTGTCTTCTCAACGATAACCTTTCTTATAGAACACCCCCATTGTGAATGATTCTCTAAGTGGTACCTGCAAGCTACAACGGGTCTAAACACAACAAACAAACTGAAATCATGCTTTCACAGCTGGAGCCATAAAGCTCACCCTGGGACTTTTCATGTATCCTCAATGCATATATAAATGCAGACAAATTAAAGAGTAATCCTAATTGACAAAATAGCATGTGTACTTTATTTGGCGCAGGGTGTATGAATTGCCAGTACTTCAAATGTTGTATTTCATGTAACCAGTTGTTTTTTGGCACTTGTTTTGTGGTGGTTTTTTAACCTTTTATTTATTTATTTATTTTTTATTAATAGCTGTAATTGCAATTTTTTTACAGGATCACTTGAAAAGCTTGGACCATCATAACTTATTTACGAGTACCAGCATTGTTTCATAACTCAAATCACTCAGATATAGCACTGACATCTCCCCACCATCTTCCTCAGGCCCCACCATCAATGTATGAAGCATTGTGGACAAAGTTTCCAAGTCATCTGCTAGTTTATCATCTGTACTGACCATTTTCATCCTGAGTTCTTCTGTAATCGCCCATTCCTTACTCCCAGGATGCCAAGGTTGGGCTGCGCGGTTTAAGCTAGTGTATGGCGATCTGACGTTTTACCGACACCAAGTCCAAAAGTGCAAATTTGTATTTATTCAGCGATTTCTTGGGTTCAGGAATAAGATTAAGTAAACAGTGTTCAATAGACCGCTCTACGGACAAACCCACAATGTCACATAACCTATTAGTTGTGTGTAAAGACCTTAGGCAGCTTATTATTTTACTTTAAGATATAGTGAGAAACATGGAGCCAGGCATAGCCAATCACATTCATACTTTTTATTATCAAAGATATACATATAATATCAAGACCAAATACTGATAACTCCAATAATAGAGTCCTATTCTATGTGTAAGCTAAGACATAACATTTCTTAATTTAGGCATGATAGAATCCATATAGAAACCGATTACAATTTTTATTTATACATTCACAATATCAAACAACGTCATCGCTTCTATTTCACGTTCTCTTTTTGGATCGATAGTAGGATCACTATTCTACTTTTTTTAACATGCACCCTATATATACACAAAGGCACTGGTTTTTATAAGCGGTAGGATTCTTTTAATAAATTATGTATTTCCTAATACAGTGGGCAATAGGGATAAATATCTTCTTCGTTATAAATATTTGAGCCCAGCATATTTCTCTTTGTCTACTATCTTTACAGGTTTATTTAGGTTACATCCGTGGCGTTCCTGATTTAGGCGGTTTTGTCGCCGAAACGCGCATTGATATGATCCCACCAAGAACCAGCCACGTTTTATACCTACATATGGTTTACATATTTTGTTGTTTGATATTGTGAATGTATTATACATGTATACAAAAGGTTTAATTCCTTACTACATCTAAAGCATGCAGACGTCCTATCAGAGTATATTCTAGACAATTTCAAAGGTGTCAAACAACTGCGATGAAGTAATTAAAATGTGCCAACTTGAATCTGGCATTTGTAAAGATCTATTGGACATGTGCACAGGTCTGGGCCCATTCCGCATCTCCTATCTGTGTGTCCAGTTCCCCCTCTCCTATCTGTCCCATCAGTGGTACTGTCTTGTGTTTGTCAGCTCCTAATTCTTTGTAATGTCGGGACACCGCATGGGCAGAATTGCCCATCTCCAACAGCACCACAGAGTTGGAGGAATCGCAAGCAATTCTCCTAAACTTCCCTCGTTGTCCTAGGTAGCCGGGTGTACTGCAGGAACTGCCATGGTCCCACTCCAAACTGGAGTTGTGGCTCTTCAAAGGCCACAAAATTGTCCCCAGGGTAGAGGTCACCTAGTATGGTGCATCCGTTCTTGTGTCACCGTACCAAAGACATATCGTGGGCCATCCTCCTGAAAGACTGATGCCTAATCAGTCTGCACACTGCAGCGTCCCACACCATAGCAGTGTGAAAAACCACATGGGGGTAGTGATACTGCACACCTCGTCCCCTACATCAACAATACAAGGAGCATCTCTCCTTCATAACATTCTTTCAGTAGTCCCTTCTCCCAATTTTCTTCCACATCGCACCACCGCGCTGCATGCTGAAGCTGTGCAGTGATATAGTTTAATTCCAGATTGGGAAGTTACAGGCCACCACCCTCATTCTGTCGAGTTTGAGGGTGAATAATTTGACCCTACTCCTTTTACCAGCACCAACGAAAGAATTCAGTAGGGAATCAATTTCTTCAAAACTGGAGCGTGGGATCTCACATAATGTGTTCTGTAAGTGGTATAGACAGCGCGATAAAAACAAAATCTTTGCAAGTCCACACAACCAGTACTACAGGGGTAGGGTATTCCGGAAAGTAAATGATTTCTGCAAGCCCTGGAGAATTCTATGTTATTCTCGCACTGGAGTGTGCGTGTACGTGCTACATGTACACCCAGGTATATGAACTGGTCCAATCCCCATCTCATATTAATATTCTGTAGCTAAGGCCTCTAAGGCGATGGCGAATAATAGGGACAAAAATAAGGACCCATGACGATGCTATGCATAATGGTCCATCCGTCCAACACTACATTACCCAACTTCATCTGAGCTGCGGGTTCTGTATAGAGGAGTTTTACCATCTTTGTAGGACTGGCCAAAAACCCATTTTTCTATAACATCTTGAACACGTGTTCCCATCTTGTATTGCGGTGGCTACACGGTATATCTGAGAACCTAGGCAGTTGGCTGCGCAACATAATTGCAACATGTTCTGTAAATTCCTGTTAATCTTTCCTCTTCGCCAACTGTCGTTGACTGTCAACAGTTTTTGATATTGCACATGTTGCCCTAAAACATGCCTGTTGCACTGTACAACTGCACGTGTTCCTGTATAAAATATCAATTAGTTTGAGGTGAGTTTTTGACGTGAGGTAAAATAATACAGTACTCCAACATATATTTATTCAGGGTAAAACAACTTTAAAACTATACCAGGTGTCCTATATAGCAGCCAATCTAGAATAGTGTAAAACGCAGCAAACAAATGTTACAAATGCCAATGCTTTTTGCAAAGAGTTTTTTAAGCCTCCCTCTTAATTATCCACCCTTTGAGAAGTGTCTTCAACTCATGAAACAAAAAGTCTCATCGGAGGCGAATAGGAAGCAGCAGTATGCACAGCCACTACAGCAGCAAAAGGTTAAAAGTGAAAGGCTGTGTTTCTGTGTTAGTGCACAGTCACCCCCTGATGTAATGTCTTGTTTTAATGGTACAAAGTAGCTCACAAAACGGAAGACAGTCCTGAAAACATGCCTACAAAGACCTTTATATTAGATAAATAGAATACTTGTTTAATGTGGTGGAAAGTAAAATGATGGTAGTACGGCCTACTAATTTGATTTTGGAGAAAAATGCATATACTCTTTTCGAGTTGAGGGGAGGTCAGATCTAGCCTGGCCCAGTGGTCGGACATGTAAACGACCTCTGTTGCAGATCCCAAATTCTGGGCAAGCAGCCATGACATGGGAGTGAAAGCTCAGCAATCAGGAAGCCTGAGATTTTGGAGGCTGTGAGAAGCGGGACGGTCCAGTCCTGAAGCATTTCTGATCACAGCCAAACCTAAATTACAGCATGCATTGGGCCCTCCAACTCATATGCCGGAATACCCAAGACTTAACCGCTGAGTAGCGAACGTGGCTGAAGGAGTAGACACAGCATGACTTCAGCCCTAAGAGCGCCAGAAGAGACAACCACAAACGCCAGAGAGCAGTGACGGAAGCCCATTGTCCCGAACAAGCAATTGCTTCCACATATCAGCCAGATACTAGCCGGATCTCGAACTGGGAGGCAAAAGTACCCTACTCCAACCAATATACAACCCAAAGGGTCGCTTTGATATACTAAATAGAGGCAATATCCTGCCGTTACTCCATACTCCCCTACCCTAGTGGTACTCACATCTTTGAACATTGAATCTGTTGAATTCCTCAACCCAAGGCTACTCTTGTTAGCAAGTCAAGTCCTGAACGAAAAAAAATGCTTTCAGCAACGGGGGCATTGACACCTCCATGTACACCATTCCCAGTTACCCTCATGTGTAGCACTACCTGAAACAGCACGTATAAACATGTCTGTAAAGAAAACAAATCGCAGATGCTTTGGGTGGGGCAACCACAGGTAACAGATGAAGTGCAGAGATTAACACCACAAGTTGAATAGGAGTGGCTGACATCTGCACTTCATAAAGAGAACATGCAATGACCTGTAGCCTTCTCATCTACTGCTACCTTCTCTAATCAGAATAATTTCAGTATCAGCTCTTGGAACATAGGCGGACTACCAACCAAAATACATGGCAACAACTTAACTAGTTACTGGGAAAAGAATCATATAGTAACCCTAAAAGAAACATGGTCAATATCTTCACTTCCACTGGCAGGATAGATAGAATTATTTAGCCCCGCAGTTAAGTCAATTAAGTATGGACGTCCAAAGGCTGGGTTAGCAATCCATATCTCATCCGCTCTGAAGTACGTAGTTAAATCTAGACCCAAGGAATTCTTTGTGTCTCTATAACAAACCTGTTCCCAAGAACTCCTAAACAAAATTTACTGGACAATTTTTACATACACCCAAATTCAGGAAAAAATGAAGAACTTACAGATGAGTTCATTTCAATTGTCATGGACGCTAGAAAGAATTTGCAAACGCCAGAAATTTTAATTGCAAGGGATTTCAATACGAGCTTGATCTTCTCCCTAGACCTCGATGATATGCTTGTATCCTAGAACCAATAATGGGGCTCCCCACCCCTCAAGAAAGGTCAATACATCAGCACTGAAATAGAACAGCTTGGACTGAGTATTAAATGGTACATTTGGGGGTGATTCTCCACCCCCCTCGCTCCAATGCATCAAACTTCAACCTCATGCTCCATTCTTGACAATCCCATAGCCAGCTTGCCATTATTCATATATGCCACATTATTCCAAATAGTGGAAAGGCTGGAAAGTGAGCATTCTCCCCAAATTACTGAACTGGATGCTGACTCACCATTTTACCCTCCAGTGAATACTCTACCTGGCAGTCTAAATTCTGTAAATTTGAGAAAACTATAATGGATAGAAGAATCAATCGGTGCAATAGAGGCCACAGCAGTACAAGTACTCGAATCCTGCCAAAGACAGGATCTCAATGCCCTCGAAAACTGTACACTTTTCACGGAACAGCTCCTAGACAAGTATACCAAAAATACACTGCTTTGGGCTGGCAATGTTTCTCCAGGAGGAACGGGGATGAAGCCCAAAGTGAAGAAGCTGTCAGCAGCTTCTTAAGGAGGAAAACTCCAATGAATACTGATCTATCCGTCAACGTGTGCAATCTAAGAAACTCACACAAAACTTTACTCTGGAATGAAAGAAGGCTCAAGGAGAAAGATTTTTGGGTCAAAATCTTATAACTTAGCAAGAGGCCAAATTCAAAAGGATTCTGGAAGACAGTGAATGGCACAAACAAAGCCCAATACTCAATCAACAACTGTAACATCACTGAGGCTACGTCAGTGCTTAATTTGAGCCGATGGGGAACACCAGCACTTATTTTTGGGGACTGGCACTTATTTTACTGTATCAGATATCTACAGAGTACAAGAGAAAGAAAAACACAGATTGGAAAGATGGAGGAAGAAAAAGACACAAACCCATCACAAACAGAGAGCAGGAACCGGCAAGAGCGACATAAGGGGCAGGGAGTGTCTGGTAGTGGATTAAAGACTACCGGTCTTGGTAATCAGCGCGCTGACGTTTAAGTGCACCTACATCCGTCTTTTGAGCAGAGCTTTGGGTACCGACACTCTTTCTTTCACAAATTAAGCACTGGACCTGGCCAACTTACATCACCAACCACTTTAACCCTCAATTGGGTGAGCTGCTTGGGAACACTGCTCGAGACTGTAGCTCCACCCCTATGGAATGTATGGAATTTAAAACAAGTGCTAATAGCAATACACATTGAACCACGGCACTCAAATGTGCTAACAGTCAGGCTAGTACACTAATGGCTGTCTTGACAATGCTGTCAGCCAAGACAATTATGAAGACACATCCCCACTGGGCCTCCCAACAGACACTGTTAAGTACACCTTCAAAAATGGCCTCGAACACCTGATCGACAAAATAAATCAATATTCTATCGAGAATGGGATGTCAATCCCCCAGAAAAAATCCAAGGTTATGGTGGTCAGCAAGAACAATAGGAGAAACCATAAATGGTATCTGCAAGGACATTTGTTGATGAGTATAAATATCTTGGGTTCTTTTTGACACAAAAAGGTTCCTTCGGGCCCCCAAAAGTCATCTCTCTCACTGAAAAGCAAATCTTTGATATCGGCTTTTCACACTTTATGCCCCACCTTGAAAGGTCCAAGCAGACCACTCTTTCTAAACATTGTTTCAGCTAAGCTCTTACCAACCCTGACCTACGGCAGCGAGGCTATGCGTGCCCGTGATGCAGCACTGCACACAATAATTCAAAAGTGTATTGACACCTTTTTAACCTAGTTAAAAATGCATTGCCACCACAGATACATCTCAAATTTGGGATAATCAGATAATCCATTGCAAGACAGAGTGACTACATTAAATGCTGCTATAAGCTTATGACCACAACTGACAAAACTCTTAACAGTGTTATGGCCAGCGGTAGCCAACGGCCAAGCCACACCAGCAAGGATCTTTATGGATTCGGCCCTACAAGCCATTGGAATGAAATCAATTTGGGATGTTAAGAATACATATGCTACTTAAAAAAAACACTTAACTGTTCTTTGAAGCAGCTTTGGCTGACCTTGAACAAGGCGACATTATCAAAAAGGTCACACGCCTGGATGCTTTTACACAATTATAAGAACTACTTTGAGACCAATTACTCAGTGTTCATAAAATTTAAGTTCATGTACTTTCGGTTTGAGCGCCTACCTTCGCTCCTGCAGAGGTGGAACATTGGCTTAATCATTTGTCGTTTATGCAGGGCCAATAAACAGGACCTGGTCTAACTAGTATGTATTTGCTATGCACTTTTGCAGGACAGAAAAGAGCAGCTTTTAATCAGTGCGGTATCCGTTCCTGCCGACAAGCAATTCTCGCATTTTTCAATCCAACAGACACAATCATGAACTATTTGTTGTTTTACTAAATTCTTATGAAGGTTCGAGCACAAACTGAAGAGATCTCCTTGTGTAATTTAAGGAAATGAACTATATCTGTACATTTTATGGTTCTATTAATTATGAATTTTTATCCTCTTTTTGTATGCAATGATTTTAACTAATTATGCATAATAAATTTCAATCAAAGGTGGAAACCCATCGTCCTGAACAGGCCCCTGCCTCAAGAGCTGAAGATCTCTGCTTCACACCCACCGTGTGGTAGGAGAGTGAGCCCGCGAGTAGAGGAAAGGCTATGGAGGGGTAACTCAGGACTGTTTTGACCTTAGTGAGATGCCCTGCTGCATGACAGCCGTCAGGTCAGTATAAGTATCTATGCTGTAAATTTGAGGAAGCAGTAAAGAGACACTATGTATTCAACTTTGAGAGGCCACCACAACCAAAGGAGCAGGCTAAGAAGTCCACAATAAAAGGCATCAAGTTCAAATAGAGAAAGGCGCTGCTGCATCCGCAGAGAAGGGAAGACCCAGAAGTGAATAATACAGCTAACATTCAATGGCACTTTCAGATTTGTGACTCCTCAGCCAGGGGTGGTGCTCTGTGATGGTGTTCATGTGCCAGGACCAGTGCCCATGTGCTATGTCTGGTGCTAGTGTGCTATGTCTGGTGATGAACTTCCATGGATAGTGCAAAACAATAAACCTAACATATTGAGGCAGTGTCAGAAGCACTGCAACAAGGACCTCCTTCCACTGCTTACTGCCTATGACTCACTCTATCTGAAATAAGGGGCATGAGCTGGAGCTAAATAGGAGGTCTTCACCCAGTCTAAGAAGCAATTACATGCCAGCAGGATGGCTCAGAGAGGTAAATGACTGCTACTGTATCTGTGGTGAACTACTAGCCACAAATTTGAATCCCAGCAAAGCCAACACTGCATTCCATTGTCCAAGTTCACTTCCATTACTCTCAGTAATAATAGCACCTGTTATTTACAGCACTCAAATGGCAAAAGTGTATTAGGAAGTTAAAGATAAATGTGAGTCAACTAACCAGAGCCAAAGCTCGGAGTGACACTTGCCAAAAGGATCTAAAGAGCATTATCAGATTAGAGTAAGGCACAATATGAAGGTATATAGCAGATGGAACCAAATTGGAGGTTATATACATACCCCAAGCACCACCACAAAAATACTTGTACAAGACATCGGCAACAACAACTCAGTGCTACTGCATATCAAGGTAGAGCACTTTGCCTGTCCTAAACCAAAGGGCACATCCTGACGCTCAAAGATAGTTGTCCTAAATGCACTAACGTGGAGCTGCTGAAGATCTTTGGAGCTCGCCATCACTAGGAAATGGCAAACCACTTTTTAGTGAGAGGCAGTCATGCACAGGGGGCTCCTACTGAACTATAAAGAAAGACTCAGTGTAGGAAGATCTGCCTGGAGTAAGGAGACCACACCAAGTCTCACTATGAGACACTACGTGCTAATGACTGTAAATACAAAAGTCTGCACATGGTTATGGAGACTGTACTACTGAGTTCAACTTTTTCTGACCTGCCCTGTATTTTCCCACCAGTGAACTCAACAAACAGAGTCCACTGGAGGTGCTGATTGTTTTGCAAAGGGGTTCGAGAGCCGTGCACAAGGCTCTGCTGCACAGAAGGTGCCCTTAATGTGTACCGACACCCTTACTCAAGAGTAGCTACTGCCCCCTCATGCCAATCCATGAGATGAATGACATTTGGTGGCTGCTATTTCTAAGTTCAAGGTCACAAATCTTTTAAACTAAAGCACTAGAGGGGAGAGAGCATACCAGTCCTCTATCCTGTAAAATATGTGAAGTTTCACATCATTGTGATCCCTAATTTCTCCTTTGCTTGTTAGTGTGTTGTGTGCTGTGCGTGGTATGTTTCATGTGCACTCTTAAAGCAGACTGTGTGCAAGGTGAATGATGCCCTAAGGAACACATGGGTCAAAGCCTGCACAAAAAGGCTTTGAAACAGGTCACTTTACTTTTCTCCTGTGTATGCGACAACCAGCATGTAAATTGTCGTGGTGATCCAGACCCAAAACTTTGTAGTTGTTTGGGGACTATGGTAATAAACATATGCTTCCCTGCTGGACAATTATGACTGCCACTTTTACTTGATCTCCCCTCCCCCTTCCCTGTGTTGTGTTGTGCTGGGTATCATATAGCGAAGTAAAACAGTATCTAGTAGTGGTTTGAGGCTAATGTTAATAGCGTGTCCTCTGCCCTAATCTGCTATACAAATATCAGCAGGATGCACCCTGTCCTGATTGCCAATGTTCATACTTTAAACAATGCATGTGGATTGGTTTTGAATTTCTGCAAGTGCCGCAAATTAGAAGAAAACTGATCCCTCTCAGCAAGTGGATATATTTTATTAGGATTTCAAGGAGATTCTGTTTCAGTATAAAAATACATTTGCCAGGAACAGGACCTACATAGCTGCTGTTTCCTTCCAGGTTCGGCCTAGACGTCTCATGCCCTGGAAGAAGAGGAACCTGGAAAGCACAGTATAAGGAGATGAGCAGGCCTTTGATCAGAAGGACAAAGAGCAAATCCTACTGATTGAAGCCAGCTTGGAAGTTGACTTAGAGGAGTGAGCCACTCAGGAGCCAGTAGGGTCTTCCAGCCCAGCTGTTGAGAACTTATCCAAGAACCATCTACACAACCGCTACAAGGACTTTCCTCTTCATGTTAGGTCTTGGGATCAAATCATATTGGGTCTTGCTTCTTATTCTGCGTCCAGGCTGAGACTTTCATTTTGATCCCTTATCGTTCTGGAGAGATCGTTTTTGCAATTGGACCCTAGCCCTAAATCCAGGTTCCTAACTCCTAGCTAGTTAGCTTGACGGTCCAGTGAGTGGCTCTAATCTTGAGGGTTCCCCGGCAACCTAGAACATGACCATGACTAACCCAATTTGAGATACGGCTGGTGAATTTTGATACCCACGTGGATGGATGTACTTTGGGTGCTAGAACATCTCGGCACAAAATATTTCTGCATCAGCTTTGGACCAATTGATTCCCAAACTAGTCTCCCGGAGCTGTACGGTGGCCAGGATATCAACCACTGGGTCAACAACAGAGCCATTAATTGGGAACGACTTGTAATCTGTCCCACTGACATACTGAAACACGACCTTGGACCCCTTTTCTTGTAAGACAGTGAGTATATAGGGCAGAGTGCAGGCTCATCATAGCCCTGTACTTGTTTTGGTGGTGAGAAACTAAGCAGAGAGCCAACTCTGTTTGTATACTGTCTAGCACCTCTAGTACATCAACTAGATGTTTGTATACAAAGGCAATAGTATTCAGAAAGAATACCCTTTCTCATAGGCTCATATTTTCAAACTCCTCTCACTTTGCAGTCAGAGAAAGAAAAGTAAAGTGAATTGTGTGCCAATCTTGCTGGGGTACAGGGAGTATGAAAGGAAAGGCTATAGGATGTCATTTTTTGTAACACACACCAAAATGTAAATACCTGTAAATGAAACGTACACATTCCGCAGTTAGGAAAGCAAAAATGAAGCACTTTTGTAATTCTGAAGTGTGATGGAAACAAAGATTTTAATAGGATCAAAACAAATCAAGACACTTTACTTGATGATACACAAATGATAAATATTCACTGAAACCCGATTTCCTCACATTATCATCTGTTTGCAATATAGTTTTATCAGTAAAACTGTATGTCTGTGCAAATTTAGTCACCATTTCAATGGAAAATGCGCTGTTGTAAATGAGAGTCCACTACCACACAATGCTTTAGCTACATTAAAAAAACACCTATCTCATGTCCATTAACGCTAAGTGGGTCTCAAAAGTTTGTTGCTCTGAAAATTAGCCTGTCATTCTAAAATATTTGGGAAGCACCGTGCTAGGATCTTCTAACTATTTCGCTTTGACAATCACTTTACTTCTCCTGCCTTCTCAATATGTAACTTAAGGGAGATCATATACATTTGAGGCTGAAATGTACATGTGTCATGCAATGCCTGATTCCAAACCTCTTCCAGCTCCAGGAGTAAACAGTGGCTGCTCAATCATCTACTTTTGGCAGTCAAATGTACAAAGAGAGTAGTGCAGATATCTAATTTCAGTGCAATGCCACATGAAGCCCAGGACACAAGTAGGAAACATGACATTTCTTGGGTTCAGTTTTAGGCACTATTAGCACTACGATAAAGCCCCAAGAGCATACAGCATGGTGCACTACATATGGCAAAATGGGGCAGGAATCATCATTCAGCATATGGTACTCTACTTGCACTAATGGGGCAGTCCTGCTTCCTGCTCACAATAAGGGAAAGTTTCCACAGCTCAATTTGAGTTGCTCAGCTGACAATGGGAAGCAGCTTCCAAATCTCAGAGCAAAGTAGAGTAGCTTCACTAAAAAGCAGCTGCCACAACTCATGGTGGGGCACTCTACTTCCCATAAGGTGCAGCTATTGGTGCCTAATGTGAAGCAGTGCACCAGAACATGGAGTCTGCAGGGCTCACCGTGAGGCCATCTACCAAAGACTGATTGTGAGGCATTCTAGCAGCACTTAGGAGACTCAGTCAGGTTTACGAGAGCGATACACTACCTACAAAGGAGCAGGATTCTTTATATGTGTGCAGTCTATCCAACTCTCTACGCCCTTTCAGTGCACTCACAATCTGTACATGAGCTCTTCGTGTGCAATGTCCTCTCCTTAAGGCTCATCATCTGCACAATGTCTCGGCCTCTTCAATATGTTCACAGCTGGACCCATATGGCATCTCGAATCTCGAAGTCTATGGAAGGAAAAGCCCCAGTGGTCTTCCTGAGGTCCTACACTTGTATCTATCTCAACTCACACTTTTACAGAAAACAGCAAATCAGCAGCTTAAAGAAAAGTCAAAGTCAGGTCAAACAGTGACTCACTGAGATAAGCTTCCAGTTTGGATGAATCATCTCGCTACTGCTGAACACACAGTATGGCCCAGCTCACTCTTTCCAAACAAGGTCTGTAAGACCAAGCACTATTTTCTGATTTCGTAGCAGCGAGGTTCCCTGGCCTTAGGAAAGTGTCTCTGGAGAAGTTACTGGCACTAAATCGCCCTGGCACAAAGATTGTTCACAAAGCTATGCATGTATGTATGTATGTATGTATATGGTATTTCTGTAGCGCAAACCTAGCCAAAAGGCAGCGGAGTGCTGTACAGGGGTCAGATCCCATAAACAGAAGCACAAAGGCTGAGGTTACAAACAGTGCAGCTGATCAGTAAATTTAAAGCCACAGCAAAAGGATGAAATCAGTACAGTAAGAGGCACGCACAAATGCTGATAAAGTGCAGTCATGCACACCGCTGAAT
Organism: Calotriton arnoldi; assembly: GCA_963921515.1. NCBI lineage: Eukaryota > Metazoa > Chordata > Amphibia > Caudata > Salamandridae > Calotriton > Calotriton arnoldi. The sequence goes on from CAWUFW010001662.1 coordinate 2,306,158, forward strand.
GTACAAATTTGGACCGTTTTAAAATTGTGAAAGTTACGTCGCTCTGAATTTAGAAAAACAGGCTTGAGGAAGGTGGAACTACATTCTGCAGAACACAAACTACATTGATACAGTCAGAAATAACTACATGACTGATTGCTGTAGATTCAGTGCATCGCATCCATGATAAACTAACTACGCGTTTACAAATCATCTATGATGTTCTGAAATTATAGACTCGTACTGTCATTCAGTTTTATCTAAAGGAAATTCTGTAGTTCGACACAATAGAGTGCTCTAAAATGGATGTCAATTTAAAGATATCTCACTCTGTTAAACATCTAGGGGTAACTGGGATAAATTGATACAACCTTATCAAATGTCCTGAATGGCACAGGATGATGACAATATCAACTTCACCGCACTGGGTATCCCCCCAGGAATCTGGGTATACGAACACAACACATGGGCCTACTGAAGGTAAATTCATTTTTAATCTGTGTACGAGTAACTCTTTTTAACAAGTCAAATCAACTCCAGATACGCTCAGGCACTAGAGCCTTAAGACGCTACTTTTTCTTTTTATTCAAGCGCTCCACAAGACTGCATGTGTTTTCCAGCTGTCTCCCTAGTGTGCTTCTATCACCGTCTCCCCGCTGCTCTTTCACAAGCATGTAGTTATACCCTACCCCCCTCTCCATGATGCGCTCGCCCTTGTGTGCTTCTCCCACCCATGTTGTTTTCTCCAGTTGTGCTTCTCTCTCCTCCCAGCTCCTCCCAGCTCCACCCTGCTGGCTCTCTGTCGCCCAATTGCTTCTCTTCCCTGCCCTCTATGTTGCTCTACCCCTCACAGTTTTGCTACCCTCTGCGTTTGTCCCACCCACCCACCCACCCACCCACACCCTCAGTGTTGCTTCGGTCCCCACTGGCCCCAGTGTGCTTCTGCTCCCCCTGCCGTGCTGCTTTCCCCCACTCACTTTACTCAGTGTTGCTTCTAGGCCACCTTTGCCCATGTTGCTTCCCCTTTGAACTTTAGCTTTGGACCCTTACGTTTCCAGAGAGATCACCTTTGCAATTTGCAGATGGATCCTAGTCCTAAATCCAAATTCTCAAGTTCTAGCGAGCGAGCTACAGGGCCCCGTGTGACTGGTGATTTCAAATGTGTACGTAAAGAAATCTATTATTCTCTGCTTAACAGCTGGCCCCAGTCACAGGTCGCTGTTTGGCCATCTTTGACGTTTCGCAGAGCATTCGATTTCCAGGCAACCAACCGGTGCCAGTTGTGCAAGAGCGGACACTGCAACTGGTGAGAAAGTGGGCTCAGACAGAGGTCAGGAAGGACACATTTTCATCCCAAGGTAGACAAAACTGGGTAAATTTGACATCCCTGATTTTAGCCGTACACTGGTGCCATGACTGACCATTAAATGCATTGTGAGATATGTCTAAGCACTTCTTAAGCACCATGTTTGCAAAGATATCACTAACAGTTACAACAGTTAGTTCTAATAGTTACTACAATGTGAAGTTGGTCTAGTAGATAGGGCTGGTGCAAATAGGGCACCAGAGTGGGGGGGTGGTATGCTTTGTAAGTCATGGTGCGAAGACTGAGGGTTTGGGAGAATATTTGTATTTTAGTAGATTCTGTAGGTCATTTTGTTGTTAGAAGCTCAGAGCTGGAAGGTTTTACGGAAGCCGGGCTGGACTCTAAATGGCCCTACATGTGGTTCAAGTGAGGTCAGGGCTTTAAGTGAGTGGGTTTTTCCCAGGGCTCATGTAGGAAGGTGGAATCTGACTATATGGTTGCCCCCACTTTTTTTATGGTGTTTTGCTGGTTTATGACTTAGTTGGACTGGGATCCTGCTATTCAGGGCCCCAGTCTATCTGCTTTCTCTGTAAAATGGATTCCATGTGCCTTAGGCACATCTCTGATTGGGATCTGGAGTGCCCTTATAAGTCCCTAGTATATGGTATACTATGTACCAAGGGCCTAGGTACCTCAGAGGCCTGCCAGGGGCTGCAGCATGTATTATGCCACCCCTGGAAGGCCATCCAAACTGACACCACCGGTCTGCTACTGCAGCCTGGGTAAGGTGGTGCATGCACTCCTTACTGTGATATAGGTTACCTATATCACGAAATACATACACACCTAGAAACCTATAAGTCACTCCTAAGGCAGGCTTTATCAATCCTAAAGGCAGAGTGCATGGTTCCTATGTGAGAGGGTGCCCCTGCATGAGCAGGGCCCCTCTGCAGCGTTCGGAGACCATCTCTGATGCTGTTTGTAGTGCAGCCTGACCATATACTCTTAAGCGCATTATATCCTCGCGGTAAAATGCTAACTTTGGAATGGCTGCACCTAAACATGTCGTGTTTGGTGTCAAACATCTTGGAATACTACCCCCCCGCCAATCCTGGCGGCGGGGGTAGCATTCCACCCTTCTAGAGGGAAAGACATGTTAACTCTGGCTTACCCGGTAACTTCTTTCTGAAGCCCTGGCATCACAAAATGGATGCTGCTGCCACAGACACAAGTCTGGCCTCCTGCTGCTGGACGAAACTCCGGCAGGGGAGGCCTGGACAATAGGTTTCCTGTTGCAGGGAGGTGTGACCACCTCCCCAGACAGGATAATGTGTATTGGGGCTGGGTGGGTGCACTCTTAGAGTGCTTTGAAGTCCTGCACTGGGGGAGCAAAAGGCTCCTCTGTGCATATGCCAGTTCAAACCAGCTCAGGGGCTACCTGCCCCTGCTCTGGCGCGAAACTGGACAAAGGGAAGTGGGTGTAGCCACCCCTCCCTTGACCCTCCCATAGGTGGGGTCATAGAGTTAGTCCCTCCCTGCTTTACTGGATAAAATGGGGAACCCTTGCCACAGCAAGGTTAGATATCCCTGGACTAAACTTTGAAACTGAATCCTGGACCTTCGACGCTCTACATCACGATTAGAGGACTGAAGAATCTCCCTTGGGGTCAAGGAGTGACTCCCCTGCTTGGCAGGCACCAAAAACGATAACGACGGTCGCAAACTACGCCGCTCCCGCCGGAGTCCGAAGTCCCTGCAGCCCAAGAAGTGGATTTCCTGACTTCTCCAAGGCCATCGTGAGTCCCCAGCGAAGCTGAGGCAAGTGGACCCCACGAGTGACGAGGAACCGCGACCCCTGGGTACCGTGCACTATTATCGAGTGCAACCCCTTCACAACGTTCTACGAACCTGTGCTTTGGACCACGTGTGGTCCCAACCTCCAGCAGGAATCCCTCCGAAGATCAGAGGCCTACACCGTCCTGAGTGACCGTGGGCCCCTGTTGAGTGATTCCGCCCGAGGTGTCTTCGCGATCCCTTGCCAGCCGGCTCGTGGGTCCCCAGAAGACTTTCTAAAGAAACCAAAGGGCTCCCCTGGTTGCTCCAGGCCTGCCCTGACTTACCCTCGCTGGGTGAGTTCCCCAGACCTTGCTGGTCTGCACCATTGACGATCTTCAGCTACATCGAGACTTGCCGTTGCCAAGGCTTGTTGGGTCCAATCCGGTCGCCGACACCGCAGCACTCGACAGACATCGTGTACCAGCCCGAATCCTGCTCCTGGTCGCCAACAACGCCTCCTGGACCTCGTGGCTGCAGAAACGAGACGACCGTCAACGCACCTGAAGCACTCGACATCGGTGGGCATCTGTCCATCGCCTTCCTGGTCACTGGCTAGTGACCCAGACTCTGTCCCCTCTGCTTTCAGGTTCTTCAGAACTCCGATCCACTCTTGGATCCACCCGGACACTTTTCTCCTGGTCGCCAGCAGCACTTTGCAGCAGATCGCCATAAGAACCGACGACGAAACCCGACCCCGAAAGGCACCTATGCACCCGGCTTCCCTGGGTGAGGTAACACGAGTACTCCGGTGCTCCCGTGGGTAGAGACTCTTCAAAGTCCTAGATCTCAAAGGGTTTTGTCCTAGTCCTCTTCTAAGTGTCCCTTTCCTCTATTTTCCCGATCCCGACTTTCTCCATAGAAGTTAACGGCGTATCGCGGTTGTGTATTTACACTGCACGTGTCTCCCGTGGGTCCCCTGTGTCACTACCTTGGGTGGTTCCTTGTGGTCCAAGCACTTCTAGAGGCTCTAGGCCTAGTGTCTAGTTCAGTCGTGGTTCGCATACCACTTTATTGGTATATGGTTTGGTACGCCCCTAGGGCCCAAACGTGTATTTGTGCTATTACTGTGATTTAAGATCTTATAACCTATGTATTTCGAACTCTAGCCTCATAAAGAGACTAGAGGGGTGTGTTTAGTAATAAATACATATATTTTGAATATATACCTGGTGTGGTGCTCTTTCATTTGGTCACTCAAGAGATTATAGACTGGTAAAACAAGCTGCTTTACATTCCTTCAAGACTTAGCCTGAAGGCTGCTCTCCATAGCTACCACTAGGATAGCTTTCAATAAGGTTGTCTTTAACCTACCTACCATAAGAGTCGATTTGGACTGGTGCAAGGTGCCCACTATAATTAGTGGACAGCATATGCCAGGCCAACTTCTCACATTGGTGTGCAGCGTGTGGGATTCCAGCTTGCTATTGTTTTACCAGATAATCTCAATTGAATTGATCAACTGAAAACCACTAAAGGTACCTAAGGTACATATAATTTAAGCTCAGAATATCAGTAAGTTCTACTGAACTTAGAGTTGTGTGTTAAGGGATAGCACAACCCTTTCTACAACTCAAGAGAGTTTAGTAGGCCACACTAGAGTAGGTAGTGCATACACCACACCACACTAGTAATGTCTTTAAAAGCAGGATCTAGAGATGCCCTGCAGGAAGCCATGGAGCTTCCCCTCCAAGTATGACACACTCCCATTCTTGGAACTGAGAGCTTTGTGTAACGTGAGGAAATTAAGGACAGGCCAAAGTCCCACCACCCAACACCTCCAGGAGTTGTTGGTGGCTTATGATCTTAGTAAGTCTTCAGAGACTGAAGGGGTAGGAGCAGAGGGTGGGCCAGCAGATGAGGAAGGGGCCAGGGGTACTACTACCCCCAGCCCCCCTCTGAAACTGACCAGGAGGGTGACAATGACCCTGACCTGGAAAACCCAATCCCTTCTGGGGAAGATGAAGATGAGGATCTTGAGAACCACACCTTTGTCCCCCAGGAAGGATTATGAGTGTGCTCAGAAAGTCTAGGTCTCCTTCTCAGGAGTCTAACCACTCTGGCACCTCAATAGGGAGCTCTGTTTCTTCTCACAGGAGGGAATCCTCTCATGAGAGAAGAAAGAGACTGGTCCAGTATGAGGAAACTCAACTAGAGATCAGGAAGAAGCAATTGGCTTTAGATAGAGAATCCCTAGATCTCCTTAGAGAGAGAAGAAAGTTGGGACTAGAGTCCCATGGTGGCAGCAATATCCCTAGAGATAGGGACAGGTCTTATGACCATAGAAACCTAAACAAGATTGTCCCTCCCTACCAGAGTGGGGATGACATCCACAAATGGATAACTGCACTGGAGAGGGCCTGTAAAGTTCAGAAGGTCCCCCAGAGGCAGTGGGCAGCAATCTTGTGGCTCTCCTTTGCAGACAAAGGTAGAGACAAGCTCCTCACTGTAAGAGAAGAGGATGCTGACAATTACACAGTCTTGAAGAGTGCTCTGATAGATGGGTTTGGCCTAACCACTGAACAGTATAGGTTGAAGTTCAGAGACACCCAAAAAGCTCAGACTCAAGACTGGGTTGATTTTGTAGATTGTGCTACAAAGGCTCTGGAAGGTTGGATACATGGCAACAAAGTGCATGACTTTTTAGGATTGTACAATTTGATTATGAGGGAGCAGATCCTTAATAATTGTCAAAACCAGCTTTTGCACCAGTATCTGGTGGACTCTGATCTGACCTCTCCCCAAGAATTGGGAAAGAAGGCAGACAAATGGGTCAGAACCAGAGTAAAAACTAGAAATCAGGGTGGTGACCAGAAGAAAGATTCTACTAAGTCCCAAGAGAAAGGTGGGGATAAATCTAAGGATAAGTCCCCTACAGGGCCCCAAAATTCCTCTTCTGGGGGTGGGTCCCAAACTCCTTCCTCTCCTGAAAAGAAACCATATTGCCATGTCTGTAAAAAGCCTGGGCACTGGAAAACTGATCCCAGTTGCCCCAGGATTGGCAATAAAGAAAATGTTCCTCCCACAACTACTACCACCCCTCCTGGTACTACCAGTAGTAATCCTCCAGTTGGGAGTAGTGCACCCAAAAAGTTGGGTGCTTTTGCAAGAGGAACAGAGGTGGGCCCTAGTTTAGACAGGGACCCCTCAACAGACTCCTCTGACTCTGATGGTGGTATAGGATTTGCCACCTTTACCATGGGTCCCATAGCATTGGGCAGGTACAGACTGGAGCCAATGATTAATGGTCAGAAAGCGGTGGCATTTAGGGACACAGGGGCTAGTGTCACCATGGTGGCAGGGAAACTAGTCCCCCCTCACCAGCTTTTACCTGAGTTTAAATACCAGGTGACCAACATTGATGGTGTCAGAACAGATCACCCCATGGCCATAGTCAATCTCAGCTGGGAGGGGGTCACAGGCCCAAAAAGAGTGGCAGTGTCCCCAACCCTACCTGTAGATTGCCTGATGGGCAATGATTTGGAAATTTCAGCCTGGGCTGAAGTTGAACACCAAACCCATCTTAGGATGTTGGGCGTCCCTGCAAAGGTTAGTGGGGCTGTGATGGCCACAGCCCCAGCCCAAGACTTTGGAGAGATGGAGCCTGAAAGAATGGCCCACTCTCCCCCAAAAGAGAGCAAAAGGGTTGAAGAAAAGTCTTCTTCCCCCAGACAGTAGGTAAGGGTCAGCCTCCTCAGGGAACTGACCCTACCCCTAGTGAAGGAACTGCCACAGAGGTAGTCAGGCCTGGCCTGGCCACACCCCTGATGGCAGAGGACCCTTCCACGGTGGTACCCAGTCTGGAGCAGGTAACCTGCCCCTCTCTACCCTGCCTCAGTCAGCCCAGGGCTGCAGAGGTCAGGGAGGTCAGTGGACCCCCCGGGCCCCCTGTCCAGAGGAAGCCCCCCATCAGCAGATTAGGGGCAGCCAGTCTAGTAGCCCTAGCCAGGTGAAAATTCCTCTACACACTGAGGGATCCCCCATACCTTTATGTAGGGACCTCCCCCAGAAGGACTCTGGTAGGCAAGGGCAAACCTGGGACCAGAAGGTTCCAAACCTGCCATGTCCCTCCAGTGTTCCATCCAAAGGGACCCAACCCCCAGCTGTAGGCAGCCAAAGGTTGACCCTTAGAGCAAAGTGCAACTCAGTCATGGAAAGACAGGCATACATGGTGACCAGTGATCTGAGGAAACTGAGGCCAACATTCCTAGGGCCTCACTTCCCTACTCAGACACCTCACCAGCCTTGTACTTTACCTAAGCACACCAGAGGTAGTGATTCCCCATGGTGGAGACCCTCTCATACCCTTAGGGTGAGGGATTGCTTAGTGGACCATAACATAGGGGGCAACCATGCTAGTGCAGGTGCTTCCTTATATGGCCACTTAGTCAATATAGGCTCAACTGGCCAAGGTTAGCCTTATCTCCTTTCGTTTGGGGGGGTTATGTAGGAAGGTGGAATCTGACTATATGGTTGCCCCCACTTTTTTTATGGTGTTTTGCTGGTTTATGACTTAGTTGGACTGGGATCCTGCTATTCAGGGCCCCAGTCTATCTGCTTTCTCTGTAAAATGGATTCCATGTGCCTTAGGCACATCTCTGATTGGGATCTGGAGTGCCCTTATAAGTCCCTAGTATATGGTATACTATGTACCAAGGGCATAGGTACCTCAGAGGACCTGCCAGGGGCTGCAGCATGTATTATGCCACCCCTGGAAGGCCATCCAAACTGACACCACCGGTCTGCTACTGCAGCCTGGGTAAGGTGGTGCATGCACCTCTTACTGTGATATAGGTTACCTATATCACGAAATACATACACACCTAGAAACCTATAAGTCACTCCTAAGGCAGGCTTTATCAATCCTAAAGGCAGAGTGCATGGTTCCTATGTGAGAGGGTGCCCCTGCATGAGCAGGGCCCCTCTGCAGCGTTCGGAGACCATCTCTGATGCTGTTTGTAGTGCAGCCTGACCATATACTCTTAAGCGCATTATATCCTCGCGGTAAAATGCTAACTTTGGAATGGCTGCACCTAAACATGTCGTGTTTGGTGTCAAACATCTTGGAATACTACCCCCCGCCAATCCTGGCGGCGGGGGTAGCATTCCACCCTTCTAGAGGGAAAGACATGTTAACTCTGGCTTACCCGGTAACTTCTTTCTGAAGCCCTGGCATCACAAAATGGATGCTGCTGCCACAGACACAAGTCTGGCCTCCTGCTGCTGGACGAAACTCCGGCAGGGGAGGCCTGGACAATAGGTTTCCTGTTGCAGGGAGGTGTGACCACCTCCCCAGACAGGATAATGTGTATTGGGGCTGGGTGGGTGCACTCTTAGAGTGCTTTGAAGTCCTGCACTGGGGGAGCAAAAGGCTCCTCTGTGCATATGCCAGTTCAAACCAGCTCAGGGGCTACCTGCCCCTGCTCTGGCGCGAAACTGGACAAAGGGAAGTGGGTGTAGCCACCCCTCCCTTGACCCTCCCATAGGTGGGGTCATAGAGTTAGTCCCTCCCTGCTTTACTGGATAAAATGGGGAACCCTTGCCACAGCAAGGTTAGATATCCCTGGACTAAACTTTGAAACTGAATCCTGGACCTTCGACGCTCTACATCACGATTAGAGGACTGAAGAATCTCCCTTGGGGTCAAGGAGTGACTCCCTGCTTGGCAGGCACCAAAAACGATAACGACGGTCGCAAACTACGCCGCTCCCGCCGGAGTCCGAAGTCCCTGCAGCCCAAGAAGTGGATTTCCTGACTTCTCCAAGGCCATCGTGAGTCCCCAGCGAAGCTGAGGCAAGTGGACCCCACGAGTGACGAGGAACCGCGACCCCTGGGTACCGTGCACTATTATCGAGTGCAACCCCTTCACAACGTTCTACGAACCTGTGCTTTGGACCACGTGTGGTCCCAACCTCCAGCAGGAATCCCTCCGAAGATCAGAGGCCTACACCGTCCTGAGTGACCGTGGGCCCCTGTTGAGTGATTCCGCCCGAGGTGTCTTCGCGATCCCTTGCCAGCCGGCTCGTGGGTCCCCAGAAGACTTTCTAAAGAAACCAAAGGGCTCCCCTGGTTGCTCCAGGCCTGCCCTGACTTACCCTCGCTGGGTGAGTTCCCCAGACCTTGCTGGTCTGCACCATTGACGATCTTCAGCTACATCGAGACTTGCCGTTGCCAAGGCTTGTTGGGTCCAATCCGGTCGCCGACACCGCAGCACTCGACAGACATCGTGTACCAGCCCGAATCCTGCTCCTGGTCGCCAACAACGCCTCCTGGACCTCGTGGCTGCAGAAACGAGACGACCGTCAACGCACCTGAAGCACTCGACATCGGTGGGCATCTGTCCATCGCCTTCCTGGTCACTGGCTAGTGACCCAGACTCTGTCCCCTCTGCTTTCAGGTTCTTCAGAACTCCGATCCACTCTTGGATCCACCCGGACACTTTTCTCCTGGTCGCCAGCAGCACTTTGCAGCAGATCGCCATAAGAACCGACGACGAAACCCGACCCCGAAAGGCACCTATGCACCCGGCTTCCCTGGGTGAGGTAACACGAGTACTCCGGTGCTCCCGTGGGTAGAGACTCTTCAAAGTCCTAGATCTCAAAGGGTTTTGTCCTAGTCCTCTTCTAAGTGTCCCTTTCCTCTATTTTCCCGATCCCGACTTTCTCCATAGAAGTTAACGGCGTATCGCGGTTGTGTATTTACACTGCACGCGTCTCCCGTGGGTCCCCTGTGTCACTACCTTGGGTGGTTCCTTGTGGTCCAAGCACTTCTAGAGGCTCTAGGCCTAGTGTCTAGTTCAGTCGTGGTTCGCATACCACTTTATTGGTATATGGTTTGGTACGCCCCTAGGGCCCAAACGTGTATTTGTGCTATTACTGTGATTTAAGATCTTATAACCTATGTATTTCGAACTCTAGCCTCATAAAGAGACTAGAGGGGTGTGTTTAGTAATAAATACATATATTTTGAATATATACCTGGTGTGGTGCTCTTTCATTTGGTCACTCAAGAGATTATAGACTGGTAAAACAAGCTGCTTTACATTCCTTCAAGACTTAGCCTGAAGGCTGCTCTCCATAGCTACCACTAGGATAGCTTTCAATAAGGTTGTCTTTAACCTACCTACCATAAGAGTCGATTTGGACTGGTGCAAGGTGCCCACTATAATTAGTGGACAGCATATGCCAGGCCAACTTCTCACAGCTCAGACCCCACAGTACTTAAAACTATAGGGGCCCTATATTCATGTTCTTATATTTACTGGCAAAAACAAAGAACGATTCCTCAACTATGACTGAACACCCGTAAGGCAAATCCATGTTAGCAATGCAGTCCTTGTTTACATTTCCCATGCTTTATTTACTTCATCTAGAATGACCTATGATTATTTACTTTACCAGATGTCGTTCGGGACAGTCCTTCAAAAACTGGGACCATCCGGGGAAATCTGCAATATCTTTTCAACCTACAATAACAGAAAGTTCAGAGAGGCACCCAAAAACTGCTCAGATGGCACATTGAGTGAAGCACAGGATTTCGGCTTACATTTTTAACCCACACGCTTAATTATGTAGGCCATTCCTCATTCTTATGTATGCTTTCTTGGCCATGCTCTCCCCTCTTCATCCCACTGAAAGCACTGGATGAGATGTGCTTAGAACTACAGAGGAATGTGGTGGTTCTGGTGTTTTTTTATCAGTGTTAAAGGTTTTCCGGGTGACAGCATCATATCTAGAATTGATCATGGAACAATGCAATTTACAGACCACTCATGATCCTCTGGAGATAGTGATGAATTCATCTACAAAATTTGGGTTAGTGTCAGTGTGCATGTTTCCTAAACCCTGAAAGTGAAAAGCAGTACTACTTGTGTATTCGCTTTCTGATGCTTAATAAGCGTCAAACTGAGAAGACTATGACTAGTCCTTTACTATCCTGCATTGCTTGTGAACTACATTTGCTATAAGTTCTCTCTCCGCATATACAGTGCTTCTTTTATCCTGCAGTTCTGTGCTTTTGCAGCAAAGCCTACAAACCTGATAATGTGTAAAAGCCTATCCTTGCTTTTAATGTTTGTGAACTTTACTAATTCCAAAGCTTCTTCCTAGTTGTATTTTCAAGTGAACTTTGTTCATCTCGAAGCTTCTGCACCTAGTCCACGTGTTCTGGTCCTAAGTTGTGCACGGTGCAGGTGGTCTGCTCTTTTTTTTTTTGACGCCGACCGCTGCAGAGCGAGGAGGCCGCTGAACGCCTCGCGGTTCCCGGCACTGATACCGCTGACATTGTTCCGACTTTGGCCCCCAGCTTCCATAAGCGTGCGGCGGGGGGGGGGGGCCGCGTAAGCTGCGGTGGACTGCGGCAGTGACCTCCCTTGGCCCGCGGCTGTGGCGGTGCTCTTTGACCCCTCGATCTGCCGCGATTGAAACTGACTGCGGCTGACTCCATCTACACCCGGCCCATAGGAGAGCATAGGAGAGCAGAGAGCAGGGAGCCCCAGGAGGGGGCCAGCGCAGCAGAGAACAGGCTCTGGTCGGGCAGCGCGGGGAGGGCGCTTGAAGGACTCAGTTGCATACAAAAGACCAGCGACCAGCGAGTGACCAGTAAGCCAGTGGCCAGTGAGCGGCGGTGAGTGGCGAGTCTGGGTGAGTCTGGGCGTTCTGTGTTTCGTCCCTGGAGCTGGCATTGGGTGGCTGTAACAGTTTAAAGCCCACAGTCTACAGCTCACCCCACAGCCTACAGCCCATTGCCTACAGCACGCAGCACAGGTAGCTGTGGCCTCTGAGGGGTACAGGTGCGCAGGTGTGCAGTCAGTCCACTGTACAGGGAGAGTGGGGTGTGGACTGCCCGGTAGTATACGAAGGCCGCAGTGGTGGCCTGAAGCGGTGTCAAAAAAAAAAACAGGCAACTTCGAAATTTGGGTGAACCTGACAAAACATCTTGACAAACAACCTGTACTTTTAGGGAGGCAAACGACAATTGCAATCATCGCCACACAGGGCGAGTGGCCAATAGCAGGACTGTGGTGCTGTTAATAACTACAATATTTACAACCAAGGCACAATCAATTTTTATTAAAAAAAAAAAAAAAAATTGTTTTAAAAACGCACTCTGAATAAACTATGAGGTCAGGGCGAGAGAGAGCCATCTTTCCATTAATAAAAAGGAAAACAAAATCTCAAGGTTCAACTGCAAAGAACAATAAAGCAAAATCCGACGGAGTGGCGCAGCCTTTAATCTCGCCAGTGTATAGAATGTTTGCAAAATCGATCAGTATACCAAGTAAGTTCAATTTCCTAAAAGATCCAGCGGATGCAATGTTATCCCAGCACGAGGAACAAGAGGGATGGGATCATCATCTACCATCACCTATCTCACCATCTATTCCCATTGGGAACACAAACTCAAAGAACGGTCAAATCAATACAGGGCCCATAATTCTAACTGGGTCCCAGTCGGATCAAGAACGCAAAGAACAAATGGCCAATCATGGGGGTCTATTATGGACCAGGAACTCCTGACAAACGGAGAACACCCATTACAACAGGATAAATATTCTATTGAGTCACCTGCTAAACAAACGTCGCAAAAATCTCGAGAGCAACCCCAGAACACTGGGGCTCACCAACCAATTGAGGTACAAGTAAAAATAAACAAGCATCCCTCAAACCTCACTCAACATGTGGAAATAAGTGAAATCGAAAGTAAAACAGAAACACCGATTTGTACAGTACCGTCGCCTAGCTTACAGAATATCACAATAAATGAGGTTCTGGGAGGACAAAATCAAGGCGGTGAGGGAGCCGAAGCCCACATTACGCTGGTTCAGACACCGGAACACAGGTTCCCACACAGTAAAGACAACTCACAAAATCACCCAATAGTAGAAAGCGAATTCTTCAATAACACCCCGGTAAAGGACAAGCTTTGCCAAAACCCTGATATCAACCACCCAGTAGTAATAACAGACTCAGGAACAATATGGGATATATATTTTTTTTTAAAACATCTCAACTCACATTGAGGCATTGAACTATCAATCAAGTAAGATGGATGTCCAAGTGGACTTGCTCAACATCATGGCAAAAACAATATCAGGGATTGACCAAAAACTGGCTATCCTGAACACGTTAACACGAGCCCAAGCATATGCAACTACATTAAACAAAGATTGCGCCTGTGGGCCAACAATCGACAAACTGGCATCAATCCCGGAAGTGCTTTCTAACCTTATCAAAGATCTAAAGATACAATCAGCTCAAATAGTTGGTGATAGAACACCGGCGACAACCGAGCAAATCACCAAAGAAAAAACTCCAAAAAATGGCCTTACTAATACAAACATAATTGCGGACCCATTAATCATTACTCAACCAATAGTAACTAGCGGAAAGCCTTATAAGGAAGACAAACAGGAATTCCAACCAGTATTACCGAATCAAACCTGTCATGACGAATGAAGAAAAAACAAAAAAAACAATTGAAGCGCCAAAAGACTACACAAATTAGAAGGAGCTGGGGTCAGCCCAAGCATGTCTCGACTGAGTCTGCAATGAATTCTCCTGAAAACCAGGAAAGGCAATTGTCTAACAAACTATATCCGATATTCATTAAGACCCAAAAACAAAACAACTCCCCGGGCGAAGGTTCTCAAACAGAAAACACTACATCAAACCCACCAGCGATTTGGGAATCAAAGTCCACTGAAAACGGTGGAGTAGTAAAGAAAGTCATACAAACAACAAATGAAACTGTTAAGGACAAAACTGAATTTGGATTGTTTAAAGAGCAAATGGGAGGTGGATCAAAATATCAACAATCTGTGCACACTAATATTGCCAATGGACCTGGAGAGACACAGCGTAAAGGAACAACACACCCTCAACCCGTGTCAGGCACAGCACCAATATCTGCCCACATTAGATACACGTGGAAAACCATTTTTCAACCACAGTACAAATCAAAGGGGAGATACAACACACTAAACAGGGGGAATTTATTAAGGATTTTTCAACACATACCTTCACTGTCTCACATAAAAAGCAAAGATATAGCCAGCGTTCACTTTGAACCAAAAGACGAAGACATCCACAAAGAAGATACTAAAGTGACTAACCCTGGGCGTAGTTTGCGTAGTAGCGCTACGCGTAGCAACGCAAAGAGCACTTTGCACTACGCGAGCTACACGTAGCACTACGCGAACTGCGTAGTGCGGTAGGAAATGCTGTTCGCAATGATTGCACAGTGCCGGATGCTTGTCCGCACTGTGCAATCATTGCAAACGGCATCTTGCACAGTGCAAGCGGTCGTTTTCTGCCGCTCGAGTAGATTTGTACTCGAGCTGCAGTTCTCAACGCGGACTGGTAGTTTCTCATCGCGAGCGGTCGCGAGCAGACGCGACCACTCGCAATGAGAAACCTGACCTCCCCGCGTTGAGAATCTCGCCGGGAGGTTTATTTTCCACGCTCGCGATCGGCAGCTTGATGTTGCTGATCGCGAACGAGGAAAAAGTCTCGCCGGGATGTCATTTTGCTCGCTCACGGTCGCCAACTTGACATTGAGGACCGTGAGTAAGCAAAAAATGCCCGCTACGCTACGCGTTTTTGCACTGTGCTACGTGCAATTCGCATAGCGCGTAGTTGCGCAAACTACGCAAGCTTAGCGTAGTTTTCCACCCAGGCCTAATAGTGACCTGGACAAACCATCACATGTCTGAAGCAGTGCTCAGAGAAAAAGATATTTTAAAAAATTGGGGTATCGCTGTAACCACACCAGAACAAGAAAAGTATCCATTAATTCTGCTGGAGTCGGCAAACACATCAAACCATACAATGAAAATTAAAGAGCACTCACAAGGGATATTGAGAGGCACATCAAAAATACATCTTGATCAAAACTACAAGAAACTCATCATATCAGTAAAGAGACAGGAGGACACGACCATAAGTAGGACAGTAAAAGAGGATGGACCACAGAAAACTCAAAGGAATGAACAAGTAAGTAGGACAAGCAGAGAGTTACAATGCGGCACTCTTTACTCCTGATGATCAAGTGGACATCCCCGACATCTCACGAAATCAACAAGTGTTGTCTACCGCAAACCTTTTAATATCAGAAAAGTCCAGTACATCGTGCCCTAACCAAAAATCATTTTCCAATCTTAAAATCATCTCTTGGAATGTGGCAGGCATACACAAAGCTCTTAAAAATGTAACATCAACAAGTATATTGCAGGAAGGAGACATCATATGCCTACAAGAGACCTGGGCCACAGACCATGTACACCTTGAAGGCTACGCCGGTTTTCATAAACTAGCAATTAAATATAATCGGTATGGTAGACCATCAGGCGGAATCTCGATTTACGTAAAACATTTAAAACAGTTGACAGTAAAGAAGGTAAAAACCGAGTCAGACATGTTACAGGCACTCGTAATCGTGGCAAAAGGGGACAGAGATGATAGCTTCTCAATCCTAGTTATAAACGTATATTTAAAAGCACATGGCTCGTCAAAGTTGGAAGCTACAAAAAACATTATAACTTCAATACAGGAAATCTTACACACTCACTTGCTACCAGCTAAAGTGATTGTAGGAGACTTCAATCTGCACCATCTGGGAACAAATATGAAGGACAGGTCGTGTCCAACTAGCTCTGAAATAATTTTTAATTCTTTCTTGCAAAATTATGACTTAAAGTCCGCCAACGAATCCTGGAAAAGTTTGGATCCCAAACACTCAGGAATGGCCACATTTAAGAACTGTTCCACAATCGACTACATCTTTCTATGTAACCTTCTTACCCAGAAAATAGTTAACTTTGAAGTAAAATCACATGAAACCAGTGACCACACAGTGCTGCAGGTTGAACTAAATATTAGCATCACACAGACGGAACAAGCGGCTATAGTATCCCATTCAACAGGGATTGAAGAACACTCTTTAGTTAGAAGGTTAAAATGGAAAAAGCACCAGGCCACCATATTTAAGGCTTGGAAAGAAAAACAAGAGTGTAAAGTGAAGTATCCTGGAAATCAACCTAGTGTGGATAACTGGATGAGGTGGATTTGTGCCTTAAAAACTACACTTAACAACAATAAAGTTAGCCCACAAGGAATGAAGACATACACCACACAACTAAGACATAACAATACAAAACTAAGCACAATAATACGTAATCTGAAGAGGCTAAAAGAGCGCATATGATTACAGGAAGCCAAGAAACAAGGGAAAAGTGTAAAGATCTATCTAAAAAGCGCAGATATCTGCTATGGTCTCTTGAACAAAATAAAATAGAGAAAGACTGGATAACGATACACGAGCTCTCAAAACCTCACAAACAACGTCAGCTGTGGCAATTTATAGCCAGCCTGGAAAAGGGTAAAGTAGACAGGTGCAACTCTGTACACGCAGATGCATGGCTGAGACACATTTCTACAATCTATATTGAAAAGGAAGGCCGCATTGACCTTGGAAGCACAGGGGTTCATCCCACAGTGAGCTCAAACACAGATGAGGCGGTCTCAATGGAACTTATGGGCAAAGAACAAGATTGCACCGCAGTTGAAAAAGTAATAAAAAAGATAAGAAAGGACGGGGCACCCGGGCCCAATGGTCTTCCTGGAGCAATCTTTAGAGAAGATCCCGCATATTGGGGAAAAATCTTATCCAATCTGTTTATCGAATGTCGATTGTCAGCAAAGGTGCCAGATTCATGGCGAGGGTCATTTTTACATCCAATTTTCAAGAGAGGAGACAATACAGAACCAAAAAATTATAGATTCATTGCCCTCTTGGACATTGAAGGAAAAGCCTACGCAACCACCCTATTTAATTCATTCAATAGATGGATCAAAGAGAACGAAATCCTCCCCCCCTATCAAACTGGATTTCGTAAAGGCTGCTCCACAATTGACAACATCGTGGCCATGTCGTATCTTAGCCAGCAAGCAAATGGTAAAAACAATAAACCAGTTTTTGCATGCTTCGTAGACTACTCAGCTGCATTCGATGGGGTGCCTCGATACAAGCTCTGGGCCAAACTGCGCAACTGGCATATTCCAGCAGGTCTTCTCAACGCCATTATCTCTTTGTGCAGTAACACCTGGATCAAAGTAAAGCTAGTAGACAACACCACAACGAAGAAGTGCTTGACAAACCGTGGATTAAAACAGGGATGTGTACTTGCCCCTACATTGTTTAATCTATATACTGCTGATCTGGGGAAGAAGCTCCACAATGCCAGTCTTGTAACTCCCAAAATCGGAACTAACAAACTTCAAATATTACAATACGCAGATGATTTAGCGATAATGGACCACACGAAAATCGAGTTACAAAGGGGTCTAGACGCCCTCAACAATTACAACGAAAGAAATGAACTAATAATAAATGCTCAAAAGACCAAAGTAGTAATTTTCGGTCAATTTCCCAAAAAAGCACTATTGAAATGGCATGTGGGCAAAGAGATCATTTCGGCTGTGAAATCCTACAATTACCTCCGGTGCTGGCTAAGTGAAACGGGCAAAGCAACACTACATCTGCATAAAATGAAGGCCAAAGCACAGTCAACAACTTATGCCCTATGCAAACTACATGAGCTAATGCAAAGTCCAACGACAGTTCCCATCAGAAAAGTAATACAAGCTAAAATCAGGGCAACTGCAGGGTATGCACAACAGGCATTCCCGGGGAAAATGGAATCAATGCTAGACAAAGCACAATGCCAGGCCTGTAAACGCATTTTTAAATTGCCAAAATACACTCGCAACAGCCTAATTCGCTTGGAATTTGGACTGAGGCAACAAAACAAAGAATGTTTGGGAATGCATGCGAAATACTACTATCAAGTACTCACAGCCCCAGCCGGAAGCTTAAAGAGCATGCTGAAGCCGATCTACGGGGGTTAACCAACCCATGGCAATGTTATATGGAGGAAGCAGTGGGAAAGTTGGGTTTAGTCATTCAAAACTAGGATCAAGGAGCAATAAACTATCTGGCCATTAAAAACTCAATCAATAAACAATGCTACCAACTGTCACATAAAAACGACCTAGCGGACTATGTAACAGGAAGAGGTCAACCCGGGCTGATGACATCATATGCAGGGCATAAAACCCAGCCCTATCTCAGCCAAGCACTGGGAAGGAAAGCACTAAAAAACATTTTATGGGCCAGACTAGTGCCCCTCCCAATTAAAGAATTAAACCCAGGGTGGAAGTTCCTTGAACTCAAAATTAGATGTAGAATCTGCAACTTTATATCTGAATCTCTGCTACACTTGATTGGTTGTTGTCCCGGCATGCTTCAGCCCCGTCAGAAGCTTTTAAAACAAATATGGCTGCGTAACGGGGTCCAGACAGTGAAAGAAGCAACTTGGGTTCTTTTTTCCTGCACCTTACCGTCAGACTTGGCCAGATTTGGGAGATACATGGCCGAGCTGCGTCTTAGGCTTATTGAAGAAGAGGGGGCAGGCAATATAAAAGACCATCTAGTCTGTTAAATAATCAGTCTCCAGCAATTAGTTTGTGACGATGCCGTTTTAAATACCAATTTTAGTAGATACATTAAATTTGCAATGAGGTTGAACTGGTAATATCTCACCTTTGTTTTAATGTATATAACACATTTTCTTTTAGTTGGTTCATATAATGCTGTATGTGAACTCATTTTGTATGAAAGGTTTTTAACCAATTGTGATCCAATTTTTTTCATTTCTTTTAAAAATGTATGTAAGTTATATTGCAAATGGTTTTAAGTAACTGTGCAATAAAAATAAAATTCATTCATAGTCCACGTGTTCATCATTTTGTACTATCAGCGTGGATCAGATAGAAATCCCCTGTGCACTACTGGCTGATTGAGGTTGTCCACTTTTAAGGGAATCCCAGGAAACTCTTTCCCTTAAAAGAGATTCTGATGGATGAGGAATATAAGGATTATGAACTGAAATCCAGTCTAGGCCTAAACGTTGGAGGCAAAGAGCAGCAATTAAGGCGACCACCACCACAAGACAAACAGGTGAAGACAACTTGTGCTGGTGGTAATGGGAAGGGGGCTGAGTCATGTAGCTAGGGAGGTGGGAATGTGATGGAAGGGATTTCAGATTGATGGATTCCTAGGCTGAAGGATAAAAGCCCAAAAGGGAGGCAGGTTTATCCCTCCAGATGATCTTGTTGAAAAAGTTGCAAAGTTAATTATTGAGGATGAACCCTGGGGATTGTTGAGAATATACCTGTTAGCTGACAGGCAATACACTCTATAACGTTTTCCATTTCTGTGTCATTGGACTTCGGCTGTGGGAGGTCGGAAGTGCCAAAACCGTGGTGGAAAGTCTACGGGACAGAAATAGGCAATTCAGAACCCCGCTCCAGCAGTCTGGATATCAATGACAAACTTTTCTCTTTCTGCTCTGACTGTATCTTCCTGAGGTTTTGCCCTCAGTCGAACTCCCCTTTTTTCCATTACCTTTAATTATTCCTTTTGACTCTTTTGCCCTTTCCTGATTATCTTCTGCTTTTACTATGTCTGAACTCCTTTCCTTGAGTTAGTCTTTGGTAAACCTTTTCTCAAGCATCTGCAGCCTGAGAAAAATGTCACCCTACATTAGAGCAAAGGCTGTTCCAATCTATATACTCCATTATTTGAAGTCACTAACCTTGGACATGGCATGCTGACATGCAACAGCAGCATGCGGTCTCTGGAAATGTCCTGGAAGAAAATATTTGGCAGAACAAGGCGCTGAATAGGAAAACAGCTTCTAAATTCTAATTGTTTGTGTGCAGGTACTTTAATTGCTACTAAAAGTCCAGCTTGCCCTAAAAGCTCATGAATATTACAGTGCACCATTTACAGGTTACAGGATTGCACCAAAGCTTTTATCACACTATGTGTGAGCTGTTTCGTTTATGGTCAAAGTCAAAATTGCTTTATTTCGATAATAAGTATCATAAAAGCATCAGACAAACATTTATCAAAATAACCTCCATACAAATAAAAATTACCATTAAAAAGCATAACAAATACATAATATTTGGTCAATCGGGACATAATGACATCATTTCATCGTGATAAAATGTTTCATTTTGATTAAAACATGAGTTAAAAGGAGAATTTTTGTGGTTAAAAGAGTGAAACCCGATATACCTTATATGAGTAACAGTG
Organism: Calotriton arnoldi; assembly: GCA_963921515.1. Classification (NCBI taxonomy): domain Eukaryota; kingdom Metazoa; phylum Chordata; class Amphibia; order Caudata; family Salamandridae; genus Calotriton; species Calotriton arnoldi. The sequence goes on from CAWUFW010001662.1 coordinate 2,326,436, forward strand.
CATGGATATTAGTTCAAGCAATATTTGATCATTCATCTTGTGCTATAGTGTGTTCTCCATGGGGCTTATAAAGTAAAGTTAGGTCGCCCTTCGTAAAGCTTTATGCCCGACTATCCAGGCGCAACTCAAGAATTTTGCAACTCCGCAAACAAAGAGCATTCTCACGTCAGATTTTAAAATACGTAAGGCGATACAATGATCGAGAGTACCCAATTGTTTGCAGATTGGTGTTAACCATCTTGACCTTGCCTTTTCATACGCCGGACAGGCAAACATTAAATGGGCGATACTCTCCTTCGGCGCCATACAGCAAGGACAATCTTCTGTTGTCTGTTTCGGGGGGCGCCACTTAGCAGTCAACTCATGGACAGGAAGCGACCCAAATCTGAATTGGCTGTAAAGCGCCCTATCTCTTGGTTTCTGGATTGAGTCCAAATATGGCTCAAGGCTTCTACATTGTTTATGCTGGAAAAATTCCTCCGTTAGCCTTCCCACATTTGGATTACTAAGGTCCCTGGCGACAATCCAGTCCCAATAAATACGTTTAAGCTCAGCCTTGCTTGGGGGATTTTGGTTGTCCCAGCAATCCTTAAGGCTGAGAGTAATCATTAATTTCTTAACATTAGATATCCATTTAACCCCATGGTTAGCATCTAGACTCATGACTTCTGTAAGTGCTTTGGCATAGTTCGTGAGTTCAGTGGTCCGCCTAAGGCGAGCCCAGAAGAGCAGCGGGCGTAGTTTAGCAATATCGCTGAATGAGCGTCTGCCCATATCGAACATCAAGGGAATTAATGGGACATTCCGGGGTAGCGTGGCCAGATCCCTCAGAAACTTGTGCTCTGACCTGCAGATCTCCTCAACGTTATCAAATCCCCATAGCTCGGCTCCATAAAGCGCCGAGCTAACTGCCTTTTTCATCATATACCGTGAGGGCCGGGTCAATTGGCCTGCTTTGTGAGGAGCGATGTTCTTTGCTTAGTGGCCCGACCGCACGTTTGTGGCTCAAGAGCATCTTATCAAGGTGGGGCCTCCATTGCATTTTTTCTGATAGGCGGATACCGAGATAGTCAAACGTGCTGACTCTCTCCAAATGTGTCCCATCTAGGGTAAGATTATTTCTAAAAGATTTGTGGGGGTTAAGTGTCATAAACTTGGTCTTAGAGGTGCTTATGACCATACCCCGGGAATTACAAAAAGACTGAAACCTATTCAATAGTTTCTGTAGCCCGGCTGGGGTCTTGGAGATCAGCAGTGTGTCATCCGCAAACAGGAAAGTAGGTACCTTATCACCCGCCAGGGCATCAGCTGGATCTTCTTGCAAATAGCTAACTACCCCGTTCACGTATAGAGAGAACAGGGTGGGTGCCATCACACAGCCCTGACATACTCCCCTGTTTACTGGAATCCTTTCCGTCAAATGGCCTTGGGACCCCCATCTCACTTGAGCATAATTGCCCTCATGGAGGCGGATCAGTAAGTTGAGGATTAGTGGAGGGATATGACTTAAAGGACCTTGTCGCTCACTAATAATATGTCCATTGCCATATTTTGTATGATGTTAGTATTAATGATGGGTTCTGCGCATCGCCTGCAGTAAGAGCAAAGTAACCTCAATTCCATTAAGAAAGAATGTCAAGTACATTGCTGGAGACTTATTGGTGTAGAATTGATATTATATACAGCATAGATTAATTATACAGCTGCCAGTTAAAGGTACAATGAATATACTATAATATAGCGAATTTGCCCAACAATTTTATTGTTCAACAAAAGAAAAGCTCTGATTTTCTGTAATCACATAGTTGAAACTGCATATAGCCTTCATGGATAACAATATTTTAGGACTGGGATAGTTCCAAGTCTCCTCAACGCAGCCCCCGTGTAGCTGCTCCTCCTGACAGTGGAAGCTGGGTCCGTTTCTGGTACATAGAGCACAGATTTGCAGGTTTAAGGTATTCCAACCATATAAATTCCTGGTTTGGGATGTACTTTCAGCAGGGGAACAGTACCATGTCATCAGTACGATGGTCAGAAGGAGAATCCAAGCTGAGCAATGTGATCACACCTGGCACCTCAAGGGTGGGTGTATTAGATCATGTGGTCTACAAGAAAGAAATAACTACTATTGTGGAGATAGTCATCCCTTTACCTGATGAGACAAAGAGGAAAGTGATGTTGGAGAAAGACAATAGTTGGCCCACTCTCTAGAGCCATGGAATTGCTGATTCAAGAATAATTATTCATCATTTTACTTATCGTTTTTATGTAGTGCTGACTAAGACTGGTGCCTGCTTCACATTACTCTGTGTGGGTAGGATAAGGGAGGGTGACTGAAGATCTAGTGATGCGATCACTGCATGTGTAGAGACTATGTGTTCCGGTGGATATTTGATGGGTCCATCGACATTCAATCAGGATGCAGTTCAAGATCTGGGAAAAAAAGTGATTTGCAGGACTTTAATGCTTAACTAAATCTCAGAAAATCTGCTTTGAGGCAAAATGGCAGAGATGCCTTGTACATATATCACTCTGCCTCAGACAGGCTTACATCCATCCTGGTAGGTGGCAAATAGGCCTGTGCGGTAAACTCTGCTCCACTCGCGGAGTTTGCAGAGTTTTTCCCACTCTGCAATCCACGTAGAGCGCAGGGTTTTTCCTCTCTCGCGCCTCATAAACGTTAAATTGCCGAGCGAGGAAAATCCAACGCTAGACCACCACCCGTCGAGATTTCTGAACATGGGGGTCACTGCAGGTCGCTACCGCTCGCATTGAGAAACCTGCCACTCACATTGAGGAAGCTGCTGCTCGAGTAGAACATCTACTCGAGAAGCAGAAAGAAGCTACGCTCTTTTGCGATGTGCATGGTGACGTTTGCGCTGATTTTACAGCATGGGACAAATGCCCAGCGCTAAAAATCAGCACGAGCAGCGCAACTTACCTCACTCCGCTGCTTGCGGAACTCCGCGGAGCGCGGCAGTGGTTTTTTGGCACTTCGCATAGTTAACTCCGTGAACTCTGCCCAAGCCTAGTGGCAAGTCAAATTTTGAAGAAAAAGTTGGGCACTCATCCATGAAAGGGAATATGCACGAGGTATTGAGTTTGATCTGTTTTATCAGAAATGGCGGAATGCCAATAGAGAGGAAGACTGAGTAATTAGGATAGAGACAATGTGTGCTCTAGGCAAAACATAAAATGGGCCACATGTTTTTGTGTTCTTTGCCATTTGATCATTGTCTGGGCATGAAGGTCTCCATCTCCTGCATAGCAATAGATGATACTGGAGATTGCCACGGACAGAACAAAGGGTAACACTATGCGGCAGAAGCAGAAAAGGCAGTATTCAGCAGAGGATGTACAGGTATTCATATGCATTTTTAATGATATTCATCTACAGTATGCAATTAGAGTGGATCCCAGGCTTACAGAATTGTGGAAGAGAACATGGAAAAGGATTCATGGAAGGTGGCCAGTCAAAAGGAAGAGACGCATAGTCATCTGTGTGTGGCAGCTGGGCCTATGAACAGGATGCACTGAGGCAGCCGGTTATCCACGCAGTTTTGGATATGCATTATTCTTATCAATGATCCTTAGATTCTTTTGATACTCTGATGTGAAATTGGGTGCGGTTTGCCTACATTTGGCAGTCCATGTTGAAACTGTAGATGATGGCAGATGTGAATAAAAGAGGCAACAAAGAGTTTTAGTGACAATGTATATTCTTGTGGGACCCTGCAGATGGTAATGTTGAACAAGCTGGATGCACATTTCAAAATTATCCTTTGAAAGTGACTGATGAGGCCAAGTGCCAAGAGTGTAGAGATTCTCCTTGTGAGAAAGTCTATAGGTTCCTTAGGCTGAAACTTATACATTTGGTAAGAAGGATCCCGAAGTATTCCTGCCACCTCGATCGTTCCTGCACATCTATTAGTCTGGTGGGTGCCAGCTTTGGGAAACATCAGATCTGTTATCCCTTATCCCTCTGCAGTTCCTACCCATGCCAGGAAAAGCTGTAGCAAATGGCAACCACATAGGAATAGGGTTTCTAGGCACTGGGACAACTCTCACTCCAGCACCCAGGCCAGAAAGACCCAGGTATAAAGAATAGAGGGGGATTCTGCTTGTAGAGAACCCGGCACGAGTCGGGAAGACACTACATGTAAACAACTTTATCCCAGGCAAGAAGGTACTATACACCACCAAAGCTGTCCTTCCACGCTGGTTAGGAAACTGAGCCTCCACCACCTCCTTCGAGCCCTAGGCAGGTCAAGAGAACACCGGGGGCCAGCCCATGCACTGATGTGGTACTCTGCAATCAAGAACAAATAGGACAGATCACACCATAACACATTTGAGCTCTCGTTGTATCGTATGGAGTAAAAGTTCCAGCAACCTACAGCGTGGCCAACTAGTTGGGATATTCCAAAACTTAAGGGCCAGGTATGGGAGCAGCTTGGATCATATAAGGCCTCATCCTTTAATACATGGAAATACAAAGTGGAGAGCACTTGATTCAACCTCCTTGTAGGGTGACACACTGACATCAGTATGAAACTCTACAGGGGGATGGGCACTCAATAATGTCAGCTTGAAGTTAATTGGTCCGAGTTGCCTTCTTCTTCAGTAAATGCCTTTAACCACGAAAAGACATTCTGTGGGTAGGAGGGGATGAAAGAGAACTTGAACAAAGACTTGTGTACTTGTGGGGGAATATTTATAATTACAGTGCAAATATCACATTTCTTAATATATCTACCGCACAGCAAAACTGACATGAGAAAGAAAATGCTGCTTACAAAATGACTTGACAGACGAAAACAACTCCACTAATAGTCGAGGCTTGTTCAGTGTGATTTTATCTCAGTTCATAGTTGTAATCCCTTGTATCCTGGTTATATACCTTTGATTATAACTAGTACATATGACAAAGCAGCATGCCATAAACCATATATGCAGATCTACATTAAGTAACAGGATATTTAACATTGTTGAGGGACATCATGCTCCATTCAACACTGCACTGCTCATGAGTCATGGCCCCCTCCCCACACCCAACACTAATAAAGTGCATATTACACTCTGTGCATCTGTATAGGCATATACTCATCACCACATTAAAGTAGGGAACTCTGTACAACACATCGCAGGCCTATTTTACATTGTACCCAACCAAACCCAGGACACTTACCACTCGCTAGGCCAGTCACCCTCAGGCATGATGGCAAGCGGCAAACTCCTGTTTTTGCCCACGTTCAGTCAGATGGCACAAACCATCCACTACACCTGATCTCATTTTCTGTCACCCAATCACTTCATTCCAAAGACAAACATTTCAGATATTTTAAAAAGTTCTTCGCTAAGTTTGGGTTAATGTTAAAATGGTTTCTCATCTGTTTTGAGTGGCTCTTCAATCTTTTGAATCCTCCACAATAAGCAGATAAAGGACAGAGGCATAGATTAGTCAGTGAAACTCAGGGGGTATGAGTCTGAGATTTCCCACTTACCTCCTCAGTATACCCTACTAAGAAAGAATGTTAGTTGAGTAGGGGGCTGCGTTGTGAATGACCAGCATCGGGATGGTAGAGGTTTTGGTTGTTAAAAGAGTCGAAGGGAAGGGATTTTTGACAATAAATCAACATTTTTGAAGCACTTCAAATCTATCTGTTCGTTTTGTGTTGTATAGGAAAAGCTTGCTAACACCTAGAAGAAGACTGGTAAGTTGGGCATAGTCTATTTGAAACCTTGCGCTGAAGGAAACCGTCACCTGAATTTTACACGTTCCTATTACACAGAAGATGCCTGCTACAGCGATCTCTGGGTAAACTTGTTCAGGTAGTAAGACAACTTTGTTGCCAAATGCACTTGCTGCACAAACAAATGTCTGTGGTATGTATGTGTCTGTGTGTGTTCACGCATGCATGTGTGGGTAACCTCAGGCCTATTATGTTTTGTATGTATTTGATATGTAGCATGAACCTAACTTCAAGGGACTGTAGTCAGCTTTGCAGGGCACATTTTTATTTCAGCTAGAGCATTTCAAGCCTGAGGTGCCATCCACAAACCAGAATATTCTGCACATGGAGGCCAAAAACAATATGTGATGAGGAGCTGTAGAATAGCAACATCACAAAAACATGTTGGTAATTTGCATTGTACATGTTCTAGCACTCAAATCTCCAATAATGACAAAATGTGTCTTCCAATAGTTGACAAAGGGATTTTCATGAAGAATAAGGTGAATGTATATATGCAGATTTGCAGCTGGAGGCCTGAAGGCAGGACTGCCATCCTGGAAAGAGAGCTGGAAAGGATGAAGAGATAGAAGGGAGGGATATACACTTTGCTAAATTTACTACTTCCTGGTAAAAACGAGAAAAGTACAAGGGGAAATGTTGAGTAATTGTGTCCTACTCGTCCTAACCCATCCTCCCCAAACCACAAAACATCTTGAAAAGAGAACAACTGATATCTACCCTGCTCTCTGCTTTTCCATCATGGCAAATATATATTGACATTGTCTATGCGTCTGATCATAAAATAGTGAAAACTTCTTATGTTAGGGAGGAAGCAGTTTTATACAGTGAGAGGATGCTCTGTATCAGATCATGTGAGAGGCGTCAGATCTCAGCACAGCTGACTAACTGCCTTTGTTCATCTCTGACATGTAGTGTGTGGGACAGAGTGTGGGGTTGCTCTAAATGGGTGTTTCATAGGTTCAAAGGGACATGGCCTCTGCTGTGATGAGCCCAAGGGAACTTCATCACAGATGCTGGCAAACACAACTCAAAGTCCCTGGACCAAACTTTCAATTAGACAGCGCGTTTATTAGGGGTGTGTGACACCCCAAACGCCCCCCCTCCAAAAAAAAGCAATGGGGCGAGGAACAAATACGTGTTTTCAAGAAAACGGTCTGGAGATGAAGTACATGGGTGAGCAGCGATTACAGGAAATGACAAATGAGCCTACGAATGTTATGGACATGAAGAAAAAGCAATTGTGGTTTTGGAGATAAATCACTGTATTCTTATAGTTAATTTTCATTTGTAAAGTGCAATGGCTGCCATCTGCATGGCCTCTAGGGGTCGCAGACCATTTACGAAATTCTTACAGAAACTTTTAGGAAACACTTAGAGACATATTCATGAAGGTATTTGTTAACAGTAAACATATGTGTACAGCCAAAAAATTCTTCCATATACGGAATTCACACAAAAATCCCTAGCAGGTGTAAATGGATTTACTACTGCGGATTTCTCCACGGTCAATGGAGAGAAATCTGCAGGTTTAAACCCCCCTGAAGGGTTAGGAAGTTTGTGTTCCAGTGAGGCTTTGCCTTGGACATTTGAGAAAAGAAACAAACATGGATGCTTATGGGTATTCCCAATCTCCAATCAAACCTGTAACACCATGAGAATAGTGAGAAATATACTCCACTTCCTGGATAGAAAGAGGAATGCCCCGGTTACTTACTGATAATCTTCATTACTCCGACTCCTGGTCTCCCTCGCCACAGTAATTACTCATGAGCATTCTGCTCCCACAGAAACTTCAAGCAAAATTTAGCATACTAGTTTCCCTATCCCTCCAATATGGCCCCCAGTGGCAACCACCAATCACATAAAAGGATACAAGACCCAAACCACGACCTGTAATCCAAAGCCATATACATGAAGCCACAACAGAGGGCCGTGAGGGAAGGGAAACTATACTGTGGCGAGGAAGACCATGACTCGGAGTAATGAAGATTACCGGTAAGTAACCGGGCATTACCTCCTTGTCCGTCTTCCTCACCACAGTAATTACTCATGAGCAGATACCGAAGCAACATCAGCTTCATGGATAAGTAAACACAGCCCACACACGGAAGGAAGTACAAAAAAAACGTAATTGACAACAAGTGAAAGAGACACACATCTCAAGAAACCACAGAGTCCAGAACCGAAGAGGCAAAGGCAACAGAAGCACCAACCCCAACCTCAAGCCGGTAATGAGACATGAAGGTATGAGGGGAAGACCAAGTGGCCGCCCTGCAAATATCCTCCATGGAAACACCCTGTAGCGTGGGCAAAGGATCAGGGAGGACAACAGGGCGTGGTAAAGAGGGTTTTATTGGAATTGACAAATGTTTCTTCCTTGTTGCCAAAGTCTTGGTCGCGTAGGGGCCGGGGTTGGGTGTGTAGACAGGACTCCGTTCGCCTCTTATCGACTCCCTCCTTGACTGGCGGCGGGTCCTCGGTGATGCCGTGGCCATGTAGCAGGAAACATAAGGAGACAAAAACCGGGGTAAGGGATCGGTTCTGCTTGTTTTCTCAGTGAGAGGGAAGGGTTGTGATGGGGCACCGGCTCACTCGTGAATTCCACTCCTCAGATGTGTTGTGCTCAGGTGATAGGTGACACCGCAAACCAACCCGACCACCAAACAAGAAAGAGAAGGGAAACGCGGCTTCAGGGTCTATGGGGGTACGCTATCCCGCCTCCCGTACCAACCCACGAAGCGTTTGTGTACCTGTGAAAGCCACGCTCCTCCTGGAGCGTGGCTGGGCGACTCGTGGGGTCGTTGGCCTCCTGGCTCCGTCGGGGCTCCCGCGGTCACTGCCTCTCGCTCCGCCTGCTCTCTCGGCGATCCGCTCTCTCTGTACAGGGCAGTATCCTCCTCCAACTCCGACTCGACTCCGTCGCCGGTGTTAGCACACACCTTCTTCCGGGTCTCCGGCTTCCTTATGGGTCCAGGGAGAGTGACGTCAAGGGGCGGAGTTACGTCCTTCGAGATCCCCCATCCAGTCCCGTTGTCCTCTATGGAGTCGTCCAGGCCGGAAGGGCTTCTGGGACCTGTAGTCCAGGTGTCCTGCCGGGAAGAAACAAGAGGTGGAGAGGGGGGGCTAACGGCCCACCATTCCATGACGTCCATGCGTTTCACCTCGGACGGGCCCACCTTGTCACACACCCTTAAAGGCGGCCCAAGAAATAGCAACAGAACGAGTAGAACGCCCCAGAATAGGATGAGAGGGAACCACAGACTGGACATCATATGCCAACAGGATAGTCTCCTTAATCCACCGACAGAGTGGTAAGAGACGGCTTCAGGCCCTGCCGGGCCACACCAAAAGTGACAAACAAATTGTCCACCTTACAAAAAGAAGCCCTGCGAGACAAGTAAAGCAACAAAGCACGCTTCACATCCAAAAGGTGCAACTGAGATTCCTCCACCGACGAAGGAACCGGGAAGAAGACAGGGAGGACCACATCTGCCGACCGATGAAATAAAGAATCCACCTTAGGCACAAAAGTAGGATGAGCCCGCAAGATCACCCACTCCTCAAAAAAGGAGCAGACCATAGGAAAGCCCCCAACTCCCCAACAAGTCTGGCATAGGCAATAGCCACCAAAAACACCACCTTCAACGTCAAAAACTTCAAGTCCACCGATTCTAACATCTCAAAGGGAACCCCCTGCAAAGCCCTCAACACCAATGGATGGTCCCACGGGGGAGGAGACAACACAAGATGAGGGCGTTGAAAGGCCAGAGACTTGAAAAGACGAGCCACCAAGGGCTCCACGGACACAAAAGGGAGACCATGAAAAGCCCTAATGGCCGCCCACTGAGCGTGGAGGGTAGAAAGAGCCAAGCACAAATCAAACCTTCCTTCAAAAAATCCAGGACCTGAGCAAGATCCAATCCCTCAACAGACCAACCATGGCACAGCCACCAACCAGCAAAGTTGTCCCAATGCTTAGCGTAAGATTTCAAAGTAGAGGGGCGTCTGGACTGCTGGATAAGATCCGCAACCTCCAATAAACAACCACTCTGGATCAGGGAACACCGTTCAAGATCCAAGCCTGAAGACCCATGGACAGGAACACCGGAAGAGGAACCAGAGGGCCCAACAAGGGATATGGATGGTATGGCAACGTCCAACCCGGATGCACCGCCAACTCCAACAAAAGAGGAAACCACGGGCGGCGGCGCCAACCCGGAACCACCAGAAGTACCAAGGCCCCCTCCCTCCTGATCTTCTGCAAAACCGCCGGAATCAGGGGAACCGGTGGAAAGGCAAACAACAGGCCCCTGGGCCATAGGGAGGACATCGCATCCACCCTCCAAGCCATCGGACAAGGCATAATTGTGCAGAAACAACGGATCTTGGCATTGCCTGGAGAGGCAAACAAGTCCACCACCGGACACCCAAACCTCCTCTGCAACGTCTGGAACATCACTTGGGTCAGAGACAAAGACCACATGGAGGGAAAGACCCTGCTCAGAGAGTCTGCCACTACATTCTCCCGGCCCGGGAGGTAAACTGCAGACAGGGAGGCCAATGTCGACTCCGCCCAAGAACAAATGAGGCGACTGAGGCAACTGAGGGAACGAACCCTGCAACCCCCCTGATGATTAGTGTAGGACATGACAACCTGGTTGTCCGTCTGGACCTGAACATGGTGACCCTCCAGCAAGGCTGCAAACGCCAAGAGACCCAATTGAACGGCCTTCAGCTCCCTGTAATTGGAGGAGCAAGACATCAGAGCCACCGACCACCTGCCCTGTACCGCAGCGTCGTTCAGAGTAGCCCAACAGACTGGCATCCGTAGTGACCACCTGAGAGGGAACAATCAGAAACGGATGACCCCTGGACAGATGACCGTCGTCCGACCACCAACCCAGATCCTCCCTCACCTGGGCTGACACAGGAACCACAACAAGAAAGGGTATGCTGTTCCTAAAAGATCCTACAGATCAAGGTTATACAAGAGGCATGTGGGTGCTAGTAGAAATCGGAGAAATGCTTATCTCCTTTCAGAAAAAGACCCTCACACACCCAGCCAGCTAGGTGTCTTGCTTCATCACTGGGTCTGCTCCTTATCGGGTCGGCGCTGCAATACCCGATCGGCACCCGTGGTGGGGCCTTCTGGCGGAGATCTTTTCTTAGCCGTAGGGTGTAGTGCGTGTAAGGGCCCTAGTGAGTGTAGATGTGAATTGTGTGAAATCTAAAACAGGAATAGTGAACCACCCAAAACTATTTTAATGACTGTGGTCACTAACCTGATTAAAAATAGAAAAGGCGCACACGCCTGCCCAAGGATTGCAGGATTGTGTGCTAAAGCTCAGGCCAACATGTTTCATGCCTAATGTTAATTTAACGGCAATTCTTCAGGACCTACTATCGACATTCTACACTTTATGGTTGGTGGTCTATAAATACACAGTTCAGTGACCACTCATACAGCACCCTATAAAGTGGTACCTGTCGATCAATAACACTGCCTGTAGGAAAAAAGAATCATAGTGATTAATACAAAGTTCTACTGTAGTCTGCAATTCAACCTTATTGCGAAAGTACAATTATTGACCATGCTATTGTGACATTGCAAACCACACGTGAGATGTGAGCATGCTTCATCTCAAAATGTATGTGCTAGTGCACATTGTGAATTTGATAAAAACAGAAGTAGCCAGGAAGATGTAGATATATACAGTATACTAGAACACTCACCCAAACTTGGGTCAGCTCAAACCACCAAGATGTCACGGCAGGTAAAAACACTGCAAGATTCAGTGTCCTATGGATATTAACAATTAATATGGGAGGAGAGGGATCAAGTTAAGGCATCGGAAATGAGTAGACGCTCACATAATGTTGACCCCAACATACATGTGAACACACAAGACCCACACCTAAGCTGGATGTTACCAAAACCCGGGCCCAAGAGTGGACTAGCCCATTAAGATTCCGATGGCCTTTGCTTTGAAAACACGGTGTCAACTGCCCAATGGTAGTCGGCGGTACAACAGGGGTGTCTCATACCGCGGGTTCCAGCTAATCACCTCGGCCATATGATCGAGGGTGGTATATTACAACGTGCCACTGGCACCCCCCGATATCGCCGGCAACCAATTGGTGCAACGAACACAAGGGAAGAGTAGCGTAAAAAGAGTGAGCTCAATGTACCGGAACCAAGACCACGCAGCGTCGCCAATACCTCCTAAGTATGCACAGTGGAAAAACTCACTCGGGCGATAACGTAGACTCCAATATCCGCCGTAGCAGGAAGGAGGGTGCGGGACACAGCAAGGCAGGTCCCGCCATACTGACACTCTGCTCAATCGCCACAGAATACCCTATTGGAGGTCCAAGTAAAGGCAGACACGTCCCCTACTCAAGGACTCACCCCAATACCCAGTACTCACGTTGTCAGTTCCGTCTGTTCACGGGCGACCTACCCCACACTCTGCCGGACCCGGATGGATGTCTCTACGCACACGAGTGCGAGTGATATTCCCCGGTTGGTCAGAAATGTAGGCGGGACTTCCGGTAGCACGATGGGGGCAACAACTAGAACGTCAGACTCCACTTCCGGGTTGCCATATTGGAACACACTATGTGTTTACGTCAGTGGTGGTGGCCCCAAATGTAGCATAATTGCCACCAAGGAACGAGTGTCTACTGGTAGTATAGCTAGAATAGCAAAGCTAACATGTAGATGCGGGGAACGCGTACCTACAGGAATGTGGATCAAGACCCACCAATGATCGACATGGTGGGTCTTGATCACTCGTTCCTTGGTGGCATCCATCCGGGTCCGGCAGAGTGTGGGGTAGGTCGCCCGTGAACAGACGGAACTGACAACGTGAGTACTGGGTATTGGGGTGAGTCCTTGAGTGGGGGACGTGTCTGCCTTTACTTGGACCTCCAATAGGGTATTCTGTGGCGATTGAGCAGAGTGTCAGTATGGCGGGACCGGCCTTGCTGTGTCCCGCACCCTCCTTCCTGCTACGGCGGATATTGGAGTCTACGTTATCGCCCGAGTGAGTTTTTCCACTGTGCATACTTAGGAGGTATTGGCGACGCTGCGTGGTCTTGGTTCCGGCACATTGAGCTCACTCTTTTACGCTACTCTTCCCTTGTGTTCGTTGCACCAATTGGTTGCCGGCGATATCGGGGGTGCCAGTGGCACGTTGAATATACCACCTCGATCATATGGCCGAGGTGATTAGCTGGAACCCGCGGTATGAGACACCCCTGTTGTACCACCGACTACCATTGGGCAGTTGACACCGTGTTTTCAAAGCAAAGGCCATCGGAATCTTAATGGGCTAGTCCACTCTTGGGCCCGGGTTTTGGTAACATCCAGCTTAGGTGTGGGTCTTGTGTGTTCACATGTATGTTGGGGTCAACATTATGTGAGCGTCTACTCATTTCCGATGCCTTAACTTGATCCCTCTCCCTCCCATATTAATTGTTAATATCCATAGGACACTGAATCTTGCAGTGTTTTTACCTGCCGTGACATCTTGGTGGTTTGAGCTGACCCAAGTTTGGGTGAGTGTTCTAGTATACTGTATATATCTACATCTTCCTGGCTACTTCTGTTTTTATCAAATTCACAATGTGCACTAGCACATACATTTTGAGATGAAGCATGCTCACATCTCACGTGTGGTTTGCAATGTCACAATAGCATGGGCAACAATTGTACTTTCGCAATAAGGTTGAATTGCAGACTACAGTAGAACTTTGTATTAATCACTATGATTCTTTTTTCCTACAGGCAGTGTTATTGATCGACAGGTACCACTTTATAGGGTGCTGTATGAGTGGTCACTGAACTGTGTATTTATAGACCACCAACCATAAAGTGTAGAATGTCGATAGTAGGTCCTGAAGAATTGCCGTTAAATTAACATTAGGCATGAAACATGTTGGCCTGAGCTTTAGCACACAATCCTGCAATCCTTGGGCAGGCGTGTGCGCCTTTTCTATTTTTAATCAGGTTAGTGACCACAGTCATTAAAATAGTTTTGGGTGGTTCACTATTCCTGTTTTAGATTTCACACAATTCACATCTACACTCACTAGGGCCCTTACACGCACTACACCCTACGGCTAAGAAAAAGATCTCCGCCAAGAAGGCCCCACCACGGGTGCCGATCGGGTATTGCAGCGCCGACCCGATAAGGAGCAGACCCAGTGATGAAGCAAGACACCTAGCTGGCTGGGTGTGTGAGGGTCTTTTTCTGAAAGGAGATAAGCATTTCTCCGATTTCTACTAGCACCCACATGCCTCTTGTATAACCTTGATCTGTAGGATCTTTTAGGAACAGCATACCCTTTCTTGTTGTGCTTACGTGGGCCTGTATGCTGGACCTTTTCTATTGGCCCTTAGTCCCTCCTTGTTGTCTTACTGACACAGGAACCCCCTGACTGAAATCCTGACCACAGAGGCGCCAATGAGACAAAAAATTGGTTCACCACAGGATACATATGGAGATGAGCCCAAGGAACCACCAACAAGGAGGCGGACATCAGCCCCTGGACCCTCAACCAAAGTCTCACAGGAGAGCAAGTCCCCAATAACAGGGACGGAATTTCCGACATCAGAATCAATTTCCGGGCAGGAGGCAAGAACACCAATCCCAACTGAGTCCTGAAGTGAGCCCCAATGTTCGTCAGATCCTGAGAAGGAACCAGGCAGGACTTCTTATGATTCACCAGAAATCTGTGACCCTCCAGGACCTGGCAAACCTCCCTGACATGGATCTCCGCTTTAGAGAAAGAAGAAGCAGAAATCAACAAATCATCCAGGTAAGGAAAGATCATAATCCCCTCCCCATGTAAATGCCCAATCAGAGGGTCTAGAACCTTAGTAAAGACATGAGGGGATAAACACAGGCCAAAGGATAATACCTTGAACTGAAAATGACTGCCCAGAACACAGAAGCGGAAAACTTCTGAGAGTCCCGGTGGACAGGGACATGGAGATAAGCATCCTGCAGGTCGATGGAAGCCAGAAAATCCCCCTGATTGATCAGAGGCAGGATCACCTGCAAGGACACCATCTTGAATTTGACAGGGGGAATGAACCAATTCAACCACTTCAAATCTAAGACCGGTCTGAGGTCCCCGGTATGCTTTTCCACTAGGAAGAGAATAGAGTACACTCCCAGCCCCCACTGATCCACGGGCACCGGAACAACAGAGCCCTTTTACACAAGGCAACGGACTCCTTCCAACAGAGCCTCCTTCTTCAGAGCGTCCCTGGGGCAAGGAGTGACCCGAAAACAGTCTGGGGGAGTCTGGACGAGCCCAATGTGAAAACCTTCCGACACCACCTGAAGAACCCCAGTGATCCGACACAGTCCGCATCCAGCTGTCCACAAAGAGAGACAGGCGACCTCCCACAGGACCCACACCTGGAGCAACCCAGTCATGATTTGGAGGGTGCAGAAGAGGAGGAAGAGGCAGCAGGGAACCAGGACTTGTCAGAGGAAGGAGCACCCCGGCCACGCCCCTTTCCACGAAAGGGCTGAGGAGCCCGCCCTGACGAGCAGGACCAAAGGCCCGATGAGCCCCCCCAAAAAAAAAAAAAAAAAATCGGGAACGCGCCGCCCTCTCAGGAGCCAACAGCTTACGATCCTCCGCCGACTTCTTGACCATATCCTCCAAGGGAGCGCCAAAAAGCTTAACACCAGAAAAAGGGATTTTCATCAGCAAACCCTTCTGCGCAGCATTGGCCTTCCAAAAATGTAACAACTGGCTACGAGCCGCAACAGAAGACCCAGCCGTAGAGGCCGCAGCCCCCAAGGAATCAAAGGAAATGTCAGAAAGGAGCCGCACCTGTTGCTCCATCAGGGCGAGAGTGGGAGAAGCATCTTCGCCCTGGTCCAACAACTCAGCCAACGACTGGATGGCATAGGAGGAATAAGTAGCATCTCTAATAGAAAAATTGGCGGCGGCAAAAGTGCGTTTCACTGCTGCATCAACTTTCTTATCAATCAGGTCAGTCGGGGAAGCATCCTCAGAAATAATAGCACCCTGAGAAGACATGTCAGCCATCAAAGAATCCACCTTCACCGAGGCCGGATACTTAACAGCAAAGTCCTGCAAGGGATATCTTTTGGCCAAAAACCTGGGAAAGCTATTCCGATCAACATCCTTCCACTCAGACCCCATCACTTTCAAGAAAGAGGAGTGAAGTGGGAAGACTCCGGCTCCTTCTTCTGATACTGTGTAAAGAAATCTGTGTCCTCCACATTAACATCAGACTCCGGAAACAACAGGTTGGAGCGAATGTGCTGAAGGACATCCTTAAGATCCAACCCCTGCACAAGACCCTTAAGTTCCACATCCTCCTCCCCATCAGAGTCCTGGGAGGGACCAGGGTCACATTTAGCCTTTTTAGACAGAGGAACAGACTCCCTGCCACGAAAAGCGGCAGCCACTGCAGATTGTATCATCTGTTAGATCACAGCCAGCGAAGGGACCGTGTCAGCAGAGCCAGAAGACTTCCCAGTGTGGGAAGAAATCAAGTCAGCACCTTCCTCCATACTCTCCATGACAAAAATGCATGAAAAACCCACTACGGCAAGCCAGCACGCTTAAAAATCGTCCCATCGCCCTGGTAACCACTTAAAACACTCCAAGACGGCCTCCGGCACGCCCGCAGCGTGCACGCAACGTCCCAGGAAATGCAAAATGTCCCAATTGAATCGTGCCATAACAAGGCACCGACCCGCAAGGAGCCAGAACTAAGCCACGCCCCCAACAGGCCGACGCGCAACCCAAGTGCACCTGGACCGATTCCGCGTCTCAGCGGGAAACCGGTAAAACAATGGGGTGGAGGGAGCCTCCAGGAGAGCCCGGGCGTCCCCCCTAACCCATAGGGGATCAAACAAAAAGGCGCAGAAATGGTGCAGAGCAACCAAGAACAACAAAGACCTGCCGAGTCCGCTAGAGCAGGACTCGGTAGGAGACCTCCAGTAAGCGAGGTTCAAAGTACAGCACACTCCGGGAGTCGCTACAGCAGGACCGAGGAAGAAGTGCAAAAAGGGGAAAGAAGACAAGCTAGGCAAACCAAAACCCCCTGGGGCATGAGAGTCTACTATAGCAGGACCGCCGCCCCCACGTACCTGAACACAGGAACAGCACTCGGAGTAGTGCAGAAACAAAAAAAACAGGTCGTGGTTTGGGTCTTGTATCCTTTTATGTGATTGGTGGTTGCCACTTGGGGCCATATTGGAGGGATAGGGAGACTAGTATGCTAAATTTTGCTTGGAGTTTCTGTGGGAGCAGAATGCTCAGGAGTAATTACGGTGGCGAGGAAGACAGACGAGGAGGTAATGAATCAATCCCCAGATTTTCTACAAAGCTAAAAAATGTCATAAAGAGGCTTCACTCCACGGGACGGAATTCAATGACATGTAGAATTCTGCATAGGAAGAAAAGAACCACGAGGGACATGTACAGAGTAGGAATGTTCTAAATCTGCCCCCGTAGATAGAAGTACTTCTGTAGATTTACTACTTTTTTGAGAATAGGGCCCTTAATATTAGTCTACAAAGGGCCTGATAACATGTGGGCTGGTAACTGTTAACGCAAGGGTTGGAATTACGAGCTTGGCTTATCGGATGCATTAGATACCTCAGCTGTCATTAAACTTCGTCAGGTTAAACATACCGAAGTTTAACCGCGGAAACTGTATGGTATTTGACATACCAGGCGAAATTTGGTGCGTTAAATAAACACCAAAATCCACACGTTATTCCCCACAAACCCGAAATAGGTGTATATGATTCATGCAGTGCTATGATAGCGGTGCGCATTCATAAAGAAAGGGATGCATCTGAAAACAACAGTCGAAAAAAACAAGGGGCAAAGCGCTACAAAGAACAACACTTTAAAGTGTTCTTTTTTTATTTCCGAAAGCGCCCTGTATGTGAAACATGCCCTGTCTCTGTGCTCATGTGTTCAAAAGAGCAGTAAGACATTGAAGGGATGCCTTGCTCGGTAGCAGTGCCTGAATGAGAGCAACACATGGCTGTTGTTTGTGTTGGGTGACAGCGCGCCCTCCCTCCCTCTCCGAGAGGCGAGGCTAGCCGGGGGAAGTAATAGACGCGGCTGCAGAGCTGCACGTCCACACGAAGGCAGCCCCGGCGCCGCTCCTCCGTCACATAGTGACATTGTACCCAGGAATGCCTGACCCGGTCAAGGACGAGCAGACCCCGCTGCCTGTGCCCTCTAAGGGGCGTGAAGGCCTGGAAGCAGCAGCCCTCTCCAGTGAGGACGTGACCAAAGCTTGTTTACTTCATCCTGTCTCATCTCTTCTGCCCGCACGCTCAACAACTGCCCGCCCCTTCAAGTCACCCCCGCCGCAGCCCATGGCTGCCCCATGACCTACCTGTGTTAGTCACAGCCTCCTGCCTGCTGGGGCCACTGCTGGAGTCCTTCATCCTGCACCGGTGCCAGCAGTCCTGTGCCAGCCGGGACCCTGCGAAAGGATGGCAGCGGGGAGCTCAGCAGAGGGATGGAAAGGGCAGCCCCACTGGCATTGCTGGTGGCAACAGGCTCAGCTCAGGGCATAAACGAGCCCTTAACGCCCTGCTGGAAGCTGCCGTCTCGGACCTGCGGTGTCATGTAGCCACATTCTGTGCCCGCAGCGCGGAGGATACGCCTACTGCCGCCCCTGCCACACCAGGACTCAGCTCACAGGAACGTAGTTTGTTTGGTTTCTTTTTCTCACATCCCCAGTCTCGGTAAGTAATACAAGGGGGCGGTGCCAGGGGGGATGGCTTTCCTCTCACGGGGGGAGGGGCCTGCGGAGGCGTGCCGCCTCTGCGCCACAATGAGAAGAAATAAACAAACAGTCCCTGCCCCCTGAACCGAGCGCTGCATGGTGCAGGAATAAACGCTTCCCCGAGAAAGTGCCACGCTTGCCGAGAGCTAGAGTCAGCTGCAGGCTTCGATCCGCGTTTTACAACACAAAACTGCAATACCTAAACAACACAATCACAATAGATGTTCATTCACTTGTGTAGAGTGCAGCACCAGCCAATTGTCCAAATTGTGCAGACTTGCTTTCAAACGTCTTGACCCTGTTTTCTCAAAAACATGATAAAATGCACCCGTTTCTGATAATGGTTAACCCGGTGACCCGCTTTCATGTAGGTTGTGATGTTTCCTACTAAGTCAATAAAAGAACAGATAATAACAAAGCTAAGTGGGTTGGGTTTTGCATACCTATAAACTGACAGCACCCATTCACTCATAGTGACCAATCGTTTTATAATGAGGTACATTTTCTCTGTCAACACTGCTTATGCCTTTCCCCTTAGCCACTCCTTTGTCTCACAGGTATATATTTTTCCTTTCCATTTCTTTTCCTCCACCTCTTCATTGTCTCTCAACTCTCTTACCACATTTTTCTTTCACTTTCTCCACTCTTTGCTTCTTTTTTCTTCCCATTTCTCCGTTGTTTTGTCCTTGGTTCTTTTCTTTTCCCTTGTCTCTATTCCCCATCTTTCTTAACCTAGTTACTTTTTCCCTACTAACTTTTTCTAGTCCTCTTATACCCATGTCCTCTCTGTTTTTCTTCTTTACACCTCAGTCTTTCGCCAGCTTCTCTTTTCCCTTTATTTTCTTTCTTTTAATAGCTTTCTTCTTCTCTATTTCTCTTTATCCTTCTTTGTAATAACCTTAAAACTGCTACTCCCTTTTACCATTCCTCTCCTTCCTCCTTTCCCTTCACAACTCATGGCGCTCACCTTTTGACCTTTCTCGACTACCTTTAATCTCTAATAGGATGGCTGGCCTACACATGTCATGGATAATGAAATCAAACTATCAGCAGTGTGGGCAAATGTTGGCTGCACAGGTTTAGTAGTTCTCAAATCTATATCTTCCTTAATGATGCTCAACTTTACGTAACCCCACCGCTAAGAAGTCACATATAAGAGAAAATGTTTTCTCTCCCAATGATAAAGCGATGAAAAGGACCATACAATTATATACAATTAGTCTGTAAAATACAGTCTGTATCTCAAACTCCACAAAGTCCAAAAAGTATAGAGCAAGGAGTCTTGGAATTTCTTTTTCAATTTTTCTTTATTTGAAGTCATATGCGAAAATGCATACACCAGCCCAGCCAACGCGTTTCGTCCGACATGGACTTCCTCAGGGTTGGGTCTAATGACGGATAGACAGACGGCATTCGAACTTGACCGCTGAACATGGCAGATTGGATATGATGGCAATTATCCTTGAAACTCTTTTTCTGGATGCTACGGGGAATACCAGCTTATGTTTGCAACGGAATTAAAGAAGATCGTTTCACCTATTTTGGAAAAGATAGACCCAACCCTGAGGAAGTCCATGTTGGACGAAACGCGTTGGCTGGGCTGGTGTATGCATTTTCGCATCTGACTTCAAATAAAGATAAATTGAAAATAAAATTTCAAGACTCCTTGCTCTATTCTTTTTGGACTGTGTGGAGTTTGAGATACTGACTGTATTTTACAGACTAATTGTATATAATTGAATGCTCCTTTTCATTGCTTTATACACATGTCATGAGATAAGATGTTGATCAGAAAGACAATGAGGGTGGGAAAGGGCCGGTCTTATTATGCCTTACACAAGATTTGACAGTTTCTGTCCCTGGTCCAACAGACTTTTCCTGGGCTTGGTTCGTTGGAGGATTCTATAGTTGTTTCTGTCCTGGGTTTTGTCTAATGAGAGATTGAGGGGACTGAGTGTTGTGAATAACATTTTTTAGTTCCAGTTCAGTACGTGGGGCACCTCCAACTCACCTGTCTTCTCAATGGACATACAAAGCCTGGCACTGATTGGCTGTGCTAAATTCACTTGGGGGGGGGGTCTAATGGGTTAAAGAAACCCAACCAGACACATACTACTCCCTAATCAATCAAGCACACACAGTACGTCTGGTACACAAGGGGGGATGAGCAAAGTTAATGTTGTACGTTGGAAAAGTAGGACAAGAACCCTCACCCACCCGAGGGTAGTATGCTTCATCATTGGGTTCCCTCCTCACATCTGCACCTATTGGTGCCTGGTGTGGGCTACAACTCTCCAATGGAGAGGAGCTGAGGTGTTTTTAATTACTGATGAGCAGTACGAGCAGTACACATGGGTGAGAGGCAGAGTGATATATATATATATATATATATATTATTTTTTTCTTCAAACAAAGGACGCGGCACTCAAAGCTTGGATTTCGCTTGATTTAATGTTCAGCACTCAGACCAACGCGTTTCAGCCTTCTCGGCTTTGATCACGGTTAGTGAGTTTTTCTTTGTTTCTACTATTTATCCCATATCTGCCTCAATGCGGCATTATGGGAGTTGTAGTATATACACTTTCAATTCACTATATCTACATTTATACAACAAGAAAAAAGGCATTTTTTTCCAGGTCTTTCACATTTGATTAAAGCAATCTGCTTGATCTTGATTCTGATCCTTAATTCAGATTCATCAATGGTATAGTACCAGACAACTTAATCATTAATCATTTACATTCGATTTGTACAATTAGTGCGATCTTTTTTGGATATTTAGAAGCCGTTTTCAATAATATATTACCATATCTGTAAATAAAACAACCTTATTATTAGTCATTATACATTTTTATCATCACTAAATTCAAGAGCACCAATTGACAGGTCTTTCATGTGTTGTCAGTTTGAATGTCTATCTTAATTGTTACAGTTCTAGCTATACTTTTCATATCAAGTTTGGTGTATGTCATATTTTTATAATTCAAAATTAGCTGTTCAGTCCAAATGTACATAAAGTTCTTCATCATTATTGATTCCTCCGGGGGTTTTCGTTCTTAATCGAATGATGAAACGTGATTCCATTTGTCTTAGTTTTTTTATTCTATTTCCCCCACGTTCATCTTGGGGTATCATGTAGATTCCATAGTACTTCATGGCTCTCCAATCACTTTTTTGACAGGACGCCATGTGCTTGGCGGTTGCATACGACATATCCTTGTTCTTCACTGCTCGGATGTGTTCGAGAATTCGCTTTTTTAGCATGCATATGGTGCTGCCTATGTATGTCATACCGCAATTACATGCAATCACATAAATGACAAAAGTTGACGTACAAGAGATTTTCTGATCAATTTTAATGATGTTTCCATTGGGGTCCACGATAGAGCTTTTGTTCATCCCAATTTTACAAGCCTTACAGAGATTGCATTTTTTGAACCCTTTTTGTTGGATACCAAGCCAATTGTCTGATCCCACTTCCATAAAATGGCTTGATACCAATACATCTTTAAGTGATTTTGTTTTCCTGTAGGTGACCTTTGGTTTATTTCCAAGTATTTTTCCAATATCCGGATCCCCAGAGATTAGATGCCAATATTTCTTGATTTTATTCACAATTTGGCCACTCTCCTTGCTATATGTTGTTATAAATCTTGGTGGACCATGTTCTTCTTGCTGTTTGCTTTTAGGTCTCAATATCTCAATTCTTGTCTTGCCATCAATTCTTTTCTTGTTTCTTTGTAAACTTCTTTCATTATATCCTCTAGATCTTAATCTGTTCATGGACTCCTGGATTTTTTCTTCTGCATCTTTTTCTATTGAACAGTTGCGCTTCATGCGAGTGAATTCTCCATATGGTATACTTGCTATCAGTGATTTAGGGTGGAAACTCGTTCCATGCAAAATACTGTTCGTGGCAGTTTTTTTACGAAAAAGAGTAGAATGTATCTGATTATCTTCAATATATACTTTGGTATCCAGGAAGTCTATCTCTTTTTTGTTTACTGTACACGTGAAAGCCAGACCAATGGTATTGTTACACAATTTGGAATAATATTCCTTGAAACTCTGTTGTGTTCCGTTCCATATTAGGAATAAGTCATCAATGTAACGAATCCAAAGTATTATTTTATCCAGATCTTCTTGATTTGTCGAATCCCAGGCAATTGTTCTTTCCCACCACCCCATAGTAATGTTTGCATAATTTGGCGAAAAAGACATGCCCATGGCAGTTCCACATTGCTGCCTAAAGAGTTGCTTATTGAAAATGAAGACATTGTTACTGAGACACATCTCAATCATTTGGAGGAGCATACGAGTATGTTGTAATTCAGAGATGTTCCTTTGTTTTAAAAAGTATCCACATGCTTCCAATCCCACTGTGTGCCTTATCGATGTATATAGGGATACCACGTCAATGGTGACCAGTAAGTATTGTTGGCTCCATGTTATTCCATCCAGGATTCGGAGAAAATCTCCTGTGTCTTTTATGTAGGAGCTCATGTTTTTCGCTATTGGAGCTAGGAATTTGTCCACATATTCTGAGACATTCTCATACAATGAGTCGCATGAAGAAACTATTGGTCTTCCCGGTGGACAGTGTAACGTCTTATGGATCTTAGGTAAAAAGTATATAGTCGGTGTTACCGGGAAGTCTTTTGATAGAAATTTGAGCTCTTCATCACTAAGTAGATTCTTATTATGGCATTGTTGTAGAAAAAGATTTAATTCCATTGTCATTTTGTTAATTGGATTGTTTTGTATTCTGCAATAATTGGTGGTATCATTGAGTTGACGTAGGGCTTCATTCACATAGTCTTGGGTCTCCATTAGGACGATATTTCCCCCTTTGTCTGCAGGCTTTATCGTTAAATTCTTATCTTCCACTAGAGTTCTTATGGCTTCTCTTTCCTTAGTTGTCAGATTTTCTCTTTGATTGTTGTTTCTTACTTTTGGCATTTTCTCTAATTCACTGATAATAGCCTCTGAAAACAGGTCAAATTTATTACCCGGAGACAACACTGGACAATATTTAGATTTTCTTCTGAGTCCACTGTCTACTCTTTTGTCTGTTGTCATGTTTAATTGTTCCAATAGTTGCGTTTCTGTAACTTCTTCCCCATTTTCATTATACATAAGATCGAACATGTTTTGAAGATCTGGTATTTGTTCTATTGTTAACATTGGTTCTTCCTGTTCAATCTGTGGCAGTACTTCAATTGATCCTGTATTTAACTTATTTGCATGCACTTTTGCTAGTTTTAACTTCCGCACATACTTGTAGAGGTCAATTCTAACTTGGGTGTAGTTGAAATGATTTTCCGGGCAGAATGACAATCCTTTATTTAATAGTGATGTTTCCTCTTCTATTAACACATGTTGTGACAGATTGACAATTAGGTTCTCTACTTGCGACTTCTTAGAGGGTAGTGCCTTTTTTCTTTTGGCTCTTCTGGTTTTTCTTGATTTTGCACATTGTTTCTGATCCCTCTTCCTCGTCCTCGGTTTGATGCTCTTCCGCGACCCCCTCCCCTGGATAACGTTTGGTCCAGGTTCATGAGTCGCATTTCTTCTAAAAAAGTGATTTTGGCAGTGCTTCCTGCTCCACTAGGTGTTTCCCCTTCACTGACATCTGATTCACTAGTACTTGCATGCGTTTCTTGCATTTGTTGTGTGGGAAAGTTCCTTTTCAGGGTATCAAAACGTTTGGCAAATGTGAGTATTCTGCCTTGTGCATAGTCTTGTTCATCCCTTTAAAATTTTCTCTGTTTTCGCTCCTCAATTTCAGTCTCATATTTTTCTAATCTGTCGTCCATTTCTTTACGCAATTTGACCATTTCTTCCTTATTAGTTTGGTGTTTAATCAGATCCTCCATTTCCTCGATTTTAGTGTTAATTTCCACTAGATCCAATTTCGCGTGTTTGATTAAAATGCGCATCATGTTCAAGGAGCATTGTAGATTATTTTCTACCCAGTCTTCAAGTAATTCTACTTTTGTATCCGGGTGTGTCGGCATTGTGAAAATACGTAATCCTCTAGGGATACGTTTTACTTCTATATAGTTCTCTAACGCGATAATCTTCCAACTTTTGTTCACTTCTTTTTTGTACAGTTTCTCAATTTGGTTAAACAGTTGTTTTAATGAATTGATGTTTGATGTTTTTATATTTACATTACTTGCCTCTGCATTTAATGTCATTCCTGCAGGTTTAAACAAAGTAACAGCTTTAGTTGCGCGTTTAGCCGCTCGCGCTTCCATACTGACAGTATTATTGCACGATCATTTGAATTCAACGCCTGAATATGCCACACTACTGAGTGCTGATAGGAACGTGTGATTTCTCAGTCCCAAATCACTATTGAACAAGCTCTAGCCCGCTTTCTTCACAAACCTCCGTATCGTTTACGGTTCGGTTATTTTCACAAAATAAAGCGATGCCGCTTCAGATTGCTGCTGCTGTAGGCGGTTAAGTTACCACTCACCTCCTGGGAGACTCCCGACTTGGCGGCGTCCTCCGACTCCGTCATACGGCTCTCGACCTCCGGGTGATTCAATGTTTACGAAAATTTCGTTCGCAGCAAAATGGGTGCCACCGGATCACTTCTTCTTTCCTACAATGTGATCCTTTGACCCAGGGCGCTCGTCAGCGGGTGCTCTGCGTAGGGGCCGGATCCTGGCCCAGAACCATCAATTTTCAAACAAAGGACGCGGCACTCAAAGCTTGGATTTCGCTTGATTTAATGTTCAGCACTCAGACCAACGCGTTTCAGCCTTCTCGGCTTTGATCACGGTTAGTGAGTTTTTCTTTGTTTCTACTATTTATCCCATATCTGCCTCAATGCGGCATTATGGGAGTTGTAGTATATACACTTTCAATTCACTATATCTACATTTATACAACAAGAAAAAAGGCATTTTTTCCAGGTCTTTCACATTTGATTAAAGCAATCTGCTTGATCTTGATTCTGATCCTTAATTCAGATTCTTCAATGGTATAGTACCAGACAACTTAATCATTAATCATTTACATTCGATTTGTACAATTAGTGCGATCTTATTTTGGATATTTAGTAGCCGTTTTCAATGATATAGTACCATATCTGTAAATAAAACAACCTTATTATTAGTCGTTATACATTTTTATCATCACTAAATTCAAGAGCACCAATTGACAGGTCTTTCGTGTGTTGTCAGTTGGAATGTCTATCTTAATTGTTACAGTTCTAGCTATACTTTTCATATCAAGTTTGGTGTATGTCATATTTTTATAATTTAAAATTAGCTGTTCAGTCCAAATGTACATAAAGTTCTTCATCATTATTGATTCCTCCGGGGGTTTTCGTTCTTAATCGAATGATGAAACGTGATTCCATTTGTCTTAGTTTTTTATTCTATTTCCCCCACGTTCATCTTGGGGTATCATGTAGATTCCATAGTACTTCATGGCTCTCCAATCACTTTTTGACAGGACGCCATGTGCTTGGCGGTTGCATACGACATATCCTTGTTCTTCACTGCTCGGATGTGTTCGAGAATTCGCTTTTTTAGCATGCATATGGTGCTGCCTATGTATGTCATACCGCAATTACATGCAATCACATAAATGACAAAAGTTGACGTACAAGAGATTTTCTGATCAATTTTAATGATGTTTCCATTGGGGTCCACGATAGAGCTTTTGTTCATCCCAATTTTACAAGCCTTACAGAGATTGCATTTTTTGAACCCTTTTTGTTGGATACCAAGCCAATTGTCTGATCCCACTTCCATAAAATGGCTTGATACCAATACATCTTTAAGTGATTTTGTTTTCCTGTAGGTGACCTTTGGTTTATTTCCAAGTATTTTTCCAATATCCGGATCCCCAGAGATTAGATGCCAATATTTCTTGATTTTATTCACAATTTGGCCACTCTCCTTGCTATATGTTGTTATAAATCTTGGTGGACCATGTTCTTCTTGCTGTTTGCTTTTAGGTCTCAATATCTCAATTCTTGTCTTGCCATCAATTCTTTTCTTGTTTCTTTGTAAACTTCTTTCATTATATCCTCTAGATCTTAATCTGTTCATGGACTCCTGGATTTTTTCTTCTGCATCTTTTTCTATTGAACAGTTGCGCTTCATGCGAGTGAATTCTCCATATGGTATACTTGCTATCAGTGATTTAGGGTGGAAACTCGTTCCAATCAAAATACTGTTCGTGGCAGTTTTTTACGAAAAAGAGTAGAATGTATCTGATTATCTTCAATATATACTTTGGTATCCAGGAAGTCTATCTCTTTTTTGTTTACTGTACACGTGAAAGCCAGACCAATGGTATTGTTACACAATTTGGAATAATATTCCTTGAAACTCTGTTGTGTTCCGTTCCATATTAGGAATAAGTCATCAATGTAACGAATCCAAAGTATTATTTTATCCAGATCTTCTTGATTTGTCGAATCCCAGGCAATTGTTCTTTCCCACCACCCCATAGTAATGTTTGCATAATTTGGCGAAAAAGAAATGCCCATGGCAGTTCCACATTGCTGCCTAAAGAGTTGCTTATTGAAAATGAAGACATTGTTACTGAGACACATCTCAATCATTTGGAGGAGCATACGAGTATGTTGTAATTCAGAGATGTTCCTTTGTTTTAAAAAGTATCCACATGCTTCCAATCCCACTGTGTGCCTTATCGATGTATATAGGGATACCACGTCAATGGTGACCAGTAAGTATTGTTGGCTCCATGTTATTCCATCCAGGATTCGGAGAAAATCTCCTGTGTCTTTTATGTAGGAGCTCATGTTTTTCGCTATTGGAGCTAGGAATTTGTCCACATATTCTGAGACATTCTCATACAATGAGTCGCATGAAGAAACTATTGGTCTTCCCGGTGGACAGTGTAACGTCTTATGGATCTTAGGTAAAAAGTATATAGTCGGTGTTACCGGGAAGTCTTTTGATAGAAATTTGAGCTCTTCATCACTAAGTAGATTCTTATTATGGCATTGTTGTAGAAAAAGATTTAATTCCAATGTCATTTTGTTAATTGGATTGTTTTGTATTCTGCAATAATTGGTGGTATCATTGAGTTGACGTAGGGCTTCAGTCACATAGTCTTGGGTCTCCATTAAGACGATATTTCCCCCTTTGTCTGCAGGCTTTATCGTTAAATTCTTATCTTCCACTAGAGTTCTTATGGCTTCTCTTTCCTTAGTTGTCAGATTTTCTGTTTGATTGTTGTTTCTTACTTTTGGCATTTTCTCTAATTCACTGATAATAGCCTCTGAAAACAGGTCAAATTTATTACCCGGAGACAACACTGGACAATATTTAGATTTTCTTCTGAGCCCACTGTCTACTCTTTTGTCTGTTGTCATGTTTAATTGTTCCAATAGTTGCGTTTCTGTAACTTCTTCCCCATTTTCATTATACATAAGATCGAACATATTTTGAAGATCTGGTATTTGTTCTATTGTTAGTATTGGTTCTTCCTGTTCAGTCTGCGGCAGTACTTCAATTGATCCTGTATTTAACTTATTTGCATGCACTTTTGCTAGTTTTAACTTCCGCACATACTTATAGAGGTCTATTCTAACTTGGGTGTAGTTGAAATGATTTTCCGGGCAGAATGACAATCCTTTATTTAATAGTGATGTTTCCTCTTCTGTTAACACATGTTGTGACAGATTGACAATTAGGTTCTCTACTTGCGACTTCTTAGAGGGTAGTGCCTTTTTTCTTTTGGCTCTTCTGGTTTTTCTTGATTTTGCACATTGTTTCTGATCCCTCTTCCTCGTCCTCGGTTTGATGCTCTTCCGCGACCCCCTCCCCTGGATAACGTTTGGTCCAGGTTCATGAGTCGCATTTCTTCTAAAAAAGTGATTTAGGCAGTGCTTCCTGCTCCACTAGGTGTTTCCCCTTCACTGACATCTGATTCACTAGTACTTGCATGCGTTTCTTGCATTTGTTGTGTGGGAAAGTTCCTTTTCAGGGTATCAAAACGTTTGGCAAATGTGAGTATTCTGCCTTGTGCATAGTCTTGTTCATCCCTTTTAAATTTTCTCTGTTTTCGCTCCTCAATTTCAGTCTCATATTTTTCTAAACTGTCGTCCATTTCTTTACGCAATTTGACCATTTCTTCCTTATTAGTTTGGTGTTTAATCAGATCCTCCATTTCCTCGATTTTAGTGTTAATTTCCACTAGATCCAATTTCGCGTGTTTGATTAAAATGCGCATCATGTTCAAGGAGCATTGTAGATTATTTTCTACCCAGTCTTCAAGTAATTCTACTTTTGTATCCGGGTGTGTCGGCATTGTGAAAATACGTAATCCTCTAGGGATACGTTTTACTTCTATATAGTTCTCTAACGCGATAATCTCCCAACTTTTGTTCACTTCTTTTTTGTACAGTTTCTCAATTTGGTTAAACAGTTGTTTTAATCAATTGATGTTTGATGTTTTTATATTTACATTACTTGCCTCTGCATTTAATGTCATTTCTGCAGGTTTAAACAAAGTAACAGCTTTAGTTGCGCGTTTAGCCGCTCGCGCTTCCATACTGACAGTATTATTGCACGATCATTTGAATTCAACGCCTGAATATGCCACACTACTGAGTGCTGATAGGAACGTGTGATTTCTCAGTCCCAAATCACTATTGAACAAGCTCTAGCCCGCTTTCTTCACAAACCTCCGTATCGTTTACGGGTCGGTTATTTTCACAAAAGAAAGCGATGCCGCTTCAGATTGCTGCTGCTGTAGGCGGTTAAGTTACCACTCACCTCCTGGGAGACTCCCGACTTGGCGGCGTCCTCCGACTCCATCATACGGCGCTCGACCTCCGGGTGATTCAATGTTTACGAAAATTTCGTTCGCAGCAAAATGGGCGCCACCGGATCACTTCTTCTTTCCTACTATGTGATCCTTTGACCCAGGGTGCTCGTCAGCGGGTGCTCTGCGTAGGGGCCGGATCCTGGCCCAGAACCATCAATTTTCAAACAAAGGACGCGGCACTCAAAGCTTGGATTTCGCTTGATTTAATGTTCAGCACTCAGACCAACGCGTTTCAGCCTTCTCGGCTTTGATCACGGTTAGTGAGTTTTTCTTTGTTTCTACTATTTATCCCATATCTGCCTCAATGCGGCATTATGGGAGTTGTAGTATATACACTTTCAATTCACTATATCTACATTTATACATATTATATTAAAGCAATCTGCTTGATCTTGATTCTGATCCTTAATTCAGATTCAATCATTGAAAACGGCTACTAAATATCCAAAATAAGATCGCACTAATTGTACAAATCGAATGTAAATGATTAATGATTAAGTTGTCTGGTACTATACCATTGATGAATCTGAATTAAGGATCAGAATCAAGATCAAGCAGATTGCTTTAATCAAATGTGAAAGACCTGGAAAAAAATGCCTTTTTTCTTGTTGTATAAATGTAGATACAGTGAATTGAAAGTGTATATACTACAACTCCCATAATGCCGCATTGAGGCAGATATGGGATAAATAGTAGAAACAAAGAAAAACTCACTAACCGTGATCAAAGCCGAGAAGGCTGAAACGCGTTGGTCTGAGTTCTGAACATTAAATCAAGCGAAATCCAAGCTTTGAGTGCCACGTCCTTTGTTTGAAAATTGATGGTTCTGGGCCAGGATCCGGCCCCTACGCAGAGCACCCGCTGACGAGCGCCCTGGGTCAAAGGATCACAATATATATATATATATATATATATATATATATATATATATATATATATATAATGCCAACTTGCGGTAGCCAGTAGGTAGTTATAGTTAGGGTCATGTTTCCATAGGAAAAGCATTTTTTACTTGCCTATAACTTTGGCGTTGTTTCACCAATCTTCATGAAATGTTCCCAAAATAGAGTCAGGGTAGGTTCTGGTTGTCTTGGAAAGTTTGAGGGTGATCCGTGCAGTGGGCACCGAGAATTTGGGGCACAAAGTAAGGGTGCATTTGTAATGTTAATTCCCGTAGGAACCTTTAGCCACACCTACAGCCTGAATCGCTGAACAAACTTACACCAAATTTGGCAGGGAGGTAGATGTTGGTTCAAGGAAGTGCCTTTTGCCTATTGGGTGTAAATCTATTCAGTAGTTTTTGAGAAATTTAAGCCAAAAATTATAGTGATATCTCTGGCCGTGGATATTTTGGTTTCACGATTATTCGCGAATGTGCGCGCCAACGGGAATGCTCTGATTGGCTGGACAGAACCTGAATGGCTGCCATTTTATTGCTCGGGAATGGTTCCCGGGCTGAAAATTTCTGAAAAAGCTAACATAAGGGGTCAGAGTAGAGGTACTCTGACCCCATGTTTGAGGAATAGGGTTTTAGTGACACAAGTTATGTGTCCGAAATTGATTTTGTTAATCCTGCGTGATATCCGCGATGACGCTGTGACTGCCAGTGCGGCCCCCCGTGTATCAACGAGGGGACATAGCGACTTCCGATGTCGTCGGGAATATTGGTGGAAATATAAAAAGTATATCAGTGAATCATTGATAAGCATTGTTATAGAGATACTGAGATTTTGATAAATGTTTTTATAGAGTTATTTATATAGTGAGTTATCTACTGTGATGGTTAGAATTAATTATATAGTTATAATTTTTGAATGTGGTGACGGCTATTGAATGTCTGCTTTAGTTTTCCGTTTTTGCGACGTGTCCAGGGAAATCACGAGTATTGACGTCATCGCGATCTCTGGAGTCACCGCAAAAATATAAAATAGGTTTTGGAGATGGTTTTTATAGAAACTCTCAAGAAAAACATGACTTTAGAGAATACTGTTAGAAAACCCTAGTGTGTAAAATAATGTAGTATGTGTGGATATATGTGTTTTAGACTTACGGAAAAGGTGCGATCGTCGCGGTCAATGATGTCATTGCGACGTCCCGAGTAGCTGCGAAAACCGAAAATAGGTATGCAAGATGGTTTTTAAAGAAACTTAGAACAAAAATATGAGTTTAAACATGCTTTGAAAGAAGTATGTATATAGTAATATGTGTAGTGCAATGTTCAGAATGGATTTTTTTTACATACTTTTTGATGTGTTAGTGGCCATTGAATGTCTGCTTTTGTTTTCCATTTTCGCGACTGTCTGTGGGAATCGCAAGTTCCGACGTTATTGCGATCTCTGAAGTCACAGTGAAAACATAAAATAGGTTTTAGAGATGGTTTTTATAGAAACTCTCTAGAAAAACATGACTTTAGACAATACTGCAAGAAACCCCTAGTGTATAAAATACTGTAGTATGTGTGGATATATGTGTGTTAGAGTTTATGGAAAAGGCGCAATCGGTGCGGTTAATGACGTCATTGTGATGTCCTGGATGACCACGAAAACGGAGATTAGGTCTGCAAGATGGATTTTAAAGAAACTTAGTACAAAAATATGAGTTTAAACATGCTTTGATAGAAGTATGTATATGGTAATTAACTGGAAAAAAACAAAGGTTACAGGGACGTTATAGTTAGGAATTAGCATTTAAATAACCTTAGAAATTCACTGAAAAAACCAAAGGTTACAGGGACTTTATAGTTAGGCTGACATTTCACTCGTACAAAAACAGAGAAATTCTGCAGTTATAGTTAACTGAGCTAACTTTAACTCGTGCCCCTGCAATGCATTGCTTATGACCTCACATATTACATCACTCATGACATGGTCAGTGATATCACTCTTGGCATCACTGATGATATCTCAAATGACATCACTGATGACATCATCCCCAGAATCTCTCACACACCCACTCACACCCCAATATAACCTTTCCTTCACCCACTCCAACTTCCACACTACATTCTCAAAACCATTGACACAACCATACCAGTACGTACACACCCACTCACTGATTCAGAGGTCTATACACACATTCACTCAGTCACCCATACATCCACACATACACCAACTCACTCCCTAATACAGCCCCTGATATATCCACTCATACACCCTTACAGCCACTCACAAACTCTCATTCACCCATAGAGCTACTCACACGCCTACTCACTCACCCATAGAGTTGATCACACAGCCACTTACTCACCTAGACCTAGACCGTTATACACACCCCCACTCATTTATTCATAAAGGTACTAACACATACTCACTCACCTATACAGTCACCGGCAGAAGCACACACTCACCTATACAGCTACTCTCACAGTCACTCATATACTCCAACACTCACCTATACTGCCTTTCACATATACAGTTACTCACCCATATATCACTGACACATCCATTCGCTCACCTACACAGCCATACACACACTCAGTCACCCATACAGTCCCTCATAGACGCACTCACTAACCCATACAGCCACTGACTCACCCACTCACTCATCCATGCTGGCAGTCACAAACCCCCCTCACCACCCACACAGACACTCATACACCCATATAGGTACTCAGACAACCAATCAATCCCCCATACAGCCATTCACGTGCCCAATCACGAACCCATAGAGTCACTTAGACACCAGCTGACAAACTGATGCAGACATTCACACAACCTAGTCACTCACCCATACATTAACCGAGACACCTAATCACTCACTTATACAGTCAGTCACGCAGCCATTGAATTATCAATACAGGCACTCATATACCCACTGATTCATCAATACACCTTAGTATATATATTTAACACTCATAAACTTTTTAAAAACACTAACAGTCACTGGATAATGTCATTTGAGATGTCATCAGTGAGGACATCAGTGATGTCACTGACCATGTCATGAGTGATGTAATATGTGAGATCATAAGCAGGGCATTGCGGGGGCATGAGTTATAGTTAACTTAGCTAACTATAACCGTTGAATTTCTCTGGTTTTGTACGAGTGAAACCTGAGCCTAACTATAACGTCTCTGTAACCTTTGGTTGTTTCAGTGAATTTCTAAGGTTTTTTAAAATTTAATTTCCTAACTATAACGTCCTTTTAACCTTTGTTTTTTCATTGAATTTCTTAGGTGTTTTAAATGCTAATTCCTAACTATAACGTCCCTGTAACCTTTGTGTTTTCTAGTGAATATATATACATAACAAATTAGAAACACGACTCCATAGAAAGCCAACAGCAGGCAACGCCATTTTACACGCCAGCAGTGCCCATCCTGGGCACCTAGTACAATGCATACCATATGGCGAACTGCTACGGCTCAAGCGCATTTGCAGTAATGATCAAGACCTACACAAAGCTCAGGGTGAATGTTTAAAGAGATTTAGTGAGAGGGGGTACAGTAAAAAATGTCTAGATACTGCCCTCAAAAAAGCAGCCGAGAATCTAGAGTGTCCCTTCTTAGATCCAAACCCAGGGGAAATGAAATTACGGATGCACCAGATAAATTCAGGTTCATCCTGAAATACAATCAACAGGAGGGTGCAGTAAGAAAAATAATCAAGAAACATTGGCACCTGATCAGACAAGATCCCACAATTGGTACCATAGTCCCAAAACAACCTGCAATAACATACTGCAGAGGTCAATCTATGAAGGATGTCTTAGTCAAGAATGACCCATGTGGCCCACCAACAAAAAGTACATGGTTATCCCAAAGATTAGGATTCCACAAGTGTAAAATTTGTAAAGCTTGCCAATATGGAATAAATATGATCAGTTACAAGACTCCATTTGGCGAAAAAGAAATGATGATAGACAAAGCGTTAAATTGCAAAACTGATCATGTGGTATATGTGCTGGAGTGCCCTTGTAAACTGAAATATGTGGGCAGTACTATTTTACAGGGCCACAAAGGGTGCTCCAGCACATAAGGGCCATTAAGAACAATGATCCAGCATACCCGGTGGCACGCCACTTTAATGAAATACATGCAGGCAACCCCAAAGATCTCAAATACTATCTGATCGACTCCATTCCAACTAACAAAAGGGGAGGTGACCGAGAGAGGGCACTCCGCAAATTGGAGATGCAATACATCTTAAATCTCGACACCAAATACCCTAAGGGGTTGAATGCCACGGAGGAATTACACGCTAGTCTATATAACTGAAACCTCAAGAGGGGGAAGGGATAAAAGTTTTATTGTAAATAATAAAATTCCCCTCTTTGTTTGCACTTGGGTATTTAACTGTGAACCTATTAACAAAGTAATCAAATCAGTCATGTACACATATATATATTTATATATATTTATTTAGGTTTCTTGTAGATTTGTTCTCAAAAAAAGTTTTTCTACAGCATAGCCAAAACCGTCTAACCCGCCCCAATTAAATTTTTTTTTTTAAATTCTCTCTTTTTAATTATTTAGTTTAGGACAGTTGACACACAGTGAGTTGTATAGCACGTCACTCTTTTTTTCACAGGTTTAGTATATAGTAACAAACAAAAGAATAGGTAATACTAATTCAACAAGGTATGTTGTGGTAGCCACATAAATGAATTAATTCCATTCTCAGGCCGCATTTTGGTCCAGTACATATACAGATGAGGGAGTTCAGGCAATTTTAACCAGGACCCATAGAAAATAAGACAACATTTTGTATTTAAGGAAATTTTTTATAATGATGGGTATATTTATATATTTATATATTTATTATGTTTTTTATATATCTATATATGTTATGCGATTGGTTGTTTAAAAAATGCATTTATGCAGGTACTAATGAGTATTATGTACTGTTTACTTTTTTACTCTTTTATGTATAATACCACAACGAATTACACTGGCAAATGGTGATCAATTGTTGCCAAAAGTTGTTTTATGTAATGTAATGGATGAAGGGTAGATTTCCCTTTCATTTTGCAGTTCTCAGTTTGTTTTAAATGCACAGGGCACTTTAAGAAAAAGTCACATGGTACAAAACAAGAAAAAAAGTGAAACGTATTTAAAACTGTCAAGGCTAATAGCGCGTCATGTGATCAAGTCCCTGGAGAGGGACGAAACGCGTCATGGCAGCTGCATCTGTTTGGGAGTTTTAATAAACATTGCAGTTTGACGAACTTAGGTGGTCCGCGCTCTTTCTTTGGGCCCTGGAAACTGGCTAATCGAGAGGGAGTTTGGTTGGAAATATATATATATGTATATATATATATATATATATACTCCTAAACAAAGTTTCCACCAAAGAAACAAAACTGCGCACTCCAGCTCGATCGTGCAAGTTCTTTTATTCCAGTTCCAAAAGGAAGACTAACACACGCGTTCCGGCACCCTGGCCTTCGTCAGTGTTAGTTTACTACACATTTCACCACCTTTAAATAACAGGTTACCCTATTCGTCAGCAAGTAATCTTACATTGACACAAAGAAAGGACTTTAAGGTACAATATCCTTGCTCGCGCTTACATGGCGGCCATCTTAACACAATAAAAATTTCAATAAAAATTTCACAGATTTCTACCCAACATGTTCTCATTGATATATAAACTGATCAATTTCATTTTTAATCAAGGGCAATAAATTATTAGCAGAAGAAAATAGTTATATTATTAATAACACATCAAATAAATTCCTGCATACAATTAAATGCTCACTATTCACAAAATTGAGCCCTCAAATGGGCTATGTTTTTATACCATGATTACAAAAATGTTAATTCACAATATTTCAAGGGTAGTCTATGTACCGTTTATCCTACTAGTCAATGGATATACCCAGGAATGTCGTAATCGATACTAAAGAAAAATAATTTTAATGCTAATAAAAAGAGAGAAAATCAATTTTTAATCTAACTCAGCAAAGTATATAATGTCCTATAGTTAAAAGGGGAAGGCAATGTATCCACATGCAAGGGATGAGAGGATCCTGTTCCTCCTATAATGTTGGTTACATTGGGGTCCCTTGCATGTGGATACATAGTGAAGAGGAACTGTGGTCCTTCGTTGGTAAA
This sequence comes from Calotriton arnoldi, assembly GCA_963921515.1. Taxonomy (NCBI): domain Eukaryota; kingdom Metazoa; phylum Chordata; class Amphibia; order Caudata; family Salamandridae; genus Calotriton; species Calotriton arnoldi. The sequence continues at coordinate 2,362,881 of CAWUFW010001662.1, forward strand.
ATATGTTCACGGATGAAATATGTGAGCATTAGTTTTGGAGCTGTAACCAACATTATAGGAGGAACTATATGGTCTTCCACGCTGACTCTATAAACTGTCCGCACCCAAGAATGGATGATGGACCCTTAGAAAGGGTTCCTATCTTTGATTATTTGGGCCTCACATTAAACGATAAAATGGGGTGGGGACCCCAAATTAACAAAGCTAATTTAAAGCTAATTCAGGCAGTCGGGGGGATTTTAAAGGTTTATAAGAGATGTGCCCTAAAGGTTATAAGCCCGCCTGTAGAAATCTACAAGGTCCAAGCTAGGGGGCAACTATGTATGGGGCCGAACTTTGGGGACATAGCTTAGTTAATGCCCTCACTATAACAGAAAATAATTTTATGAGACAATCCTGTGTTTGCCTAAAAGTACTCCTTTAACGCCACTAAGGATGGATCTGGGCATCCTTCCCATTGCAGACCTAATTGCTTCTCGCCCACTGCTTTACTGGCGACGGCTGTGGAGTACGCCAGAGCTAGGACATTATAGAGAGGAATTAAAGGCTGTAATGTCCACTCTGGGGGCGGGTAATATCCCGTGGTTCTCCTTTATCAGAGACTCATTCCGTGCGATAGGAAGGGAGGACCTATGGTCCGCACCGGAGGAGTCTTGCTCAGCTATCTCAAAAAAATCCTTGGCTTGTGTACTGAAGGGGTATAAATTGTCATGTATTTTACAGACCGCTAATTCTTCTAGTTTAACCTATGGGTTCCTGGATATAAAACAGCAATATAAATTGGAGCAGGTGTTGGATTTTATTCAACCGCCAACAGCAAAAAAACTGTTTTTGCAATTTAGATATGGGACGCTGCCGCTCCATGCACTCACCAACAAATGGGCAGGCGCTACCATCCACCTTTGCCCGGGTGCCTAGTAGAGGAGGAAACTGTAATTCATGTGTTGTTCTTCTGCTTGGCATATAAGTGGGCAAGGTTAAAGTGGGTTACTCAACTGTGTAGGAACCTAGGTATTAGAAATTATAAGGAATCCTACAGGGTTTTAAAATCTGATACCAACCCGGTTTTTGTTGTTGCAATCTCTAAGTTTCTCTTTGCAATGTGGTGTAAGCGAAGGTATCTATTGAAAAATCGATGTGAGAATTAGTAATACCTGCTCCCGTCTGTCAACCATTGTGACCCTAGTTTTGGCAAAAAACCTAGCCTGTAAGCGTAGGTATTTTATCAAACAACTGATACGAGATCTATTAAGACCTGCTTTTAATTGGCCGCTACTGCGACTTAGGTTTTATATAAAAACATAGGCTGTGAATTTTCTTTTAATATTTTTAGTTTAATCTATATTTTTTATGATTGGCTTGCAGTGATTATATTGGCCATAGTGATGATTATTATTTTTAATTCCCTGTTTCCCAATGAGCGATCATTACTGCTATCTATGCTTGTACTATTTCATAATAAGTGGTTCTTACGACATTGTGCTTTTTCTTGATATTAATTTTAAGAGGTTGTGTATATGTATGTACTTTCATGGCCGTAATAGCCTGAAATAAAGTTTTATGAATGAATGAATAATATAACTATTTTCTTCTGCTAATAATTTATTGCCCTTGATTAAAAATGAAATTGATCAGTTTATATATCAATGAGAACATGTTGGGTAGAAATCTGTGAAATTTTTATTGAAATTTTTATTGTGTGAAGATGGCCGCCATGTAAGCGCGAGCAAGGATATTGTACCTTAAAGTCCTTTCTTTGTGTCAATGTAAGATTACTTGCTGACGAATAGGGTAACCTGTTATTTAAAGGTGGTGAAATGTGTAGTAAACTAACACTGACGAAGGCCAGGGTGCCGGAACGCGTATGTTAGTCTTCCTTTTGGAACTGGAATAAAAGAACTTGCACGATCGAGCTGGAGTGCGCAGTTTTGTTTCTTTGGTGGAAACTTTGTTTAGGAGTATATTTTTCGTGTTGCCGTCTACACGAACTGCGCACCCGCACTGCTGAGAGCAAGGAGAGTTTGTGTTCTTCATATATATATATATATATATATACACACACACAAACATTACGCCCACGGAAGCCGCAACACAAGCAAGGCGGCGAAGAAATCAAAGAAGACGGGAGAGCAGGAAATCCAGGAACAAACGTCAATAAAAGAATACAGGCCAGAAAGTGGAGGCGAAAATAAAAGCCAATGATAACATGGTCATCAATTTAACTGATACACAGTTAACGAGCGGAAATGCAACTATTATCCCTGGGTCTCATTTCTGTCCCAAAAGTAATTTTAATCACAATCAGACCAGAATTGATGTGTTTAGGTTCAAAAGAAAACTGAAACTAGTGAAATTCTTCAAACTTAAAAATGCGACCAACCAGCCACTCAAAGAAAGTAAGATGCCTGACACTCAACAAAACATTCTGCAGGCCTCGGATGTGGAAGCACTGAAGGCATTACAAGCACTTGAGGATTAGGATGAAACCCATAATATGACAATGTTGACGAAAAATAAGCTATAAATAGAGCAGGCATGAATATTTCAGAAACACTTGAAAGCCCATTGAAGCTGGTTTCAACATTTATCCTATTGATGCCTAGGCATGCATTTGATGTTTTCAACGATCGGGTGATAGAGGAATTAAAAAAGCTTAACCGAAAAATTAACATTGATAAGAGTAAATGGAAACATCGGGAAAAACAATACTACAACCTAATGAAACAAGCATTGGCATAGCCAATAGGTCTCGCCTTTGGGACCTTATAAGTGTTTAACCATGCAACAATTAATGTTGTTGCACCAAGGATAACTGCTGCTGCATAACTAAATACTTATAAGGTCCCAAAAGCGAGACCTATTGGCTATGCCAATGCTTGTTTTAATTTGATCATGGAAGACTAGGCTTTTGTACAACACCCAAGAATGAACTAACTTGTTTTTAGCAGTTGGTCTTACTGACCGCCTTTGTAATCGTGTTTGTACTGAACTCTTCTAACAGGTGTTTTTTTAATTGTGTTTTTTAAATTGGAGTATGGATGGCTGTTTATACTGTGTCCTTTTATGATACAAGTATCGAATAAAGTGAATTGACTGACTGCTTGGTACAGCGCTCTTGTAAAGAAAGTTACACCATTGTTTCCAGAATGACTTCAGAACTACGGTTAAACACCTTGAACTCTTGCATCTGAATGGTGGGAATTCTCTACTTCATGGCATCCCAGACCCCACATTGGCACCCCTTGGGGGCATCCTACATGCTGCAACATGTCTCATTGAGGGACTGAAGAAATAGGATCACATCCCCTCCATCCTGATGGAACTGTATTGGCCTCCTTGCCGGCTGCGCGGTCTTCAAAACCAGCTGCATTATTTACAAAGCGGTCACAACCAGCACTCCTGCTTATCTTGCGGAGAAGCTCACCAGCTCTGGTTTTTTTTCAGCACACCTGTAGCCAAAGTGTAAAAAGACTGCAGGCATTTCCTATGTATGTATGCAGGCTCTGGAACACCCCCATATCCACCAGGACCTGCGCCTGTGATGCTACACTTTCGGAAAGAGTTTAGGATTCATCTCTTTAGAGAGCACTGCATCGGTGTATTAACTGCCCGCGCACAACAGTGCATCGGTGTATTAACTGCCCGCGCACAACAGTGCATCGGTGTATTAACTGCCCGTGCACAACGGTGCATCGGTGTATTAACTGCCCGCGCACAGCCCTCTCTCACGCTTTTACTTTACGCTTGTCTGACCATGTAGAGCTGCTCCGTCTTGTGGCTTGAACACGTAACCAGAAACAGACAAAAGCACCGCCCGCCGCTCATCTCGAGTCCCCTCCCCTGCCCAACTGCTTCCGGTGCACATCTGTATTCAGATATTCACGGAGGGGCTGGGGCCGCCACGGCACAGCTGTGGCCTTACTCCTGGGTGCCGGCCCCCAGGGATGGCCGAATGAACTCTGAGGGTGGAAGAGACTGACTACCCCCTCATAAGAGGGTTGTGGAAACCTGTGTAAGGGGCGTGGCCTCCTGGGTGTCCAAGGGCCCGCACTCCTCGGGGGTCTTCAGCTCGTTCTGTTGGGAGGTGCTATTCATACGGTGCAGGCAGTTCACTGTAAACTCTGCCGCTTGAAAAGAACATTGTTGAAAATGCGTTTAGAATGCTACTGGACGTCAAATGTAGGTATGTTTGAGATGTGAGGTCTGTCCTGTCCCATTTTAAAGGCCTCCGAGGGAGACATTCAAATAGTTGGTAGCGCTGCCTCCCAGTGGCTGTTTCTCGCCACGAAGAAGGAAAGTAGTTCTGGCATCAACTGAACGCAGAATCCGCAAACCCCAGTGCGCCCTCCAGTGGCCGCTTTTAGAACAGCGACCATGAGTGGAATATAAGAAGCGCACCTTTTATTCCTTGGAATGCGAGGTTGCATGTGACGCGATAGTTTGCTTTGAGGCTGTATGAACGCTATGGAAACAAGGACAACAATGGAGGAGCGGGGGCGAGCGCGGCAACCTGCTCAGCTGACCAGACGCTCGTGCGTCATGGCCTTTTCCCGGCATGTGTTTCCAATTATCGCGCCCGAGTCTGGGCACGATAATGGGAAACACATGTCTGCGGCGCGCGTAACCGCCCGAAAAAGGCCATGACGCACGAGCGTCTGGTCAGCTTTGAAAACCGCCTACATAATGCTTCGCCAGAAGCAGCGCTTGCGCGCTACTCTAGGCTCAACCTAAAAACTGAGCAACAATAATGAAATCATTGTAAACAAAGCGGACAAAGGTGGCAATGTAGTACTTTGGCCAAAGATGGAATATCTTAAAGAGGCATACAGGCATTTAGATGATACAATATGCTATAGAAGAGCCACACCACAAGAATTAAGGACTGTCAAATCCGCAGTCAAAGATGATTTGACCCAATGGAGGCGAGAAGGGTTGATTCGAAGGATGAATTCTCATTCATAAACAATGAATTCCCGGTGTTACCATTAATCTACTTTATCCCCAAGTTGCACAAAGGAACTACACCTATACCAGGGCGGCCAGTTATTTCGTCAACAAAGGGACTTATTGAGAAAATCTCGCAGTATGTAGACCATTATTTGCAGGGATTTGTTACAAGCTTACCATCCTATATAAAAGGTACGGGGGACTTTCTCAAGAAACTGCATAAAATGGCTTGGAAAGATGACCATATCTTTATTACAATGGACATTACATCACTATACACAAGCATAAAACATGAAGAAGGTTTAAAGGCGGTAGAGCATTTTCTCAATAAGAGGCCAATATATTTTTATATTCACAGTCAAATGCTGCTAAAATGATCAATCTATGTCTTACCAACAACTATTTCCTTTTTGGTAAAAAAATCTTTCAACAAATGAGGGGGTCACTATGGGAGCCTGCTTCTCCCCCAGTTACGCATGTTTACATGTGGGCTGGTGGGAGGAGCAGGTTCTCAAGGTGAAACAGAGTCAGGAATGGAACAACCATGTGGTTAGTTGGTGGCGTTTTATAGATGATGTTTTTATTATCTGGAAGGGATCTAAGGAGAGTGCTGCTTTGGAACAGATCAATATGAACAGATTAAATTTGGAGTTCACAGCACAGATCAGTAGCCAAGCAATCGAGTTCTTAGATGTGCAATTATACCTTAGCAATGGTCGAGTGGAATCAAAACTACATAGAAAAGTAACGGCAGGGAATTCGATCCTCCACGCAACGAGTTCTCATCCCAGACATCTTATCCGAAGTATCCCATATGGGGAATACCTCAGAATTCAAAAAATCTGTAGCTCAGATGCCGTTCTAGAGGTATGTCAGAATGAGGCAACTGATAGATTCATAGAGCAAGGCTATGACCTAGGAAATTTGAATCAAGCGAAGATGAAAGCAAATGCCCAACCTAGGGAATCTATCCTCTTTAAGGCTTCGAGCAGCACCCAATACAATAGTGTGGGGGATCCCACAATGCCATCCAAGCCTGATAGTATTAGGCTCGTCACGACATTTTGTAAACAGGAGAGGCAAATAAGATCTATTATTATTAACCAATGGCCCATTGTTCTGACAGATATCACATTGGGCCAAGTCCTCCATGACAAACCCTCTCTTACATTCAGACGAGCACCATCCATGCAAAATTCTTTGATCAGTAACAGCCCTGAAGTAGGCTCCAGCCAGAATTGGTTGTCCCCCAAAAATGGATGTTATAAATGTAGCTTGTGTCGAGCATGTAAATTTGGTATCAATATGATCAGTTATAAACCAGCATTTGTGGAGAAACAAGTCAATATCAGGGGGCACTATACATGCATAACTGAGTATGCTGTCTATGTGCTTGAGTGCCCGTGCGGTTTAAGATACGTGGGAAGCACAAAGCTACAGGTACACAGTAGAATATTACAGCACCTCAGGGCCATAGTGAACTCTGATCCATCTTACAGTGTTGCATGACACTTTAAATTGGTTCGCAACAACAATTTGAACAATCTTAAATATTTTGTAATTGGGGCAGTACCAATTTTGAGAAGAGGGGGAAACAAGGAAAAGCTATTAAGACAATTGGAATCTAAATTCATCCTTGAGCTGGATTAGAAGATACCTAATGGGCTCAACACGAGCGAGGATCTTCATAATTTCTTATGATCATAACCATGGGGGAACTATTTGAACATTTCATGGCAGAAACAGATTTAGGCCTCATTAGAATCAATTATATGATTGTGTAGTGTCCAATCAATTTTAGGAGGAATCTCACAGTTTTAGAGTTTTTCTGACAGTAATAAGTACAAGTCACTTTATCTATTTCATGCATATATTAGCACTTTAAATAAAACACGTAGATTCAGATAGTTCATAGTGGTACTATTGATATCAATCAGAGTGAGGATTAAGAAGATAATTTAGTATCCAAAATGGTATATGTCATTCTATATGAGAATTAGCACTTTATTGATAATTAGGAGATGGATATATGTATTCGTACTACGATATAAGTTAGCAAGGAGTTATGCTGCTATTAGGCTTCTAAATTTGAGCACTTTAGTACACTGCATGCACTTTGTTAGCACACTGCACTCTAAATTTAGGTCATTAGGCTTAAAGACATAATGCATATAAAATTGTTTACATACACCAAATAGGAATGATATTTGTCTATGTACAGTTATTTTTATTAATATAGTTTTAATATTGAATACCAACAACATTTGTATAGATTGTATAGATATTGTATATACCCAGAAATGAACCTGTGTCCAAGACATTAAATTATAACCAAATGTGACTCAATAGAAGGCTATTGGCTGCACCATCTACGTACGCAATAATGAGGAATTGCCAGGCATTAATACAAATTGATGTGGTCATGTAGTAGGCAATAGAATAATACAATGCATCACTTGATGGTTATGAGATGTTATTATGACAGTATGACACAAGAGGTATTTAGATCCATTAATGGGTGAATATTTAACAATTAATGTAATTCAATACTTTTTTCCTAATTGCAAGAAAAATGTACAAGTTAAATCTAGAAATGTTTTTATGATTTACCAATGAATTTAATCAATAACATGAAATGTGTTTCATATATTAGATATTTAATAACACAAAAAAGTTGTGTATGTGGAACATGCGGTATCGACAATGCAAGAAAGTCTGTTGCCTATGCCTATCACTAGGGAGCACACGTGGTGTTAACTGTTTAAAAGGTTGAGATGTTGCGCAGCGCGTTCATGTGATCAAGACCGTGTGTTGGCTGTCGAAACGCGTCATGGACGAGGCATTAGCCTTTATATGTTGAAGGGAACAAGAAAATAAACACATTTTCGCACCTTGAAGCAGTCTGTGCCTCCTTCACTTTTGAAGTGTGCTGTACGAAAGGACTGGAACTTGAATATATATATATATAGCGCTTCCAATTCGTCCTCAATAGAAAACACACTCCGCAGTAAATGAATCTCACTGATTCTTTATTGAAAGAAAACCGGTATTTTTGCATTCAGATGTCCTTCCTTGCCTTACGCGTTTTGGAGCTTCAGCTCCTTGATCACAGGAATCGATGTTGCAGCACAGTGAAAATGAAAAGGCATTGTTGTCTGCATGTTAATTAATTGCAATGCCCTCTGGTGGGCCTCTTTAGTAAATTCAACTTGTGTTGCATGCTGGGGATTGTAGTGCCATTACATTTAATTGTTCCCTCAAGTAGGTACCTGTGCTTGAACAAATAATTAATATGATTTCATTCCCCTCCAGTGGGCCTCCAACTTACAGTATGTCGGTAATTTTTGCTTATTTACTGTTCAACAACTGGGCTCAGAACAATCTCAAGCTCTTGCGTCCCCCTATTCATTCCAGGGGTGGTGCAGTTTCCACAGCTGGACACAAGAAACATGAATCATCCTTCCTGTGGTCACTCCCAGGTACTTTCTTGGACACTTTGGTTGTGATCCAGAGGTCACCTTCTTTCCCAAGCCCTCTGGACACAGTGAGCTTGGCGCCTATCAGGTGCTAGCACAACTCTGTAAAACAATTACTCAGAATGTGCTCCTGCATCATCAAATTATAAAGCCCATTGTAATCCTTCACTCTGCTGCCCTTCACCCAAACATCTAGTGCCTTTCTGTGAGAATCCTTAAAATCAGCCCATGACTGGTGTGTATTCCTGAACTTTAGGCAATACCTTTCTGGGATTAAACTAAACTTAATGATAAGGGCTGCCTTCATGGGAGCATATGTCATCTGGTCAGATACCTCCCGGGTCAACAAGATATCCCTCCATGGAATGGGCATATACTTCCACAGATTAGCACCCATGTCCTCCTCTGGCAGCCTATTCATATGTAGGGCCACCTCACATGCTGCAAGCCACCTATCTATGTCCACCACCACTCTTTTACTTTTCCTAGACACTTCATTGTCACTGCCACCATCTTCACTGGAATCAGAGGTCCTTTTGGCTCTCAGGTCTAGTTCTTTATGGTTCCTCTCCTGGGCCGGCATTAGCTTTTTTCCTTCGAACGACAGCCAGTTTCTTTTCCTCCAGGACTATAGTGGCCAGTTGCAGCTTCAAACCCTCTCCAGCTGTCTGTCCTCTAAATCAGAAATGGACAAACAGTGTGAGGATATACTCCTGCCTGATCTGGACAATGCAGGGGATGCTGCTACTGGGGGAACACATTTCTCTGGCACTTGAGCCTCTGCACTGTCATTCACATCTCCCTCCTCCATCTGCTCTTCATCCTCATGCTCCTGTGAGGTGGATTGAAGTAGGCGTAGCTCTCAGGGATGGACTGGTCTTTAGGGCAATCAGGCAGCGCCCAATGGGCTGCTCTGACAGGCCAGTGGGAGGGCTGTTTGTGGACCTGGTTTATGATCTGCTGGGCTGGTTTTTTGTTGTGATCTTGTTAACACCGTGGCTCCGCTCCTCGCGCCACGGTGGAATGTTGGAATGCGAAGGTTCTGTTCTGTTGTGGGCGCTCGCGACCTGTCAGTTGAGCGGCTGCTGGCTGAAGGAGGCGGTGCGCTGATTCTGTGTTGGCCTTGAATAAATCTTTGGAACCTGCTCCCTGTCTCCGTGTCATGTTGTCGTCACAACATGTTCTTGGCGACGAGTGTTCTTCAGTCAGCGGGCAACACAGTATACAGCGGAGAATCCACGTGTGCAGTTTGTAAGAGAAAGTAGCGCAGAAGAGTACTTGACGGAAGAAGAAATTAAAGTGAGGAGAAGGAATAACTGGAGTGACGACCTACGTGTTCATAGCCCAGCGCTACCAAGAGAAGTGCTTCAGGACTGTATATGTGAGTAAACAAGCGTACTGTCATCAGGGAGATTGGGACAGTCAGGGGAGAGGAAAAGTATACAGTGAAGCTTGGGAAGTGATTTTAAACAGCGCATGGAAGGATAGAAAAGAATTCACCTCACATAGACGTGACCGGTGAGGCAGACAGCGCGAAGCAGCAAGAAATCATTTGTGGGACAGTGGTGTGACAAGCAGAGTCACGGACCAGCGAGAAGCAATTAGAGCGTCAGCTGTGTGGAACTGACGTGCGTGACAGGAGGCCCAGCTGTACTTTGAGCCTGTATGCCGGTAGCGAGGAAGGTCCCATGAATTGAAGTGTTGTCCTGCTGTGAGCATGGGGAAAGGAGCGACATTGCTGCCAGGCGGGAGATAAGTGTTAAGGCTGTATGGTGCTGAAGCGCGTAAGAAGGATTCCTGTCAGAACCATCAGTGGAGAACACTGCCACCTAGTGGGCATTGACTGTAAACGCACGTTTATTCACAGAACAGCTCAGACTGTTTATATTAAAGCTAGCTGTGTACAAAGCGTGAATGCAGTGAGCTGTTAACGATCGAAAGCAGAGAATTCTCAAGTATGTTCTGTTTCATTTTCTGGATGTAATCCTTATAATTGACAGGAAACACTTCATTATTTCATTGGAGAAAGCATAAATACACGTCTTTGTTTTCAAAAACAAAATTAACAAAGTACCATCTTTAGGTGATTCATTATGGATGTCACAGCCCTTGATGTTTCAGCGGTATCTACTCCTCCTCACTTCCTTAGCCAACCAGGGAGTCCCAGCATAGAATGGGATGAGTGGATTGAAATGTTCGACAATTATTTGGAGGCTTTGGATGCGCAAGATTACAGTAGCAATAGGAAAAGAGCAATCTTGCTCACCAATTTAGGAAAAGAAGGACAACATATTTTCAAGTACTTACCGGTTGCCAACAACGAACGGGGTCAACCCATTGAGGATGTTTATGAAGAAGCACGCAAAAGGTTGGAAGCCAGATTTGATAAAGAGACAAATGTAGTGATGAGGAGATACAAATTTTATACTCAGCCCCAGAGAGTAGGGGAGTCCATTGATGAATTTGTTACTAGACTCCGTGAGCTTTCGATAAAATGTAAATTTGGTCCAATGAATGAGGAAATGATTCGGGACCAACTCATTGTTCAATGTAGGAGTAGAAAGACACAGGAACGCTTATGGGCTGCCAAAGATCCCTCTCTTAAAGATGCAATTGACATTGCTAAAATAGTCGAGGAGTCGGAATTTTGTATGAAAGAAATGGATCGCAGAGATTCAAAATTTAACATTACTAATGAAAGTGAAACTTCTGTTGTTGAGGGATGTGAAGGGGAGGTAGCTGCCTCTACTAGATTTAGAGGTGGTAAGAATATGTTGGGTGGTAGGTTGTATCCCAGCAAGTTTGGTAGTAAGACATGTGGGAAGTGCGGTAGTACCTATCACACATCTGACTCCAAACACTGCTGGGCCATTGGCAAAGAATGCAGAAAGTGCGGCCGCAAAGGCCATTTTGCCAGAATGTGTAGAGATGCAAACAAGGGAAAGGTAGCAATGTTGTCAGAAGAGACAAATGTTAATGAGTGTTCATACAGACCTGATAGAATTCTGTGTGTGGAACCTTCCCTACATGATGTTGTTGACGATGGGGAAATCCTCCTCACCGACCCTCACAATTTAGATGATAGGAGGAGACGCAGACCCAAAGCGGAGTTTGTCATTGCTAAGAGGAAAATTGATCTGATGGTTGATTCAGGGTCCTTATATACCATCATACCAAAAAAAATGTACAAACAGGAATGGCCCCATATGAACTTATTACCCAAAGACATCAACCCCGGTGGGTATCAAGGCGAGCAGATAGATATACTGGGTTACATACTGACAGATATCATTTTCAAAAACAGGTCCGTAAAAGGAAAAGTTTATGTAGCTGAAACTGGGCCCCCTATTTTGGGTTGGTATCACCAATACGACCTACATATTAGAGTTGACCCACACGCTGTTGAACAAGTGATGGTGGTGGAAGATCTTTCAGTAGAAGACATTTTGGAGGGAGGTAAAGGTGTTTTCAGAGACCAGCTCGGTAATTTGGTGGGCTATGTTCACAAAATAAAACTCAAACATGGCGCGATCCCTGTCCAACACAAGCTGAGGAAAGTCCCCATCATGGTAAGAGGGGAGGTCAAGAAAATGTTAGACGAAATGTTAACGAGTGGAGTCATTGAGCCAGTTGAGTGCTCAGCTTGGGTTTCTCCCGTTGTAATTTCAGAGAAGGCTGATGGAAATTTACGCTTCTGTGTTGATTTGAGGAGCCTAAACCAAAACATCATTCCAGACACCTTTCCCCTTCCAAATATAAATGAGTTGATGGTGTTGCTTAAAGGTGCCAAATATTTTTCAAAGCTTGACCTTCGTCATGCTTATCATCAGATACGCTTACATGACTCCTCAAAGCACTTGACAGCCTTCATCACCACGGAAGGCATATTTCAGTTTACCAGGATGCCATTCGGGTTATGTTCGGCAGCAAGTGTTTTTCAGAGGATGGTCACAGAAATCTTCAAAGGTCTGGAAAATATCATCTTCTTCCAAGATGATATTCTGGTCTTTGGTGATAGTGTGAGCAGTCACAACATAGCTTTGAAGGATGCTCTTGCCAGGATATTGGAATCAGGTTTGACACTACGCAGAGAAAAATGTTCCTTTCTTGCAACTGAGGTGGAGTACTTAGGACACTCCATCTCGTCTGATGGTGTCAAACCAAAGAGAGACTTACTGGCATCTATAAAATTGGCTCCCATTCCCATTAACCGAGACAAACTGCGTTCATTCATTGGATTAATTGAGTATTATTCCAAGTTCGTGAAAAACTTTGCAAGTAAAACTGAACCCCTTAAGGTACTCATGAGGAAAGGTGTAAACTTTTGTTGGGGAGCTGATCAGCAAAACTGTTTTGATAACATCAAGCTAGAAATATGTAATGCAGGCATTTTGGTTCCTTTTGATGTAAATGCAAAGACTGTGGTCACTGTGGATGCCAGTGATACTGGCGTGGGTGCTGTATTATCGCAGAATGATGGCACTTCTGAAAAAACAGTGGCGTTCACTTCTCGCACTTTGACTTCCACTGAGCGACATTACTCTGTCATAGAGAAAGAAACCCTAGCAGCCACTTGGGGTGTTGAATATTTCAGGACGTATGTATGGGGGCGCAGATTTCTGCTGCGCACAGACCACAAACCATTGCTAAAGATACTGTCACCAGGTGGAACAGGGAAAGGGTCAGCCAGACTTGCTCGATTAGCATCCAGGCTACAGGAATATAATTTTAACATTGAATTCATTTCAGGCTGGCGCAATGTCCAAGCTGATTGTATGTCGCGTCTGCCCTTAGACTGGGAAGAAGTAGACAAGAGTGGCGTGTCTAAAAGTGAGAGAGAAGGAGCTATCTCCAGTATTGATGATGTGGTTCAGTGGAGTTGCGGTGTAGTCAGTAAAGAGGAATGGGCAGAGGCCATGTCTCAAGATGAGGTCCTTAAAGGAGTCCTCAACCTCATTTGGAAGGGGAGACGTAGGGAGAGCACTTTGCCTAATAGCATTAGACCCTTCAATGCGGTCATTGACGAATTGTCCACTGTCACAGAACAAGTCATCATGCGCGGGGACAAGATAATTCCCCCATTCGGAATTCGCAAGAGACTTTTCAACTTAGCTCATGAAGGACACTTAGGCCAGACCATTACAAAAAACGCTTGAGGAATGAATTCTGGTGGCCAGGTATGGATAGCGAAGTGGTTGAGTGGGTAGAGAGATGCAGTGAATGTTGTGAGAGTGAGAAAAGACTTAAGGTGGGACCCCAATGCGTCCCGAGTTCCATCCATGATCCAGGGGTGGTTTGGCACAGCATTTGCCTTGATTTTATTGGACCTATGCCAGGCGTTCACCCCAGTAAGAGATTTGGCATGGTCATAATGGATGTGCACTCCAGATGGCTTATTGTGTACCTTCTCCCAGAAATAAGCACTAAAGTTACCATTAGAGTGCTACGCACCATTTTCAAAGAAGAAGGTTTTCCCACTGTCCTTATTACGGACAATGGCACCCAATTGACTTCTAACGAAATGAGGAGTTTCTTCATGAGTGTGGTATTAAACACTCACTCACCACTTTGTACAACCCTCAATCCAATGGTATCGTAGAAAGGGCCAACCGTATGATTAAAGGAGCTATAAGTTTGGCTCTCACCAATAATCTTGATATTGATGAAACTTTAAACGAATTAGTATGGGCCTACCGCACAACTGAGAATTCCACTACAGGGGTGGTTCCCTTCATTGCCATGCGAGGCAGAAAACCATCCTCTAAATTAGTGCCTCCATGGGTCAGAGAATTGGTAGAAGGGAAGAATGTGAGTAGTAGTGGCAAGAATAGCTCCATGCACGCATCCTTTCAAGGACACACCCAGGTGAAGACCTCGACTAACATTCAAGAGGGTGACTGGGTCAAAGTCAGATCCGGTCGTTGGGTCAAAGGTCTATGCAAGTTTCGTGGTCCTTTCAAAGTTCAGGAGGTGCATCCCTTTTATGTTGTGCTGGCTAATGGAGAAAAATGGAACTTACGAAGAGTAGCCAAGTATTGCTCACGAGACCAATCTCCCAAAGCCGTTGTCAGAAAGAATTCATGTTCAGGCTACATGTTGGCTCATGACCATCAATTACTCAACAGTGCTCGCTCCGGTGCTGAGACGAGAGTGCCAGGCCCCGGTGGCGACAACTGGAGCACTAGCCAAAGGTCAAATACTGAAAACCAGGAGTCTCATGGTCCGCATGGCACTCTACCGTGTCAGAGACCCTTGCGGGTCCGGAGACTTCCTCAACATTTGCATGATTTCATGGTGGGATGACTCATTGCTCTCCGTCTTGCTTCCCTGTCACTCCCCGTCCTGGCATTTCCCTCGCCCTCCCATCCTCTTTCCTTTTACTGTCCATTCATCTGCTCTACCTGCGTGTAGAGGAAAGGGGGTATGTTGTGATCTTGTTAACACCGTGGCTCCGCTCCTCGCGCCACGGTGGAATGTTGGAATGCGAAGGTTCTGTTCTGTTGTGGGCGCTCGCGACCTGTCAGTTGAGCGGCTGCTGGCTGAAGGAGGCGGTGCGCTGATTCTGTGTTGGCCTTGAATAAATCTTTGGAACCTGCTCCCTGTCTCCGTGTCATGTTGTCGTCACAACATTTTTACTGTTGATTTCCCTGATATTAAAATTACATTTGCCAGCATCAAGCTAAAATTTATGCAGCATTCCATACCTTGAAAAAGACTTATGCAGTGTGTCTTTACAAGTTCAAAACTACCCAAATTTGCAAATGTGGGCCACTTTTCTAGCTATTGAATTCACTAATGGGTGCCACTTTTATTTTTGTGCCTAGGCCTATTTTCTGTCCCAGTCCAACCATGCAAGTTCTGTGGCAATGTGGTAGCCCTCGTCCTTGGACTCTCTGTTCAGCTTTAGCCTTCTTTCCTTGCATCTCTTCCCCGGCTTTGCCGTGCTGAGGCTCTCCATATTGCTTACTTCCATTCTTTCAAAAATCACAGGTGCAACAGGTTGAGGGAAAGAGTAAGTATAGGAAAAATCAAAAATGACCAATTAAAAATAAAAGGAGAATGTAAATTCCCCCAGAAGTCGATTTTTGATGTCACTTTAAGAAGGGACTTGTTAAATTTTAACTTAAATCTATGAGTGGTACTGCAAAACACAAGTACAGGATCCTACTGGTGAGCACCAATGTAAGAAACTGGATTATTATTCGGGGTGGGTGACTACTCACCTCAAGTAATAATCACATCCCTTGTCAGGATGAACACTTATAGTCACTAACTAAACCTGAGTAGCAATGGCAGCGAGCAGACAGGCTTAATTTAGGGCAATGTGTAAACTATTTATGCAGTACCGAAACAGTAATTAAGTGGAAATACAAAACAATAAATAACAAAAACCGAAGAAGAACAACAGAGTACAATTTAATAAGCAAATTGAAAAAAATACAAGGGGACCTGGTGATATGATTTTTTTTAAATGTTAAGTAGCCTTAGCCACAAGAAGCATACTGTACCAATGATATTCCATGATCAAAGTAGACTGGAACATAGTTTGACTCTGCCCGTGATGGAGCACAGGTTGGCTACACCAACCAGGTTCATCCTAGTCAAAGAATTTGCCTTCTTACTTTAGTCCTTTAAGTACTAATCCAAAACAGAAGTACACTTCTAAAGCCCCCCAGGATCTCAAGGGAGGCACTTAGAGACTCTGGGGCCGATTCCGATTCGGGCCGGAAATCTCTCCGACCGAGCCGGACCCGGAGAGATTTCCGACCGAATCAGACCCGTGCAGTCCGACCGAACGAGTACGATGCGCACGTATGCCATCGGACTCGAGTCGGTCGGACTCCCATTGAAGTCAATGGGAGCCTGTCGTACAACGCGTACGCGGGCTCCCATTGACTCAATGGGTGCGATGCGGACAAGTGCGCCCCCTACAGCGTGTACGCAGCGAAGCGATTCGTGCCGTACACGCACAGGTAGGGGGGACCCATGGGTCCCCCCTGTGTGCGACTCGCGCGGCTACGTGTACAGGGGGGTCCGACACGGACCCCCAAAGTACGGCTCCGACAGCTCTTTCGAGCCGGAGTGCGCGGCTCGGTCGGACTGCTCGCGGCGCGCATCGTACTTACCCGGCCGGGGAACGTCTCCATTGCGTGGTGCGAGTCGTGTCCGTGCGAGTCGGTCGGTGCGGTTCGACCCGGGATCGAGTCGGTCGGAGCGGTCGGGACGCCCGGACGAGTCGGTCGGCGAATACGCATCGTACTCGCTCGCCCGGACGCGCGTACGGATCGGTCGGGAAATAGGGCTCCGAATCGGATCCGGTTAAGCCGAATCCGATTCGGAGCCCTACCGGCCGAGATCGGAATCGGCGCCTCAGTCAGAAAGAGGCAAAACAGCATGGTCTAGTCCTGTTCCAGTTGGCACTGGTCTGCTGGGTAGTTGCAGGAAAATTCCTCTGTAACTCGTTGTGTCTCTGTAACTTCTCATAACCCTTGAAGCCCACCTCTTTGTCCTTGGTACAAGAGGGAGCATATCCAGCCATTTAGGGCTCCAGTCAAGCCACAGAGAGCAATTCCATTCCTCTTCTGTTCATTCTAAGGTCCAGGAGTTTTCTGAAGTGGATGCCTGGAGGTGACACATTTATGCCTGGCACAAGCTAGTGGGTGGCACCTGAGCACGCCCTAGCTTATGGGGTAAAGTTTACTCGGGCCAACCCTACCAACTACAGGCATTTTCAAGATGGTGGAATTCTTTGGTTATGCTAAACTTTGGCTCCTCTGAGAGCTGGGGATGTGTGTGGGGAGTGTACTATGATAATCTTAGTCTCTTCCCACACTAAAACTCAGGTTTGGGCAGTGGCAGTACCCTTAATAAATCCAGAGACAAAAGTCTGGTAGAACAAAGCCAGGTTTTCCAGCAACCAGACAGTGGATACACAAGAAGTGTTTTAGCATTCTGCTTCTCATATTTTCAACTGTTCCACTCTGTGGATGGAATCTTTACCAATGATATAAGAATTACTTATAAAAAAACTATCCCTATCTGTTGGTCCGACCATAGTGCAGTTGCCTTTGATCTCCTACCTCCATCAGCAACTAGTAATAATAGAACTCTTCACCCTCTTGACAAATCTAGAAATTGGAAAGGGGTCTCGGCTGAGACACTAACCAGTACTCTAAATAGTATACCCTGTGTAATTCAAGAGGATTCCAATAGTGGGGCAGAGGCCTTTGTGACATTGCTGGAATCTGCAGCAAATATACTAGCCCCCCTGAAGGCAAATACTTGTAAAAAGCGCTTTTCATCGGCTCCTTGGTACAATGATAGACTCAGGATGCTTAAACAAGCGTGCCGCCGTTCTGAGCGGGCTTGGAAGAAAACTCTAGATGATCAAGAAAGAATCCTACACAAGATAAGTATCAAGGAATACAAGAAAAGTCCAAATATTGCACCCATAAAATAGAAAATTCATCCTCTGCTAAAGAACTATTCAGGATAGTACAATTGCTTTCGGCCTCTCAACCCAGAGCAGAGCCAGAGATTTCACAAGCCTTTTGTAACCAGCAAGCAACCTTCTTCCACTCTAAAATCATGGATATTTCTACAGGTTTTGATTCTAATCTTATGCTGCCCAGTCACTCAATTGCCTCCAGCTGGCCTACTACAACGGCACAAGGGATGCCATCGGGCTCAAGCCTAGAGACCAAAGGTCTCTCTGTCTTCTCTACTCTCTCGCTCAAACTGGTCGCACAATATCTTATGAAAACCCATGCAGGATCACCACTAGAAGCCTGCCCTCCAGCAGTTCTTCATATGGTGGCTAACATCATAGCTGAGCCACTCTGTAAGATAATGAATAACATGATCCTATCCGGATCTTATCCTCGTAGTTGGAAGCAAGCTATCATTAGGCCTCTTTTAAAAAAACCGAATCTAGAACCCACGGATTGTAAAAAGTATCGTCCCATCTCCATGCTCCCGGTCCCAGCAAAGATTTTGGAGATCCACCTTAACATCCAGCTGCGGAACAGCAACTTTGGCCTAATGACTCCCAGTTTGGTTTTAGGAAACACCATGGGACAGAAACCACCCTAATAATAGCCACCGACTATATCAGGCGCACAGTGGATGAAGGACAGGGGGTGGTGCTGTTACTCCTGGATCTGTCAGCAGCATTTGATACCATCTTGCCTACAGTGCTGCTGGATAGACTCCAGGGTCTTGGCATCTCTCATCAAGCTTTGGCCCCCCTGTCCTCTTTTCTGATGGAAAGATCTCAAAGGGTTCAATTACAGCACTTCCACTCTGAGGCCTTTTTCTTACCTTGTGGAGTACCGCAGGGCTCATCGCTGAGCCCCACGCTTTTCAATCTTTATGTGGCACCTTTAGCGGCCGTGATTCACTCCTTTGGACTGGAGGTAGTGTCGTATGCAGATGACACTCAGATCATGGTGTCAATCCCCAAGGGCTCATGCTCGATACCAGAGAATATTCTTGGCTGCATGACTAAAGTGGCAGATTGGATGTCATGTAACGTTTTGAAGCTCAATGGGAACAAGACGGAAGTTATGATATTCGGCTCAGGGACATCAAGTTGGAATAGTAACTGCTGGCCCCATTCCTTAGGTATCTGTCCTACCCCGGGTAAGAAGGCTAAGAACCTTGAAGTACTGATGGACACTGAACCTAACTTTAATGTCCAAATGAATCGTACCATTTCCACCTGCACCTAGATCATAAGGATGCTTAAGAAAATCTTCCCTCTTATCCAGCGGCCGGCACGTAAGCAGGTAGCTCTTGCCCTAGTAGTCCAGACTTGACTACTGTAACTCGCTGTACATGGATTCAAACAAGAATACGCAGCATAAACTCCAGGTGGTGCAGAATGCGTTGACATTCCCAGAAGACAGTCCGCTAGGAAGGGACTAGAAACCCTGCACTGGCTCCCTATCAATAATAGCATTAGCTTTAAATCTCTCTGTATGGTACATAAGGTGCTTCATCTTCCTTATCGTACAAGATTAAAAACCATGTTCAGTTGGCACTCCCCAGGCAGACCCCTCCGCTCATCTCTCCAATTGCTGCTCGCGGTACCGAGAACCAAAAAAAAGAAATGGGGCAATACAGCATTTTCTATGGCAGCAAGCAAACTCTGGAATTCCCTTCCCCTAAACATAAGGGGCATCCCTCAGCTCCTGCCCTTTAGGAAGGCTCTTAAGACATGGCTATTCTCTTTGTAATTCTCCTTCTGGTGCGGGTGTATGGGTGGACCTCTTCCGGACGGTTGATCATCAGCAGCTTGATGCCCTCGGGTGAATGCTGTGCTTTATAAATTTTAAATCAAATCAAATTCCCATTGTTATATGTATACACACAGAGACAGAAATTTGGTGGAACAAAGCAAGTCCTTCAGTAACCAGGCAGTGGATATACAAGAATTACTTTGACATCCTGTTTCCCTTCCTTTCAATTGCACCCCCAGTGTTATATGTAAAAAACCAACATACCTATCAAGCATGATTTGATATTCGAGCAGGGTTTGGCACTACAATGTGAAAAGGATGCTCACAGCATATTCATATCAGGTTCAGATAAGTTATCTCTTCATATTCAGACCAGCCTATTATTTTCTCCTGTGAGACATTTCACACATTTGTACCGCCTATTCAAGTGCTAATTAGTGGCTGGCAAAAGTGGGAGAGTAAATGCAAAATTAGCCACCATAAACTTCAGGCAGGGAAAAGGTAACATTCTAAAACGTACACTTTTCCTTAATATTTAATAAAATCTGACTTCATCATTGAATTTTATTTTTAATGACTATTAGAAATAGGTTTTTAATTAGGTCTGGGAATCCTTCTCCTCAAAAGTGAGGCGTTAAAAAATTTATGATTGCCAGTAGAGATCTTGTGTTAATCAAGATCGTCATTTAGGCAGCGAGTTTTGGCTTTGTTTTGAAATGTTGGTGTAGAAGGTAATCATAATGCAAGGGAAGAGATGAAAGAGAGCAGAGACTGTGTTGGAAATTACCATCTTTTGTGTGGTAATCCCCAGATATTTTGCATTCTTTTACTAAACCCGTTTTTGTTGCTCATAGAACTCTGCACCTGGGGTAAAGTGCTTGTTTCTCCCCCCAAAACATGTTAATATTGGTATACACCTGATTGGCACATTTAATTAACTTGTAAGTCCTAGTATATGGTACTATGTGTACCAATTGACTTTAAATTAAATACTACTAGTTAGCTGCATCACTCATTGTGCCACACACTAAAGTAGTACTATAAACATATCTCCAGGCCTGCCCCTGCTGCCTTGGCATGTAGTTTAAACTGCCATTTTGATTTTGCAAAATAAACCTTTTGCAAGACCTAAACCTCCCTCTTTAATACTTATAAGTCACCCCTAGGGTAGGCCCTAAATTCCCATAGGGCAGGGTGCATGGTGTTCAAACAGTAGGGCATGTATATTAATTTTTTTACATGCCCTTGTAGTGAAAATCTTTCAAGGTCCTTTTTCACTATGGAAGGAAAACACCGAGTTACAACTTATAATGCTTAATTTCAGTTTGAGAGCTGCTTGAAAAATGGTTGAAGGACCCATTTCAATAGTAATTTAAAATCCAACTTATTGGCCAAGTGGATTGTTAGACTGGTCATCCTTGGAGTAATTTCCCCTAAACGTTTTGCCTGCTTACCTCCTCTTTTTGTAGATTATTTTTGGGCTTAGGACTCTGAGCACGTTACCACTGCTGATCAGTGCTAAAGTCCATGTGCTTCTCCCCTAAACATGGGAACATTGGTTTATACACAATTGCCATATTTATTGTACTTGGAAGTCCCTTGTAAAATGATATACTATATACCCAGGGCATGTAAATTAAATGCTACTAGTGGGCCTCCAGCACTGATTATGCCACCCACACAAGTAGCCCTTTAAACATGTCTCAGGCCTGCCACTTCAGAGCCTGCATATGCAGTTTTACTGCCACTTCGACTTGGCATTTAAAACCCTTTTGCCAAGCCTGAAACTCCCCTTTTATTACACATATATCACCCCTAAGGTAGACCTAAGATAGCCCATAATGCAGGGTTCTGTGTAAGTAGACGGTAGGACATGTGCTCTTAAGTTTTGCATGTGCTGGTAGTGAAACACGCCTAAATTCATTGTTCACTACTATGAGGCCTTCTCCTCTCATAGGTTAACATTGGGAATGCCTTAATGCACTTTTAAGCTGTAATTTACGATTAGAAAGGAGTAGCTGTGCCATGTTTTATATCTTTGGAATGGTAATGACAAATCCTCTTTACTGGTAAAGTTGGATTTGACATTACTATCTTAGAAATGCCACTTTTAGAAAGTGGACGTTTCTCTGTGTTTACAGGTCTGTG
This sequence comes from Calotriton arnoldi, assembly GCA_963921515.1. Taxonomy (NCBI): domain Eukaryota; kingdom Metazoa; phylum Chordata; class Amphibia; order Caudata; family Salamandridae; genus Calotriton; species Calotriton arnoldi. Next base: position 2,384,692 of record CAWUFW010001662.1, read on the forward strand.
TGACTGCAGCCTGTCTCCAATACATGTCTGGGGTGGGAAACAGCTACACTTTGTGCATTACCTCTAGACAGCCACAAACACAGAGAGGGTAGGTGTGTCTGAGTACTCATCTCCATTCTGATGGCTCATCTTGGGCAGGAAGGGACGGAGGAGCTGACACTTACACCTGAATGTGAAGTGTCCTGTCCCCACAAAAAGGGCTGAGTACCCCCCACAGCTATTCTGGAGCCATGGCTGGAAAGAAAGTTCTTCTGTGCACTTCAAACACCCTTCTTTGAAGTCAACCCCACTTCAAAGGCACCACTGGGTATAAGTACTGGGGCTCTGACCCCACCAAATCAGACTCTTCTGGACCTGTAACTAAACTCTGTCAGAATAACTAGTGTGCTTCATCAAGGACTGACACTCTGCTGGACTGCTCAGCTGGAAGACCTGCTTTTCTGTTGTGCTGCCCTGCTGCCTGCTGCTCTCTGACCCTGCTGAGGGAGACCCTGACTCTGCTTTACAACCAAAGTAATCTCCAAGGGCTTGTTAGCTTACCTCCTGTTTCTTGAGACTCAGGGTTATCAAAGTCAAAGTCAAAGTCAAATAGCTTTATTTCGATAACAAGTATCATAAAAGCAACTTCATTCATACAAGCCAAAAATAAAAGATACGAATTATCATAAAGACGATAAAAAGGTAAATGTATACATTCCATCCAGGGACAATATACAAAAAATTAATCATTTTGTTAATAAATATTAGCAGCAACACAGTACTCCCTGGGCCAAAGTGGAAAGTTCATTTGTACATTTGATGGATTTTAAAATATAATTTGATAAACGAGTTTGGTTAAAAAAATTAAGAACATACATCTTTTAAAGCTATCAGATGGCATTTTAAAATTATATAAAAATACATTCACAATATAAATTCATACCTCCCTACGCAAGAATTTAGACCTAACAAACCAAATACAGCCAAGATACTTTGCCACGCCACAGACAAAGAGAGCTCTTGGATCCGATTTCAAGATCCGCAAGGCAACACTATGATCCGAGGTGCCCAGTTGTCTGCAGATTGGTTTTAGCCATCTCGATCTGGCCCTGGAATATGCTGGGCATGCGAACATGAGGTGGGCCACGCTCTCTATTGGTGTCTCACAGCAAGGGCAATCCGCGATTGTCTGACGAGGTGGGCTCCATTTTGCAGTTAACTCACGAACTAAAAGGGAGCCAACCCTGAACTGTATATAGAGTGCCCTATCTCTTGGGATCCGAATAAAATCTAAATATGGCTCTAAAAATATATGCTGTTTGATCTGGTAAAAATCATCTGTCATCCTACCTACACTAGGGTTGCTAAGCTCCTGTGCATCAACCCAAGCCCAATATACCTTTTAAGTTCATCCTTACCGGGTGGGTTCTGGCCCTCCCAAGCGTCTCTGAGACCTAAGGCAAGTACTAATTTCTTAATATTGGTAAACCAGCTAACCCTGTGATTGCAGTCTAAACTAATTACTTCTTTAAATGCGGCGGCATATTTGGCGAGTTCAGTGGTTCGCAACAAGCGGGCCCAATAAAGCAGCGGTCTTGATCTGGCAATGTCTTTGTAAGAGCGTCTTCCCATGTCACTCATCAGGGGCTTAAGTGGGACATTCCGGGGGAGGCTCACTAACTCTCTCAGAAACTTATGTTCAGATCTACAGATCTCTTGCACATTGTTAAACCCCCACAATTCCGCGCCATAAAGGGAAGAACTAACTGCCTTTGCAGCGTAGATAGTGAGCGCTGGGGCAACAGGTCTGCTCTGTGAGGAGCGATGTTCTCTGCCTATTGCCCCAGCCACACGTTTATGACTTAAAAGCATCTTGTTGATGTGGGGATTCCAGTGCATTGTTTCGGAGAGTCGGATGCCCAAATAATCAAAAGTGCTAACTCTTTCCAAGCATGTTCCACCCAAGGTAAAAATGTGCCTAAAGGGCTTGTAGGGGTTGAATGTCATTAATTTGGTCTTTGTGGTGTTAATAATCAACCCCCTTGAAGTGCAAAAGAGCTGGAACCTGTCTAGAAGTCTCTGTAGCCCAACCGGGGTCTTGGAAATCAACAGCGTATCATCTGCGAACAGGAGTGTGGGTACCCTATCTCCTGCCAGGACCGGGGCATCAGCTGGAATCTCCTGAAGGAAACTAACCACCCCATTCACATATAGGGAAAATAGGGTAGGCACCATAACGCAGCCCTGGCGTACTCCTCTGTTCACTTCAATCCTATCGGTTTTTTGCTCTTGTGACCCCCACCTCACTTGAGCATAATTGCCATCATACAATCGGACAAGCAGATTCAAAATAAACAAAGGAATACCCATCTCGCCCAAAACTTTCCATAATTGTTCCCGGGGGACCAAATCGAAGGCAGTCTTCAAATCAATGAAAGCAAGATAAAGACTGCCTCCACCTATCACAACTACCTTCCAATAAATGAGGAGCAGCCTGAACGCCTGGTCAACTGTCCCGGTTCTAATTCTAAAACCCGCCTGATAATGGGAGAGGATATTCTCATCCTCAGCCCAAGAGAGAATTCTCTGCAGCAGCACCCTACCAACTACTTTTTGAATAGCATCAATCAAGCTAATCGGTCGGTAGTTGGCAGGGTCCTCCCTAGCTCCCTTTTTATCAAAGTCTCTACCCCTGCTCCTGTGCCTGGTCCATTGGAAGTGGACCCAGATACTTGCACCAGAGAAATCGATACACCTTTAGTCTGTGTGTAACAGAAACGGCGCATCGACCCTGTTGCAGGAGTAGAATCTGCGCACCACTCTCGGATCCAACGCATCGCATTCAGAGCCCAACACATTGGAACCCCACATTCCCGCCACAGCAGTGTGGAGAGATTGACACAACCCCTCGACTGCGTGGCGAAACCCAGCCCATCACCTCGACTGCGGGCTCGACTTCGACGCAAGGTTCGCCTGCACCCTCATCTACCTGCTGCTACCAGTATGAAGGTACTCTGTTCACCGGGCCTGCGGAACCAACACATCTTGGCTTGGCACTTCGTCTACAGAACCGACGCATTGCCAACACTGTATGGAGAAAATAGACTCATCAACTCGACTGCGGGCTCGAATTTGACGCATCGCTCGCCTGCAACCTGCATCTCACTGTTTCAACCAGGATCAAGTTTCTCTCTTCACCGGGCCTGCGTGGCTCCTGCCCCTGGTCTGCGCTTCATCACAGTCGGCCTGAACTGTTCACGTTGCCCTGATCCAGCACGACCAGATAACCCCCGTTGGCGCTTATTGCTTCTAAGCACTAGAACTCTTTTTATTCTTTAAAAATTCATATCTCAACTTCTGCTTATTGGATTTTCCTTACTTTGGACTTGATTTATCTACAACATTATTTTCTATTTTTCTAAACCAGTGTGGAGTTTTTTTGTGGTGTTTTCATTGTATTATTGAGTGTGCGTGTTGCACAAATATTTTAAATACTTTACATGCCTACAACTCATTATATTAGCCTGACTGCTCTGTGCCAAAATACCAGAGGATGACCACAGGTAATATTTTAGTGTGTATCTGACTTTACCTGACTAGAATTGTGGTTCCTGCTTGGACAGGGTGCATACCTTTGCCAACCAGAGAACCCAATTTCTAACATGGATTTTATATTACTGTTTCAGAAATTAGACTTTTAGAAAATTGACTTTTTCCTGTCTAAGCCAAATGGGCTCTTCGATTAGTGTTAAGTATCACCTGACTGTTGAATGGCTCCCCTGCGGTGAGGTATGGTTTACTCCTAGCAGTGGACAAAGGGATTGGGCGTGTAGAAGCATTTTTCTTCCTTCAGCAGCATGGCCTTGGGGGCTTTGCTCAGCCGCTTCCTGGGCTTCAAATGATGCCCACTCTGTCACTAGCAGATGGAGCTCACACCTTGACCTGCCACCCTTTCTCTTTCTAGTCAGCTTGGCTTTACACCCAGTGGGAGGGGGGAGCTGCCCAAGAACTAGTTTGGCGTGACCACAAGGCATGTCTTTTATCATAGCCACACCTCTGGGTGAGTACAGGGAGTTCTGACCAGGGGAATACAGGTCTGTCATGTTGGATTGAAGCAGAGAGGGGCACTGTGGGATAGCTTACTGTACACAGAAAGTGCTGCAAAAGTGGGTAAGGTCACCCTTGTGTACTTTGTCCCTTGAAGAAAGAGTGGTCAGGAGTTTCCCACACCTACAGGCTGGCACTGGACATAACTGTGGCACCCCTTTTACCCTCTGCAGAACACTCCTTCACCTGTGAAGGATCAGAAAGAGTACCTCCCTTCTTTCTGAAGAACCTGAAGGAAGACTGGGCATGCTTATCTTGAACCCAGGACCCCAGAAGTGGCTCCAAGGGTCAGTTGCCGACATACTGTTTGAGCTACAGGGACACTCGAGCTTTCAGAGGCTTCTTTCTCTGCAACTGCTCACATGATAATTTCCAACTGGTCCTGCCTTGGACCCTGCTGCTGGTCTCTGTTGAAGTGAGTCCTAACCCCAAAGTGTTGCCTCCCAGGTCCTGGGCTAATGGGGGATGTTACATTGTACGGCTCTTGACCAAACTGCAAAAGCTGGGACTTGGGAACTTTCTGACAACTTCTCCTGCAGTGAACTGGTGGATACAGGGCCGGCTTTGAGCCGAAGCCATCAACATCAAATTGCTGGTCAGATTCTACTTGCTGAATTGCCTCACTGAAGGAAATCTGATTACCAGAAATATTTCTAAGTCCGAACGTAGAGAAATTCATCGGGACCAACGCCGAGCAGGAACCCACCGACATCAAGGCCTTCCTGCACACAGACGTCATACTTTGCCTGCTCGGAGCTTTCCCATCTCCGTTGATGACCACATCGGGAACCCGCTCTTCAGCATCTCGCCATCACTGAACCCTGCTTTAGATCCAGTTTGCAGACTACCCCACTGACGACTTGTCAACAACCAATTTTTCTCCAAAAAAGAATCTAAATCAGAAGGTAACTTTCTACCGGGACAAACCTGGTCCCTGTATCCGACCCATCCTCCATCATGGTTGGCCTTAATTTTTTACATCTACCCGGTCTAGCACGACCAGATAACCCAGTTGGCGCTTTATGCTTTTTGGTGCTATTTTTAATTCAAATTTTAAAAAACCAGATCTCCGGATCAACCTATCAAATTTTTGTCATTTTGGTATCATTTTATTTATGAACATTTGCACTATATTTCTAAATTAGTTTGTGATTTTTTCTTGTGGTGTGTTTTCAATTTATTGTTTGAGCACTGCATAAATACTTTACACATTGCCTCTAAGGTAAGCCTGACTTCTTTGTGCCAAGCTATCAGAGTGTTAAGCACATGTTTATTTAGTGATTCTTGTGGTTCACTCTGACAAGAATTTTGATAATTATTTGTGGTGTGTTCCCATTCCCCTCAACTAATACTCCAATGTTGTACAGACGGTTGCAGGGAATGTTTATTTTTTTAAAAGATTTTACAGTGCCAAGAGAGAGGAAGAAGACAATCAATTGGAAACCGGTAGTAATGTGAATACATTGTTATGGGAGTCTTGAAATACGGTGAATCCAGGTGTTTTTGTCGCTTGTACTCCAGCTACATCTGCAACCCTCAAATCTAAACAGCACAGTTTAAAACTACAACGGTATGCCCATTATTAAATAACACTCAATTGAATTCAAAGGCACAGCTAACTTCTGATCAATATCGTTGCTCCCATATGTAATGACATTTTTAGGAAACATAGCTACTTACCAGCCTCAAAGCTTCGTCACAAGTTACGGCCCATTAGTTAAAGTGCAAAAGGGCTTTAGACCTGATATCTGCACTCAATGATAACATCAGTGACTAATGACAACAGAATGGTGGCAGACAATGTCAACATTGGATCCCCATGAAAATGTATTTTTTTAATTTCAATTTGAGATAAATATTTTTATGTAATTAATATATTTTAATTAAGTAAAGATTTAATTTACAATTAAGTTAGTAATACTGTAGATTTTGTATTTTATTTTACATTTAAAATACATTTTTTAAGTTAATTTACATTAATATACAACATTATAATATTTGTATTAATTTATGACAAAGCTTCATAAAATCTAGATTTTGCCTATACTTTACAATAAGGAGATCTCCACTTCCACTGTAAAAAACATGTATTTAATTAAAAAAGTTAAAATATTTTTACATGAGCTATTATTGTAAATTAGTTTTCTACATGTATTTTAAAGAAATAAAAAAATGCTACAGCCCTATTCACATACTTATTCATCCAAGCATTAATTACTATAAATATATTACATTAAAAATTATTTTTCTGAAGTTTAAATATTTCTTTATTAAGTATTGATAATTATTATAAATGATGTGTAGAATTAATTAAAAGTAGTTTAATTCCATTTTAATATAAATTAATGATGCATTAATTTATACATTCAAAAAAGTTGTTAAAATATGTTATAATTAAATAATATGTTTATTTTTAGATATTTCTTAACATTAAATTATTTTCAGTTATATTTGTAACAATTTTAAATCATTTTACTTAATCTATTTTAACAATATTTCCCATGGGGTTTTATTTTCAGACCCTACCTTTGTATGGGAGAGTGTTGCAGACCCATTGGTTGGCTATGTGTGGTGCTGGACTTACTCTAGCTCTGAGATGGATTCATTTACTACTGTCTTGGGTGAATATGCCTCCTTATTACGCATGTCTTCACTCCGCATGCAATTACAACGCGGTCGTTACAACGACTGCGTTGTAACAACGCATACCATTACCCCACAAGTCGTAACAACGACTTGCGGAGGGGAGCGCTGGATGTTGGAATAATATAATTTACTATTCCAACTCCAGTCTGTGCGGACAGTAGGGAAGGTGTTGGATTTTAAATCCAACACCTTCTCCCCCCTCCGCAAGACGTTATTATGACTTGCGGGGTAATGGTATGCGTTGTTACAACGCGGTCGTTGTAACGACCGCGTTGTAACTGCATGCGGGGTGACGGATTCGTTGTAAGGGCTGTTTACTGTCTTGGGTCCCCTTTTACCTGTTGTAAATTTAGAAGTGCAGTTTGTGAATAGCAATGGATTTACACTTTTGTGGTTGGGTGCATTTTCCTCCCTAAACGCCTCCTTAACTCTCTTAAAACCCTTCTTTCTCCTATTTCTTGGAGCCCTCCAATTTAGTTGTAAGTATGCCTCTTTTTCCAGCCACTCCCCCTGTCCCTCCCACATTTACTAGTAAGTAGTGAACTTACATGTGTGAGGATCTTCCCATAGAAAAGATAGGAAAGGTGGAAACTTATACTTGTAGGTTTGTGAATAGTATTTTGTAGTTCTCTAGAGGTACTGTTGTACTCTGGTACTAAAGTATTGCACAATGCAGATTGTGAATATGCTCCAGTGTGCCTCTAAAGTAACAGTGTTACAGTGACAGCCCCAGTGGTGTAACAAAAGCCCCCATAGCCCCCGTGGTGCGGGGGGGGCCTCCCACACTAGCAGTTCCCTCGCCTGAGAGCTCCGGACTCAGTGCCCCTCAAGTTTCGTTACGCCACTGGACAGCCACTGAAGTCTGGTGTAATACAAGCAATGATGTCCAAAACGTTTAGGCTATAAGTCCTGCAGTGAGGTGGAGGAAGAATTGAAGTTTGCCCTCAGTGTTGTAGCATATGTCAGGTTTTGCAGGTGGAATGATATTATGTTGAGAGAGTAAGTGAGAGAGTGTGCGTGTTTCTGTGTGGGGGGAGTGTCTGTGTGTGTGCCCAAGTGTGTGCTCTCCCATCCTTTCAGCAGCCATACAAGATGGGAGGTGGATTCTTTTATACAACATTTGGAATAATGCTGTCACCATACTGACCAACCCATGAAGAGGTAGAACTGGGAAAAAGTGCAGGGTGAAAGAGGGTTACAGGTGAGCACACAGCATTAGTGAGTCAGGTTCCAGTTGGCAGACAAGAAAAAGTATTAGGCTCTCATCCCGAGACCTTGAGCTCTACCTGATAGTAAAATTCCTCCTTAGGACATCTGTTACAGCACTTCGGCGAGTATCCCCATACAAATATCTTGCAAATATAAGATTTGTCTCCAGAATAGGATCTAATCACACAGATGCTGGAATACGGGGTCTTTTTTCAGTGTTTTTTCCAGATTTTAGTTATAAATCCACTGACATTTTTTGCCTCCTAAGAGCAGGTGGAAAATATCAGCGGCTAGGCTGATGAGGGTTTGAGGCAATGGAGAGCTGGTCAGGAGAATCAGGCAGGGGAGGTGTGAGAAGCTGGCCTGGTATATGATGTCCACTAATTAAAGTGGGCACCTTGCACCAGTCCAGACAACCCTTATGGTGATTTAAGAGGTCTCAGACAACCTTAGAAAGCTATCCAACTGGTAGCTGTGGAGAGCAGCCTTCTGACTAAGTCTTGAAGGAGTTTAAAGCAGCTTGTTTTACCAGAATGCAATCTTATAGTATAGATTAAAGGAAAAGAGAACCACACAGTTGTTATAAAAAATATGTATTTATTTTATAACACTACCTAGTACGTTACAGTATCTCCTACATGGAGATATACACAAAGCACACAATATTATAGTAAAGAAATCACAGTAATAGCACTAATACACAGTGGGCCCGGGGGGGGGGATCAAACCATATACTAAGAAAGTGGTATGAGAACCACAACTCGAGTCAGGACGATGTTGAGAGGACGTAGAATTGCTGGGACCCCAAGGAACCACCCAAGGTGAGTAGATAGGGACCCACGGAGTGCGTGTGCAGTGTTGGAACACGACTGCGTGCTCCGTACAAGTCTATGTGCAAGTCGCAGTTGGAATTTTAAAGACTAGGGACCCTTCCCAGTGGACCTCGAAGAAACCCCATGGAAGACAGAAGGGTGGAGAGCCACCCCACCCGTGGATACTGAAGTACCCAAGTTACCTATCCCAGGGAAGCCGGGTGCATAGGGATGAATTGGCGTCCGAAACGCAGTTGAACTCAATGGAGGACTTCGAGAAAGTGCTGCTGCTGGTAGGGAGAAGAATGTCTGGTGGAATCCAAACGTGGATTCTTGTCGAAGAGTACCTGAGAGCAGAGAGGACAGAGTCTGGGTCACTTAGGAGCGACCAGGGGCTCGGTAGACAAATGCCCACCAATGCCGGGTGCTTCAGGATAGTTGACGGTGCTCTTGACTCTGCATCTGCGGGGACCAGGTGACCTTGAGGATGACCAGGAGCTCAATGCGAGCTGTCCCACGAAGGATGTCGAGTGCTGAGGGGTCAGTGTCTGGCGGGAGCACCAACAAGCCTTGGCAACAGCAACCTAAGCAGGAAGTCAAGAAAGTGTACGGTTCGGACCAGCAAGGTCCAGGAGACTCCCCACACACAGGGGAGTCAGGGCAAGCCTGGAGCAACCAGGAGAGCCCAAGAAAAGCAAAGTTGACCCTCAAATGGACCCACAGGCTGGAGGCACAGGAGTCGCGAGAGGACCTCAAGCAGCTTCACAAAACAGCAAGCCACGGAGCACTCAGTGAGAGGTGGATGAAAATCTTTGTGGAGAAAGTTGCCAGAGGTTGGGGCTACTCGGAACCCAATGCACTTGTCAAGGAATTGCCAACAAGCACATGCACTTGCAAATGCATGCGGTTCATAGGGGTTCAGGTATTGCTGCCCCCAGGAGCGATACTGGCCTCAAACTTGGTGAGAGGGCAGCTCAGACCTCGAGGGACATAGAAACTCACCTCCTGTGTTGCTGAACCCTTCGGAGTCCGTAGGAGCTTGGGATCAGCAGACCAGTCAGCAGTGTTGAGGTGCCTGCGAATGCAGGGGAGCAACTCCTTCACTCCAAGGGAGATTATCTTCAGTTGTCTTTGATCCTCCACAGGTCCTGCATGGATCCTGTATGGTGCACAGGCACAGGGTATGCAGCAGACTGAAAGGGAGATGGAGTCAGGCCCAAACGAAGTCCAGCAAAGTCCAGAGTGCCCAGACGGTCAAAGTGCAGTGGTTTCAGGTCAGAATCTTGTCCATGACAAATCTAAGGTCCTACAGCCAGGTAAGCCCTTAAGTACCCACGGGAGAGGGTTGTAAAGATTCAGGGGACCCTCCCAGGGGAGGGTCTGGACAGGGGGAGGTTGCTCCCATGTCATTTGTCCAGTTTCGCGCCAGAGCGGGAGCCAACGGCTCCCAGGACTGGTTTGAACTGGACTATGCACAGGGACACCAAATGTGCCCCTCATGCATGCCTATTGTTCTGCCTTCCCCTGCTCGAGCTTGGCTCAGCAGCAGGAGGGCAGAAATGTGTCTCTGGTCGGCAGCAACCGTTTTGTGCTGTCCGGAGCTAGAAGACTGGTAGCGGGAACACCGGGGACCCCACGAAGGACACTTCTGAGGGGTGGAATCATACCTCCCACACTGGTATGATTCCAACATGTTTGACACCAAACACGACAGGGTTTGTCAGCCGTTTTAGAGTTGGTCATCACACGGTCGCGTAATGCCCCTCTATATATAATATATGGCTGCTTCACTGACAACCCAGGAGAATGGACTCCGTAGGCTGCAGGGGTGTCCTGCTCATGCAGGGGCACCCTCTCACTTAGAACCAAGCACCCTGCCTTCAGGATTGTAAAGGCCTGCTATTGGGGTGACTGATAGGTTTTAAGTGCGGTGACCCTTAGATATAGTAAACCTATAGCTTTAGTAAGTGGTGCATGCACCAACTTACACAGGCTGCAATGGCAGGCCTGTAGTTCCATTTTGCATGGCCTCTCATGGGTGGCATAATACATGCTTCAGCCCATGGGAGGCCTCTGGGGTACCTATGCCCTGGGTACATGTGTACCATATACTAGGGACTGACAAGGGTACCCCAGTATACAATCTGGAGTGTACCTAAGTGCATAACATAACAGTTTAGGGAGAAAGCAGATAGACTGGGGTCCTGATTAGCAGGATCCCAGTCAGACTATCCAGAAACAGTGTTACATCAAGCAAAAAGTGGGGGTAACCATAAGAAGCAGATCCTACTTTCCTACAGGAGGGTTTAGGGTAGGGGAACCATATGTTTTCTTCCATGGGTGACCCACAGGGTTTGGTGGGGGCCGGCTCTGCTTCACTCACAGCGTTTATCCGTGTCCTTGCAGTGATTTCACCAAGTGCACATCCGCATTCAGTAACAAGCTATGGCAAAGCCAATAAGTTTTGCCTGTGAGAGATCTGTTGGCTTTGTCAATGTTTTTTTACATGTTGCACAGCAGTGTGAGCTGCTGTACTACATAACTTTAAGTAAAAAAAGTGATATGAAGTGGCCAGACCACGTCATATCACTTTTTTTTTTAACCTTAAGCTATGCAGGTACAAACAAGTTAAAATTGTTATTTTCCCTATACTTAATATGCAGCTTATGTTCTTGAACAAATGCCCATTGCAGTTACTAGCATGTTAAAGTGTAGAAGCTGGATCACTGTGCATAGAAAGGCTGTGACTTTAAGGCCAGAGCTGCGTACTTTGGAGCTGGGGAACCAGGTTTGAGTCTCGGCGCAAGCTCAACGTCCTGTGATTTTGAGCAAATCACTTAATCTCCCTGCGCCTGTAAAAATGAATGTGTCCTTGTGTAATGTAACTAGCGCTCATGTAAAGTGCTCCACGTCCTTCCAGTCGACTTCGTGTTATATAATATAAGCTATGACTAGTGATGGGGTGTGAATGGAGCATTCAGTGACAGGAGCAAGGTGGTGGTAGGAAGGGGCAAGCAATGAACAGAATGCGGACACAGGAAAGTAAAAAAAAAAAGAAGTATGTTACAAGTGCGCAGCCAGTGGAAGGACACTGGCCGCCAGAAGCAGTACTTGATCGAAGCTCCACAGCAAGGACGAAGACGTGAAGCCGAGCAGGAAGCTAGCGGCAGAAGGAGAGGCTGACCAACAGTAAAAAAGGATACAAGAGTGACGTGGGAGCCAACCAATGGTAAGTAAAGGTATGGGAGAGGTGTGGGGCAGCGACCAGAGCGGCTGAGTTCGGAGTGTGGGGTTCACGGTTCGATCCCCAGTGCCGGTGGCAGCTCAGCTCACTTAATCTCCCCGACGGCCCCCAGCGCCTGGATACCCTTAGGAGTGATAAGTTTGCGCTTTACAAATGTGGAATTATTATAAGTAATGGCCGGGCTCTAAGCCCCTTTTATGTTTTTATTTTTTTGCTGCAAGAGATTTTGCAATCATGGTGCAAGTGCTGTATAGGCAAAGGCCAAATAGTCTTAAAATGCAATGTTAGTGAGGAATTTGGCATGAGTCGTATTCTTTAGACTCATAATTTGATAGATCCAAAGCCTAATTCCTACATTTCTGGAACTGACATATAACTTACAACAGGGAGCCTGGGGTGTTTCCTACTACAATGCTCATCTTCCATAAAAACCTAACTCTGAAAGACGGTATTATAAGCAACCCAGTGCAATGTGTTATCTTACAAAGAGTCTCTATCGTCCAAATCATCATCCCTGACCTTTCACTCTCTGTCAAAATAGAAATATTGCCTGCAGTGTGACAGCTATATATTGTATGCTAATACGGTACAATACACATTCTCTCAAAAATTCCACAAGCTCTCTTCAAAATTGAAGTCACAGTATTGTCCCATCGTGGTCTTCCAGTAGATTAATAAACACATATTAAAACCCACTAAGATGTGTCAAGTGAACTCCTGCACTACTCAGGAACACCGTCTATATTGTCTCAGAAAGACTTGCGAAATACTTTTCGGGTGGAAACGATAATGCGTTGGCCTTGAAAACTGCCTGGAAAGTTTCCTGTCCGTCACAAATAGCTGTTGCCTGTGCTCTGATCTGTCCTTGGGGGGGCCCTGAAAGGCACTAAGGGACAGCGCTGTCAGACTGCAGTGAGCACAGCTTGTCACAGAATGTTCGGTGTACATTCAAATGACGTCGAAGTGGTTCGAATTGTCGACTCTGGCTTTCTGTGATATCTGTGTCTATGGACAATCAGTCTCAAAATAGCAAAAGAGAACATGCCCCGCGGTTTGTGAGTTGGAAAAAAACTGTTTCTCGTCCTGGAAATTGCCACAATGAACAACTCAGATTTATTTAATTATTTGATCTATTGTGGCTGGAAGAGCAACAGGGTACACTCTGGGCATGCCAGATGACCCTAGCAGCAGTAGCTCATGTTTGAAATGTTTCATGCTGCAATAAGAGGGGAGAGTATGTGGCCTAACAACCAGAGCTGCCGACTTTGAAACTGGGGATTTGAAACTGGGGCACCGGGTTCGAGTCTCGGCGTCTGCTCAACTGTGATTCTGGGCAAATCACTTAATCTCCCTGTGCCTACAAAAACATGAACGTGTCCTTGTTTAATATAACTTGTTCTCATGTAAAGCACTCCAATATCTTCGGGTCGAGTTCGCACTATATAAAACAACTGCAAAAAATAAATAAGAATGCTCTTTATAAAGCTTTCTTCACTTGGGGCCTTATTTATGGCATTTTGGCGTAGGGCATCGCAGCAAGGCACCTTGCGCCCTGCCCTACGCCAAAGTGAAAGGGCAGGAATGCACCGTATTTGAGCAATACAGTGCGCATTCATGTCCTTTCTGCCTGCGCTGACGCCATTTCGGCAGCCTAGCGCCAATGTAAGCACACTTGCACCATGGTGCAAGGGTGCCTGAGTTGCTGGCAGGATTCTTTTTGTACAGAAAGAGGCCCTTGCAGAATGCAGCACGCATTGAAAGGAAGGGGCACCTTGCAGAATGTAGCATACATAAAAAGGGAAAAAATTAGGAGAATTAACATATTTCTCCTTGTTACTCATCACCTCGGGAGGCGTACGGATTTGACGCTTCCCCAGGTTTACATCACTTTGTAAATCTGGGGCAGCGTCAAATTCCATGGGTGTTGCGTGGGAAAATCCACCACAATGCCCATGGAATGCCTCCTGGGCACAGAGTAAGGCAACGCAGCGATTTTCGCTGTATCGCCTTACTCTTGATTTATGAGGCCACTCAAAGCCACGCAGGGTGGCTTTGTGTGGCTTCATAAATTTGTATGAGAGCCCTGCATCACGCATGTACCACTTTACGTGGTGGAAAAGTGACGTAGGACTCTCATAAATAAGCCTCCTGGAGAGTATATGAATGAAATAGATATCTATGTGGGGTGCACATAAGTCTGAATCTGGAGGGCGGGGCGCATAATTGGAACAATACGAGCCCGCACACAGGATCATTCTTGAGTATATTATTTTATTTAATGAATATTCGTTACCTGCTACCTATAGAGGAACAGGACCGCTTCAGAGTACGGTAAGGTCAAGGAAGGGTGAGGAGGGCTGGTGTACCAAGCGCTGGCAAAGCCAGGAACTGGGCCAAGAAAAGAGTATTTAATTAGATTTTAAAACGCACCCGCTCTGAAAGCTGCAGGGGCAAGCAACTACCAAGCCAGAGGGGGGGGTGGGAAGGAGGGGGTAATCAATGGTAAAGCGAGAAGGACAGGGGAAGCCATAACGCAGCGGGAGGGAGTGGGACGGACAAGGAAGCAACGACAAGCAGGAAGGGGTTGGAGTGTCAGGGAGGGCTTGCAAACACATGCACTCCTGAGTGTTACTTGTAAAAATTTAAAAAAATTACCCTTGCAAGTGGGTGGCCAGAGGAAGGGCACTGTCCACCAAAAGCAGTACTTGCTCCACGACAGGCAAGGAGGAGGTGCTGACCAATAGTAAGCAAGTAAACAAGAGTGACGTGGGAGCGAGCCAATTGTAAGTAAAGTGGCAATTGTAAGTAGTGGGCAGGCTCTAAGCCCCTTTTAAGATTATTTTTTTTTAAATACAAGAGATTTTGCAAACAGGCAAGCGCTATGCAGGCAAAACCTAAAAATTGACCAGTGTCTCCAGGCCCAGAACTATTGAATCCACATTGACTTGGCCCATTAGAATGGCCCCGGACATAGGTGCTGGAAGTAGGGGCGCAGGGGGTGCTGCTGCCTGCACCCCCAGAAATAACTATGCTGAAGTTCAGAAGGTGGCTGAGAAATAAAGATGCCTTTAGATTTTGTTTTTATCTTGTGACACTTGCTGTCCATCAAGGCAAAGGTCAACTGCCAAGCTATATCTTCCCAAAGTGGCAATCGTGGTGGAGTCCATGAAATGAAAGGAATGGCTGCGGGATGCCAGATTTGTTTTCCAACAAAAAACGTTTAATTTCCACACATTACAGTTTGCACGCTGTATAGTTATACCAGTTAAATTGCATGTCTATGCAAAGTTAGTGGCCATTTCAACGGAAAATGTGCAGTCTGTAAATGATAGTGTCCTACCTCACCATTGATCCAAAATGCACCATCGGCTACATACCCCACCCACCCTTATCACTCTTCTGCTGAATGGGCGTGGCACATTTGCCAGAAGTGTTTTGTGGGGTGCTTGGCTTTTTCACAGTTCCTATGACTTCAATGATGTAACACTAATGGCAGCACCCCCACTCTGAAAATTGTTCCCTCACCACTGGCCCCGGGTGGCATCTCCCCCAGAGTTAAGCTCCGCAGGCAATACTGCCACTCATAATGAGGGCCTTAGCATCTTTCCCCAGGACTATTTTACCTCCTTATTTTGATATTCACAAGTTGTACTGTGGGATAACACGTGGTTGTGGTTTTACCAAACATTACAATCACATATTTATACCATTACCGACCTGTAAAAGTCCGAATGGGGGAGAAACATGCTGCAAAAATCCTGTATGTTATACCTAGAGGGAGTTTTGTGAGGTAATATTACGGATACCACCACAATTTGTGTGAGACGTGGAATCAAATATTATGTTGGATTTTTAAGACTCAGGAGAGAGTCTTACCATATTATGGGCATATAGGCTCAAACCCTTAATGATAAAGATACAGCTAAGACATTTCTTCTCCCCAAATTCATCTGTCTATGTTATAGTGCCATAATAATGACATTTTTTCTTTTGGCCTTTTGGTTATCTTCCCAATGACGAGAATGTATGTGAAAGTTATTCACTTAATGTTATGTGGTGCTAAAATTCTAATTAACTGAGATGGGGACATGAATGTAAATTTTGTTAATTAAAAAAACTGATTTGGTAAAGGACAATTCTTTTAAGTTCTGTAAGTGAACACGTGCCAAATCAGCTAAAGACAGTTTTCGGGCGAAGAAGCCAACTCGACTGAAGGACAGACCTTCATCTTTACAATGCACATTTTTGCTAATAAATTTATATATTAATCATGTGTGGTGTCCTGAATTTACGCAGAAATGGTCTACCATCTTGCAAAGAAAAATAACAATTATTTAACTGGCTGAAAAGTTTTTTTTGTTTTTTTTTTAAATAAAACAGTAGAATATTGGTCTACTTTTTGGCCTAAGTTCTGTCTGGTGCCACCTATGTGCAGAAATGAAGATAATATCCTTATCTGACCCTACAAATATGATGGGCAAGTTTGAGGGACTTTTGAGCTAGACCAAAGGTTTTCTTTGTTACACACATCAATGGGCTGATTGTGCAGGGATCCTTTCTCAGTAGTCAGTTTCATTGTTATCAAGACCTTATGTGTTTACTGGCGCAATCTGGTGCAAAAGGTACACCTTGCTCCTGTTTACCACACATTACTATGATGCAGGGGATAGTGCCTTGCGACCACACTTATAGTTCGAGCAAGGCTTAATGAAAGAGACAACACTTATATCTCTATAGGGTTTACCTTTATGGTGGAACACAGACTCCAGGCATGTATAATGATGCAAAATCTGCAGCATCTGTGCTAGATTTCCTGTTAGTAGTATGGTACACTACTGCTATGGAGCCTCCTGGTAATTTTTAGAGTCATGTCTGTTTTCTACCCAACTCATACACTGGAATGTGGTGCTAGGTTTAATGATTCCTGCAACTTGACCTGACATGTCCCTGACCTGCATTGCCATAGCATTTGTGGCTGGTTTGCTACAATGTATTTGACTCCTGGGTGACTTGCTCTTGCCTGTAGCGCTGTCTTGACTTGTCTTCCATGTGATGACTTTTGCCTGCCCTGTCTCACCTGGGATATTTCACAGAGTTGCTACCTCAACTTACTCTCTTCAGGGATGAGTGGTTGTTCACTTATCAACCTCCTAGAAATACAGTGCTCTCACTACACCCAAAAAAGACAAAAATATGCACATCAAGTGAGTACACTACATGCACTATAAAAAAGTATGTGGCATGAACCCCAAAATTAACTACATGAAATGCACCCTAAAAAAGGAATCCTCCATCTGTCTCGCAAGGTCCCTTCAAGATCTATGAGATACGCCTCTGTTGCTCTGCTGAGAGTCACACAATATAAGGGATCCTGTGCAGGTGGAGGATTCTTTGCTATTCTGGCACCACAACTAAAGAACTTTCCCTGCCTCTTGGTCTTGGATCAAGCAAAAAGAAACTAAGATGCAGAAAATTGTTTAATACCTCCCTCCCCCCTTCCCATCCAACACGCCGCCTGGGCTGTTCATGTCACTGGATGCTACTTGTTTTTACATTTTTTTTCTGCAGCGCCTAGAAGCTTCCAGACATTGGTCCTATTATTCATTTTGTGCGTTATTATAAAGCACACTGTACCAGAGGGTATCAATGCGCTGTACATTTAACAACTAGATGGAAGGCAGCATCCCTCACATGTTTAGGATGCAATATAATCATTAATTTAATTTGAATTTAAGGAAAATGAATCCAGATAGAAGAGAGCATTGGAAAATCACATTGAAAGGACTAAAAGAAAAGAGTGCGTCAAGAAAGAGAGGACAGAAGCTCTGTAAGGAAGAAGTCAAGATGTGTGGATCAAGAATGAAACGAGAGGAGATAGTAACAGGGGAATCGGGCAAGAGTCAAACCTCCAATGGAACCAAGGGGTCAAGGAAATGTGGCGTCTGAAGTAAAAGCATCCAAAAAAGTAACTGAGAAAATATTCAATCTTTTTAGTGCTGTCCCACTCCCCCCATAAAATAATTTCATAGGGCCACCCAAAATGGCAAACACTTTTTTCACATTTATTCCACAAAATTTTAAATTCTGCAAATAATCTGAATGCTTTTATTGGATTTTGAGACTACAGACTTTAACAAATAATAGCAAAACGGATATGCAGTAGTGCTCTGAATTTAGCACACTAAATGGATGCACTGTGGAGCAAACCGAGCAAGCCAAACTCTTCAATTGGAATCGAATAATCCAAAAGCAATGATCTGTGTTACTTTTTTCTCATAACACCTCCCATACATACATGGATTAAAAATATATCGTAACCAATTGAACCAAAATGTGAGAAGGAAGTTTTACAAAAAATATTATTCTTTTTTATCTTTTATTTTTTCCATTATCATACCCAGAAGGCAATTTGCCCCATTTCATTTGTATCACTTTCAGCTGGATCTGACATTTTAGCCTATGAAGCTTTTTAAGCTGGTCTTTTACAGCCCATACATACAATGCTAAACACAAACTACAAATCCCTTAATGCAGTGTGATGTAGGCTGAAATACCAAGAGTGGCTGAAGACATGGGCAACTTGGCAACTATGAACACATTTAAACCTTTAAACATTGCAGTCATCTTCAGTTATCCATTTTAAAGGCTCATTTTAATAGATGACTGCCAACCTGCCTTTATAAGGCATTTCACCATAAAGATGTGTGCTGTGTGATCCGTTGGGTTACTCTGGATGCTCATTTTGACACCTACTCACAACCAGGACATGCCTGAGAAAACATTACTGATTGTCCAGTAGAGACTTACCAACAGCTGCCCTGTTTTTCCTTTGACTATTTGGAGGCACTATTTTACAGGGTAATGTTTGTCTGTATTCTTCAGGGGTGTGCTAAGTGCTCCTCTTTCTCGCCCCGTTTGATATCCAATCACAGCCATCCAATGCTCCGGCACCACACTTTGAAGACCACAGCCCTGCAGTTACTCAGTGACCTAGTGCTTTAGTAAGGTTGCCATTGGCTGGGTGGCCCTGCAAAAGAAAAGGAGCACAGTGCTTAGACTGGACAATGGACTTGACATGCACAGGCTGGGATTTGTCAGCACACAATGGATTACCCTGGAGCTTCGCACGGAGAAAAGCCTATGTAAGAGGCTGGAGCGTGCCTGGCGGAAGAACTATGAACCTTTGGCCAAGTGCGAATATAAAGCAGCACTGAGGAGATTTCATAGCCTAAAACGTAAGTTCATTAGGGACTACGTCGCAAAGCAGATTAAGTCCTCGGACAATTCCGCAAAAGACGTTTTTAAGATAGTCCAGGGTTTTATGAAACCACAAGCCCTGAAGAGTACAATCCCCCATCAATGGCTCTCTGTGAAGATTTAGCTGCATTCTTCCAGAATAAAATTTTAGCTATTTATTCCTCCTTTCCATCTTTGGGACAATTTGATTTGAAAACACATAACCCACACTATCTGAGCACATGGTCGGATTTCCGCCCTTTTTGTCCGGAGGCGTCACTGGTGGAACTAAACAAAATAAAATCAGGTTCCCCGTTGGACCCCTGCCCGGCTAGATTTTTAAAGTTATTAGCCCCCTGGCTTAATTTGACACTGAACTTCATCTGGAACTCTTCATTAGAAACGGGGGTCTATCCAACTAGCTGGAAAAAAGCATAGTAAATAGTAAGTAAGTCCGTTTTTATATAGCGCAGCTACTCACCCTTACGGGTCTCAAGGCGCTGGTATATGTCCAGCCAATCCTCAAGAAAGAGGATGCAGACCCAGCAGAGCTAAAAAGTTTTATGCCAATATCTCTTCTCGCAGCCCCGGCCAAAATTCTAGAAAAAGAAGTACAGAGACAACTTTCTGACTTCTTGGAGTCGAATAACCACCTGCACGACTCCCAGTCTGGATTTAGGGCGGGTTACAGCACGGAGACTGCTTGAAGTGGCTGAGTCAATTCGTGAAACCGTAGATCAGGGTAGCTGTGCGATGTTGGTACTGCTGGACCTGTCCGCAGCCTTTGATATGGTGTCACATAGGATTCTCCTACACAGACTCAACCAATTAGGAGTGACGGGAACGGTACTAGCATGGTTCCGCTCATTTCTTGAGGGTCGCACTCGACAAGTGTTTCTCCACCCCCATGTCTCTAGGTCCAGCCCCCTTATGTGTGGTGTCCCTCAGGGCTCGGCACTGAGCCCTACGCTTTTTAATGTCTATCTTACTCCCCTTGCAGCAATTATTGAGCAATGTGGGGTGAAAGTATCTCGTATGCTGACGATACACAACCGGTGTTCTCTTTTAGAGAACACAATGAGACAGCTTTCGCCAATTTTAGGCAGTGTCTCCTAAACATCTCATCGTGGATGACGGATAGCTGCTTAAAATTAAACACTGACAAAACGGAGGTTCTGTTTTTTAATCAATCCACTCCCCCTGGGTCGGCACTTTGGTGGCCGGCTGAGCTCAATCCGCCTCCGCTGCCAGTTGCCTCTGCCAGTAACTTAGGGTTTAAGTTTGACTCTCAACTGACTGGCAAGGCGCAAATTGCTCATGTTTTCTCACTGTGTTTCTGGAAACTGAAGGCTCTGCGGAGATTTCTTCATTTTCTTCCTATGGACTGCAGGAAGGCAGTAGTGCATGCTTTAGTCACCTCTCAACTAGACTATGCTAATAGCCTCTACCTTGGTCTTCCTGAGTATTTGCTCAGAAGATTACAGATTATTCAGAACGCAGCAGCTAGGCTAATTAGGAATGTGCCACAGCGACATCATATTACTCCCCACTTGCGCAGCTTACACTGGCTCCCTGTAAAAAGAAGAATAGAGTTTAAGGCACTGACCTTGGCGTATAGAACAGTCAGGGATACTGGACCCCAATACCTAAAGCGGGGACTTCAGAAATACAGCCAGGCCAGAGTACTTAGATTTAACGACCTGAATTTACTGGTGATCCCCCGCTTTGCAAAGGCCAGGATCGGTGGCCGTGCTTTCTCGGTGAAAACCGCCACACTTTGGAATTCTATGCCTGACCACCTGAGGAAGATTAATTCGGAAACCATGTTCAGGAAAGCCTTAAAAACATGGATGTTCGGCCTGCCCTAGAGCTCACTGTCTAGTCCGGCCCATGACCCACAGGTGGGACACGCTGCTAGCGCCGGGACACCTCCGTCGGAGGTAGCCGCGCGCTCTACAAGCTCCAATAATAATAATAATAATAATGGCACACCAGTGGTCATTAATTCCATCAGGATGCTGGAGGGAAGGGTGGATGTAAGAAAACATATATAAATTTGAGACAGGTGACTCACTAATATGTGACCAATGAAATCCAGACAAACTGGCCATAAGCTAGAGGTCGACGTGCTGGTGGCAACTATCTCGTCTGTCTTCGAGCACATCCCAGAGGCATCACCTCGCCTCGCTCTCACCTCTTTCTCTGCTTTACTTTCTCATCTGCTATGGTAGCTACCTGTTCACATCCTGCTTGGATATAGCAAATTGAATCCTACCCTTACAGTCCTTATCTAGACAAGATTGTTCGAGAGAGGACATGTGAGAAGGGTGCTGTAATTGGATCACTTTGCCTATCTAATGTTCCACTGATTTTAAAAGCTGCAGTAGAAATGCATTATGAAAATGCAGAAATCCCACATTACATAAAGGGAACTTTGCAGCAAATTACCACCAGCAAAATATTGCTGGCAACTAAACACCCAAATGTGAAAAAGCATACTGTAAACCTCAGCAGGAAGACTTCATCAAGAGTTAAGCACTGGAAGTTGATGTTAGGGGTGACCAGCAGGACACAAGTCTGAATTCCAACATGAACAGCTCAGCCTTTCATCCTCATTTTTAGGTCTTGACTACAGACATCTTTAAATGTCTGTTGACAGACAGAGCTGTTGTTTCTAATATAGACTGCCAAGAAGCAGGGCTGATGGTATAGCTTATATCCTGGTGTTGAAGGGAACCAGCGCACCAAACCCTTTTATGTTAGGTTCCATTAAGTGAAGTAAACACTGACGGTAATTGTGGAGCGATGGTGCTGTCTAGACTGAATATGCATGACAGGAGTATGCACTGCATGGCTGTATGCTGGCAATGAACTACAATTCCCAGCTAGCCACAAACTCTCATGTGACATAGAGAGGAGGCCATATTGGAATAACAAGCATAACTTTCTTCATGGTTCACAGCATACTGTGCTAGGCCATCATGAGACAATGTTGCTGCAGCTCGGATGTAGCTACATGGATCCTAAATTTTCCATGCCAAGCTCTTTTGCCTCCTACATGATTGTTTTAATGGACGTTGGGATACAGAGAAGTATCCTGAAAGTCATATTGCTGATGTAAACAAACGCTGTACTCATTTTTTGAACATTTGTCTGAACTCTTAAGAATGGGATTGTATATGCTAGTAAGTGGTTACCTGATAAAGAAACGAGACAGATTCTTAGAGTGGACTATACTGCATATGTATATATGAATGCCATGTACGAAGTTCAGAGGTAAAGTAGAAACATTAACTCATCTTCCACAAGAGAGCTTAAAATGACAAAGCTTGAGTTTTATATCTAAGTACAGAGAATTGGGTACACAGCAATACCGCTAAAATATATCTATTCACAATTACAGTTACTATTAGCACTTCTAATGACAAGTTACTTCAGCTATCTCTTTGTCTTGTAGAGATCCATTATATCATGCAGGCCTCCTTGACCAACAGAAGTGCAAGGCAGAGTGGTTAAGTCCAGTGTCTCTGATTTCTCACTTATCTCAATCCCCTGTCCCCGTTTTACCATTGACCCTCAGTACGTGGTCATTGACTCACACTGTATATGGCCTTTAGTGGGAGTGGTGAGAGATGGAAGAGGATTGGTTCTGTTGGATCCTGTACACTAGATTAGTCAAACCTGACATAGATTTCGAGTCTGCCTAGTGCCTGCCTCTTGTTCCTGATTCAATGGCTTTCTTGACTATTTCAGTTCCCTGCTCCTGATTCAATGGCTTTCCTTCCAGTTCCTGTGTCTGTGTCACCCACGGAGCATTTTGGTCTCACTGAGGTTTGTTTGGGCAAGTTTTATTCTTCCACTACTGATGTCAGAACCTTCCTTTGTAGTGCATGAGGGACTATTATCCCTCCATCTATTTGTAGAAATTATTAGCCCCCCCAAAGTACCTGCTTGTTCACCAGCCACTCAAGTACCCATCACCACCTACCTCTGTATCAACATCCATAAATGGATTGAAAATCATTCCAAAATGGCCAACTATGTGAGTCCATGTGTGTTGGCCATCATGGAATGGTTTTTCATGTTGTTTCGAAAAAGATCATTCCAAGATGGCTTCTTTGGGTGGGCATGTATGGCAGATGGCCATCTTTGAATTATATTTCTTCAAAACAAACAAAAACCCATTCCAAGATGGCCACAACACCTATTTGAACCCACAAGGCAGCCATCTAGGAAGACATAACAAGCATTGGCAAAGCCAATAAGTGTAAATTGCGAGCCCTCTCAGCTTTGCCTTTGCTTTTTTACGTAGTGCTTAATATAATAATATTGTCGAGTCACCAGATGTACAATTCTAAATGAGACCTAAACATCATCATACATAGGGAAATTGGAAAACAAGGCAGTGGAAACTACACACTTGCAGGACAAATTCTTCCAGGGCATTTAGTTCAGTACACTGCACCAGTCACTATGGAGCCAGCCATAGTGAATATTGTTTCCAGATCAATTCAGGCAGAGTTGTATAAAGACTTTCCAAGACCTTAAGCAGGTGTCTATCAACAGTGGTTTATACGACTCCTTCAATTTCGCTGCAGTTTGCACCATGTCTTTTGTCCCTATAGCTTTTTTCTTTTTGTGCTGAGACGGGTACTGAGAGCCTGTGCATGTTCTCCTCTCAGACTGTGCAATACAGCCGGTGGAGAACATGCTAAGTGTGCATGACTGTACGGCCGGCCAAACCATCATGCCCACTTAAGTGCACTCACCACTCCTCCCCTTGCTGGCTGTGACAGCCAAGCCGCGCCCGCCCCAAAACTGGCTTCAGCACGGAAAAATAAAATGATAACATCGTGTTATCATCATTTTATTTTTTCCTGTTTTGCACTGCTGAAAAGCAGTGGGGGCGACCCTCCTCCACCTTAGCTGAGGAGCCCCCCCCCTGGCCTTACCCCTAGCCGCATTACCAGTTCATGGGTAATTTGTTTGCTCGCTAAACTTGTTTACAGCACTTCATATAATTTAACTACACTAAATACATACATTTTCGCTTTTCTTAATATATTAATCCTTAGTGTCAACTTTGCTACTGGTGAGTTCTCATAAACATCCCCATGCCTTGGGAAGAATGCTGGGGGCTGACAAAGATGAAACTGATGCAAAATCTAATGCTTTTGCATAATAATTGTGAGTGCACAAGATTTAAAGACACACACTTCCTGTTGATTCTCCAGCTTGAATTTCTTGCAATACTTGATTTCCTTCTCATTGCCGTTTCATAGCTGCATCACATTTGTGGAGTATACTGCTGAGCATTGCAGAAGCCTTTCTTCTTAATCTGTTACAGAGACAGATGCAACAGACTGGACAATTTAAACCTCTTGCTGTCATGCATGTTAAGTAATGCTGATTGAAACCTTCATCCCATTATGTTCATACAGGATGTTCTTCATGAATCACTCAGAGCAGCAAAACTACAGCGGTGATTAGTAACAAACCTAAAATAATGCATGCAAACCATAAACCACTAATGTCCTGGTTGCAATGAGCGAGGCTCATTTTAAGATGCCAATACAGCATTGTTTATTAACATTAATTTTTGCAAAAACAAAATTATGGTGAAGTAGAAAGTGGAATGTTTTCTTTCAGTCTTCATTTCTTCAACCACGTTACCTTTGTGGATTTGTGCTATATTTGCTTCATGTGAAGGGGAACCAGGATACAGTATATAATTTTAAGACATCACTTTATAACAAGCTTTAGAAAAGACAACAGGTCAAGTTTTTCTACAGACCATGCACAGTCTTGAAACTCAGGAAACTTGAAAGAACTCTACGACATAACAAGGAAACTCCCCGGCAGATACAGAAAGCCAGAAAGACCAGGTAAAGACAAAGCTGGAAAGACAATCATGGGTAACAAAGGCCAACAATGAAGATGGGTGGAGCACTTTGAAGAACTGCCCGTAATGCAGGCTCCACCAGACATACAGCTAGCTGACATGGACTTGCCTATCGACTGCAGCAGACCAACCAAGGAAGAAATACGGCAAGCCATCAAACATCTGAGAAATGAGAGGGCAGCAAGAAAGACCTGCCAACATTCATGCAGAGGCACTGAAGACAGACATTGAAACATCAGTAGACATGCTGTACCTCATGTTCAGAAGGATCTGGGAAGAGGAAAAGGTGCTATCAGACTGGAAGGAGGGATATCTCATAAAGATAGATCCCCAAGAAAGGTGACCTGAGTAAATGCGCAATCTACAAAGGGATAACTCTTCTATCAACCCCAGGCAAAGTGTTCAACAGAGTCATCCTGAACTGAATGACGGAACAAGTCGATGCTCAGTTTCGAGACTTGCAAGCTGGCTTCTTCAAAGATAGCTCCTGTACAGACCACATTACAACACTGTGCACCATCAGTGAGCAGTTGATGGACTGTAACTCCTTCTATGTCAGGTTCATCGACAATGAGAAGGCATTCAACAGCGTGGACAGAGAGACCCTTTGGAAACTCCTCTACCACTACAGTGTGCCCGATAAGCGTGTAAGAATCATCAGGAACTCTTACGAGGGAATGACCTGCAAGATAGTCCATGGAGGACAACTCACCGTGAGGACTGGAGTCTGCCAGGGTTGTTTGCTCTCGCCTTTTCTCTTCCTGCTGGCCATAGACTGGATCATGAAGACATTCACAGCAAGGAGAAGGAAAGGATCCAGTGGCCACCTTGGAGGCAGCTCGACAAGCTGGACTTTGCAGACGACCTGGCCCTATTCTGCCTTACCTATCTGCAGACACAAAAGAAGACGGACATTGTGGCAGCCACATCAGCACAACTTTGACTCAACATCCACAGGGGAAATACCAAGATCTTGAAGGCTGACACATGGCCAGCACAACTACAGTCACTCTTGCAGATGATGCGCTGGAAGAGGTTGAGGCCTTCACCTGTACGGGCAGTGTCATAGACAAGCAGGGCGTCACTGACGCCGATGTCAAAGAAAGAATTGGCAAACCAAGGGCTGCCTTTACTCAGCTAAAGAAGATATGGAGCTTTAAGGACCTAATGCTGCAAACCAATTTCAAGCTTTTTAGCACCAATGTAAAATCGGTCCTTCTGTGTGGAGCAGTAACTCGGAGGACTACAGGGACCACCACCAACAAAGGCCAGACCGTCATCAAACCTGTCTGTGGAAACTCCTCCAAATCCGCTGGCCAAACACCATCAGCAACAACGACCTATGGTGTCAGACATTCGGACCCCGTCTACCCCCCCAGAAATTCAGATACCCTAAAAGCCCCAAAAAACATCCAGGACATTAGTACTGAAAACAACACAGTCTCTCTTTCCCCGCTGCAAATCCTGGGCAAAACCATGAACCCCTCGCTCAAGATGCCCAATGACAACAGCCTTCTCCTAGGACCACACCAACCATATTCCCTGATGCAACCTTCTAAATTCTCCTCCTGAGCTTACCTGCAGAGGAGGCATAACACCCCAAAAGCTGACCCATACAAGTCGATGCCTGCTAGAGTGCTGGAAATGGTCCCCCTTGACTATCAATGACATTATGAATTGAACAACATCCTCTGTCCTACCCTGGCCCTCCGACCTCCTCTGGGCCCCACCCACTGAAATTCCGATTATGCCTGGGCATAAGCTGTCCTCGTAGAGACTGCTAGATAATCTCCTACCCACTGAAGCATCCTTTGTCCCCTACTATCCAAAGCCCTGAGGCATCGGGTCCTGACTCTGTCCGCCTCTGAGGCCAACTAATGGAATCTCTCCCACTCTCACAACGTGATTTTGATTTCTTCAACATCACATCCAACAGCCACTTAATGGTTACCATTTTTTCTTCTGGCAATCTGCCTTGGCCCTTGAAACAATCTCAATACCCAAAAAATACAAGACCGCACTTTGTCCCACTGTCCTCTATCGTGCTGATGGCACTCCGAGGTCACCCATGAGCTTCTGGAAACTTACCAGCAGACGCTGGCAGTCCGTGGAACCAGGTTTCCAACCAAAAAAGAAGCCATCCAAGTAATTTGGTATGTGCTCATGACCCATGTTCCATGTAAAAGCCATTCTAAAAAACGCACCGAAGCAATCAAAGAGAGCACACAAAATGGAGCAACCGATTGAGAGTGTTTTGTCCACATACCATCTGTTCTCAAATTGTATTCCTATGAGTGAAAGTCGTCAGGGTGTACCAGCAACAAATGGAAAGCAGACTTAATGTTGCTCTTAACCCTAAGCACCCCCTGTCCCACTCTTTCCCCCAAGGCTAGGGCCACATCCACTGAGGAGTGTGACACCGAAACCTGTTCCTCAGGTATGAAATTGTATACAGACTGCCCCCCTGGCCAAGAGAGATGCTGAATCAACCTAATAGGCCTTGTTCCTTTTTTGGGGACCACTCCCATCGGAGACACTATTAGGTGTTCAACAGACCAGCGCTGATGGGGGTCCACCATCCTACCTTCCTGAATCTCCTTGAGCAATTTGTCTCTCACTACCTGTCTGTGCTACGCTGGCTGATTTTAAGTTAACCGCTCAGCGGAGCACTCTTGGGCCCCTGTATGAAGGCCAAAATTCCAACCTACCCAACTTACCTGGCGTACGAGCCCTTCCCCCTAGGTCTTTGTCTGCACCTCCCCGCCCTGTAGCCAGTTGCGTGCCCTTGCTGCTGAGCTCCTGTATTGCCCTGCTGCCTATGGCCCACTGAATAACTGGACTGCCTGCCCGCCCTGAAACAATTGACTAATGGATGTCTGCCTGCGCATTTGGAACCTTCATAATGGAACATACAATACTCCCTCGTGCAGAGTCCCTTATTGCGGTCCCAGCAACCTTCAAGTTGACTAATCTGTCCTTTGCTTGATACTTCCCCCCTCTCCGGGTGGGGCACCCCTGAAAGGGCCGGTATACAATTGGGAAACCGTTAGCTGCAAAAATTGTTTTATCAAGCTTAGCCGGTCCCATAGTATGCTGGCAAAGGTCCGTGTCGATTTCGCCCCATTGTGCTTCCGGATCCAAGGCCATATGGGCCTGGAGTTCATCATTGTATTGTGCCCAAGCATAACCTCTGTAATGTATCTGGGCTTTTCTGATGACGTCCATGTATTTAAGTAGTAATATTGACCTGTCTGGGTACTTATCACAGTACACACTAGCACATATAAGAAATGCTGGTGTCCAGTTCTCTACCGTCACCGGCACCCTTGGCCATTTGGACAACTCCAATCCTTCTTTCCTTGAGCCTTCCTTGGACCTGAGCTCCCTATGTTGTAGTTTCAGCATCTCTACTTCCTTCCCCTTTCCATATCTTCTTTTTAGTAGCCAACATGAGGTGAATTCCCCAATGGTTTTGATGTCCCCAAATAAGGCAGCTTATTGATATTTAACTCCTTACCTTCCAGTTTGTCTGTCTTCCTGACTCCACTACCATGTCCTCCTGTGCCTCCCTCCAAACCTCGAACCCACACTCTTGTCTGTGACTTTAATAGAGGACCTAGGTTGCTCGGCTCAGCTGTCCCTGTGGACCCAAGTATCTCCTGCTTTGTGTCCCTGTGCCCAAGAGGGTGCTCTTCTGTACCGCCACTAGTGTCTCTCATATATATATACCTTCCTTTAGGCAGTCCTCCCCGCTCTCCTTAGGCTCCATCGCCTCCATACCGACAGGTAGCATTTTAGCAGTCTCTCTGCCATAGCGACCTTTCCTTAGGAAGGCCTCCCTGCTCTCATAAATACCATTTTGGTTGTATCTCTCACATAGTGACAGAGATGTTCCTTAGGTGGGCCTCCCCGCTCTCCTGGGCTACTTCGCCTCGACCCCAACAGATACCATATTGGCGGTGTACGCCCCACGGTATAGGGACCTTTCTTTAGGGGGGCCTCCCAGATACCATATTGGCGGAATTCTCCTAGTCCCGTGGCACCTTAACTGGCACCACGGTCAGAGCCCGCGTCGGCATCCTTTTCTGCCTCCATGTTCTCGCTTTGATGTTGTCGTGCATCTGTGTCGTGTAAAATACTAGAGGCAGATTGGTTAGAGGTACTCTCCCGCCTCAATCCTTCCTGCCACCAACTCGATTTTGCAGCTTAAATCTCCCCCTCCCTATACTGCCATCCTCTTCTTCCAAGCTCTCTTCTTGACAATCAAGAATTGACAACTCCACGGCATGCTTTCCAAGTACCTGCTGTGCAACCTCGTTCGCCCAATCTTGCGTACGTCTGTCAGTTTGCACCATTGCCTCACAAACCAACTTACGTGTGGGAGCCATACCATGACCTCCCCGCCTCTCCATCAGTGCAGGACGAGTCATCTCATGCACCGTTCTGCTGGGGGTTATTCCAAACCCTCCCCCGTGTTCCACCACCGAGGCAACACCAAACCGTCTTGGGGGGGTGATCTTGTTTTCCACCGTCGCCATCCAGTTAGCCATACAGGGCCAGGTCTTCTCTTCCCCTTGGGGCCAACAAGCCACACTAAGCTCTCCCAAGTCTGCTACCTCATCTTCGCCATGACCTGTACAAAGGAAGACAAGCGGTCCGGTGTGCTAGTACAACCTATATCCTGGTCAACCTTGGACTCTGACAACTCACCCCAATCATTTAAAACTACACTCGACTTCACAGAGGCTGGCTGCAGGGAAACCAGGTGTCTCAAGCTACCTACTGCAGGGACCTAACTGATGGGCCTTCAGCCCCCATTCTCCCCTAATGACACCTGCCGAGTTCCCCCCTTGACCTGACTTCCCATATAGCTTCAAAGGTGGCCTCCCTACTGCACAGGCCCACCTATGACCCTATTTGCGCCTGCATGTATCAACCATACTTCCATCCTGGGCACCCTCGTCTTCATCAGTCCATACTAGGTTGCCAACTGCCATTGAAGGAGCTTACCATTCCTCTAAACCCTGGCCCACCCATCCACCAGACACCTCTGGAGCCCGTGACCTGGCCCCAACCCCAGCAAAACCTCCTACCTGACACTCTTCCCTCCCCGCTGACCATAAACCCACTGGGCCATGACTCCAAACGGAGCTCACACGAGCCAGCTGTCACTGTCCCAATCTATGGGATTCCATAGCCTTTCCTTCAGGTCACTGGGCCCCTCTTCACTCTCCATCAGCTGTCTTTTAACCCTAGATCCAATATTTCCATCTAACTAGTCATGAGAAGCATCTCTAAAATCGACTCCTTCTACCTTTCCTCTTTTATCTCTCTCAGCAATCGCCTTACGCAACAAAAACCTATCCCTCTCCTCCCCTTCCACCCCCTTAGCACTCCACTGTACAGGTTGGGACCTCACCCAGCCCTGCTGCACCGAGGAGCGTCATCTTCTCCATGTTACTGAAGCTGCACGTGCATCCATGGCAGCCCCGCCGATGTCTGGACACCACAACAGAGGCCTCGCGCTCACACCCGGCAGCCTCGTCAGTTACCAGCGCCATCGGGCTCTGGCCCCTCCCGCTTCCACCAACAGAAGGCTGCCTGGCAGCCTTAAAAGGGGCCGCTCACCTCGCACGGAAGCAGTCCCATTTTCTTACCTGTACTGCCACAAGAACCGGGTCCAGTGCGGCAGTGAACAGGCCCACACCACCACTGTGACACCTTCATCAGCTTTCCTTGCAGGGCAACTGCCAGCGACAGCGCACCTAACACCACCCAACAGCCTCAACGCCTGGGCCACCTTGTTTGCACTGGACACGCCAGAAATCGCTATTTGGACGTAAGTTGGAAACATGAAAAGACAAAATTCCACACTGCTCTAACCCTACACTGATACTAATTATGCCAGGCTAAAACCGACAAAAACTCTACCTGCAAAAAGGTACCAGCCAAAGTGTCACCAGCAGAAAATGATGTACCCTTGAGCTACATAAGTAGCCTAAAAGAAGCCCAAACCATAGCAGTCGTCCGACTGCTCCACTTCCCCAAAATACCCAGGGAGACGACCTCCCTGTGGTTAGCTGCCCCCCAAATCCCCCACTTAAGGAGGTAAAATAGCACTTATCCAGGTTTTCAACTACTTAAGACACCAGGTAAAAGCAAAACTGTGGCAGTGACTGTGTCTTAACTAAGCCTTGTGAGTACCTCTTCCCAGTCCAGTTCCCCTTCCCATTCTCTATCTCATTGCTGCCCTGACATGTGCAGCTCCTGGATATTTTCCTTTCCTGAATGGATGGCTCCAGAAGCACTGAAACGTCCCTTGCTCCCGGAAGTGCAACAGTGGGTAAAGACCTCAGGATCCGGTACTTCACGATCAGGAGTCCCCGGAGAGATCACTGCCCCGTGCTTTTTAAGAAACATCCAGCTGATTAGGGGATTATTCAAAAGCCTTGGAGAGCTGACCAGATGGGATTTCCAAAGATACCAAGCAATTCCATAATAGATGTCCCGCTCATATGCCTTTCCTGCACTCTAGAGTGTGTACATTCGTTATTTTGCCCGTCTTCTGTCTCTATGAATGCGCCTTCGATGTGTTAACCTTTAAAACCCTAATCCCAGCAATGCGTTACCCTATAGTGAAACACAAACTTTGCTAAACAAGTACAAATAAAATTAATTGATGGATGTAAATGGGAAGATCTTAAACACTCGTAATGATTCTGAAAAGCTTCCCATTAAATCATTAGCTTGCTTGTGTGTGCCATTACAGAGTAAACAAAACCATGGCTTCATCCTAAAAGGGATAAAAATAAATAAAAAAAAGGCAAGCCCGAACATATGGGCCACATCCCTGGGTGGGAATATAAGCATGGGATGTGGCCTGGCACTTCAGAATAGACTGAGGATTT
The DNA here is from genome assembly GCA_963921515.1 of Calotriton arnoldi. Taxonomy (NCBI): domain Eukaryota; kingdom Metazoa; phylum Chordata; class Amphibia; order Caudata; family Salamandridae; genus Calotriton; species Calotriton arnoldi. The sequence continues at coordinate 2,416,735 of CAWUFW010001662.1, forward strand.
ATGTTGAGGGCAAGTCAGATTTGCAAGTAGTTGGGCCCCTTCAGTACCGATACAGAGAAGCAAAAATACAATGGAATGGAATTCTGCAAGAGAACTTGTCAGTGGCCATGATTAATTCTTGCATTTAAAATCAACACTTTTCAAATGCCAAATATAAAATAAAACTTTCAAATAACCTTGTGATAAAAGGAAAACAAAATCACGGCAAATTCAAGCCCAATGTTCCTTTCAATCTTAAAACATTTAGGTAGATCCCACTAGATGGTGGTACAAGGCTTTGTGTTTCATGTAGGAAGCTGGCTCTCTATATAGGGGCCGATTCCGATCTCGGCCGGTAGGGCTCCGAATCGGATTCGGCTTAACCGGATCCGATTCAGAGCCCTATTTCCCGACCGATTCGTACGCGCGTCCGGGCGAGCGAGTACGATGCGAAATCGCCGACCGACTCGTCCGGGCGTCCCGACCGCTCCGACCGACTCGTTCCCGGATCTAACCGCACCGACCGACTCGCTCGGACTCGACTCGCACCGCGCAATGGAGACGTTCCCCGGCCGGGTGAGTACGATGCGCGCCGTGAGCAGTCCGACCTAGCCGCGCACTCCGGCTCGAAAGAGCAGTTGGAGCCGGACTTTGGGGGTCCGTGTCGGACCCCCCTGTACGCGTAGCCGCGCGAGTCGCACACAGGGGGGACCCATGGGTCCCCCCCAACCTGTGCGTGTACGGCACGAGTCGCTTCGCCACGTACGCGCTGTAGGGGGCGCCCTTGTCCGCCTCGCACCCATTGAGTCAATGGGAGCCCGCGTACGCGTTGTACGACCGGCTCCCATTGACTTCAATGGGAGTCCGACCGACTCGAGTCCGATGGCATACGTGCGCATCGTACTCGTTCGGTCGGGCTGCACGGGTCCGATTCGGTCGGAAATCTCTCCGGGTCCGGCTCGGTCGGAGAGATTTCCGGTCGGAATCGGCCCCATAGTGTACTAAAATGAAGTACACTGTGCAGAAAGTCCAGTGAGTCCCCATTTGGTATACAGATGCAAAAGTAGATAATACTAACGCTCTGTTTGTGGTAGTGTGGGCAAGCAGTTAGGCTTATCAGAGAGTAGTGCAAAGCATTTTTTGTATTCACAGAAGCAATAAATGAGACACACTCAAGAATAAATCTGAGACCAATTTGCAAAAATAACACTGTTGTGCACAATTACGCACAATAAAAGTCTATGGAGAAAAACACGTAAGTGCATATAAAATCATACAGTCAGTTCTAGGGTTTCACCTTCGAGGTTTAGGGTAGCAGCAGGCCACGGTCCAATAACCCACCAGCAGCTCATAGGGAGCGTCCCAGAGTCGTCTGGGAGCAGGGTGCGGAGGTCGTTGGTAGCTGGTGAGCTACGAAGCAGGCCACCCCAAAACAGGCTGCACAAGGGGACTTACAGGTATGTTCAGCGGACCTTAAATGAGGGATCGGGTCACAAGGCCTCAGGACCACAGTAGCATAGCTGGTTAGTTGGAACCCAAGCCGGGCGGACTAGGTGCAGAGCAGATAGGTCAGCCGGGCTCTGTGCGTCAAGATGGTCTTCACAGTCATGCGAAGTCAGGTTGCAAGGATGATTTCAGGACAGCTGGGACACTCATGAAGTGGGTCTCAGGGGTCTCAATGCCCCTCGATGGGTGCTTGCTTCCTGGGCAGTTGGAGTCTGTAATGGACTCTTCGGCTTGGTGTCGGTTGCAGGTGGTCTGGGGGAGCAGATCTGATCCTCCGGAGCTGGTGTACTTCTTCTTGCTCGGGTGCTGCGTCGAAGTCGCTGGGGAGCAGCAAGTCAGTATACCGGACTGCAGTTTTGTTGCCTGCGAACTGCAGGGGAATAGTTCCTCTACTCCAAGAGAGTTCTCTGGCAATTGGAAAATGCTTCCTAGTCTTCTTTAACTTCTGTTTTCTTTGCCTCGTTTAATTTGGTGTTTTCTCTGAAATTTAGGTATTAATAAGAGTTCGTGACTTGCAGTGTGCTCCCAGTTTTGGCAGTTATTGAATATAATGTACAGATGGGATGAAATGATTTACCCAGGATCACACAGTTCTACAATTGCGAAAGCCGTGTTTAGAATTCAAGTTACACATTAGTCTACATCTTCTCCATGGGTGCTGTGCCATGGGAATGTTTGACTGTCATACCCCTCTTTTTAGAGACTAACATCTCTACAAAAAGATATGATTCAAAGTTTAAAGTTGTGACCACCTAAACATCTCACTCAGGACCGCTTCAGAGCTCCAATAAAGTGAATGTTTTATTAGGTTTTATACAGAGGCCACACATAGAATTATTTGTAAAGAATTATTTTATGTGCCACTACCGGATAGAAGTGTCATGGCAGAGGCGTTGCATGTTCCAGGAAGAACTGTCAAAAACAGCTGCACGATGAAAAAACTGATAGAGTGCTTACAGCACTCTAAATTGTAGGGGTGCACTATACTCCCGATATAAACGCACTCATATGTATTTTTGTCGTGTGCAGTGTTTTATGATTATTAAGATGCATTTATTCACGTCATATTAGTATTAAAATGAAGTGAGCACGTTCAAATAGGATTTGCATGTATTAGAAACTTAATTCCTGTATGTGTAATGTGCAGGACGAAAGTATACTCATATAATGTAACCATGTTTAGCTTAAATTAACCCGATCTGTAGGCCCAAATTGTAGGTGTTTTGAGTTTCGTTTCTCCTTGGTTGCTCAAGAATTAATTAAATAAATTCTGTTGTGCTCGAAGACAGTATGTTCTCATCCTACTGCAGGTGCAGGAATCCGACCTCGTTATTCTTAGATTTAAGGAGATACCCGGAATGTCTTTGAAGAAGACTGCAAGGCGAGAAGGGAGGACTCCTTTCATGCCTGGCCTATCTGGGAACCAAGGCCACTGGAAGAAGAGTCAACTTAATTAAAGCTTCTGTGGAAAGTTACTGAAAAATGTTGCAAATAGAAAAGCTTTACATGACGTATTGTGGGTTGAACATTGTCCTTTTTGTATGATGCGCAGGGACAGATTCGAGAGACTTCTGCTGATTTTCGAAGGAGCATCTTAGAGCGAGCTCCATAGCTTTAAGCTATCAGACCCATTTGACGTGAGTACTTCTTAGGAAGTCAACACGTGCTGACACCTTTGGGATATGATACAAGGGAGATAGGTAGGATACTCATCGAGAGCAGAGTAGGGAAAGATTTTGCTCCTTCTTAATGAAAAGAGAATTGGACTCTGCTTCTATTCTTTGCTGTATTTTGATTTTGGAGTTCATCATATTAAGCCTTCTGTGCCGAATGACATATTCGTAGAATCGGCTCTGTATTGATTTTTCTGTACCTATATACTCTGATATTGAGGTGTGTTTATATTCAATTATTTTTGGCCTTATAATAAATCCACCAAACTGAACTTCGGAGTCTGTGGTCTATTACAGCATGACTAAATCGAAAGAATAATCTTGAATTGTTTTCCTCCCCTCTACCACTTTTAGCAGGCAAATAAAAGACCATCTGCATTAAATCTAGTAGGGAAAAACAGGAGTAAAGGTTGGCGTAATCAAATGGTAGCAGAGGATGGTTTGCCTCTAAGAGTGAGGGGAGAAAGAGAGTAGGGGTAGGGTCGGAAGAACATTAAGGCCCTGGACAAGGAGTAGGCGACGGCGGACATTGATGGAGGTCGGCGGACGTTGACGGTGCGGCGGAAACAGTGGTGGCGTGAGTATGGAATTGTGTGGTGTGTTAGATTGCGGTGATGACATATTTGTGTGATGTCTTGCGAAGTTGTGATGCATGTTGAGTGATAGTGGGTTTATTGGCTTACTGGTCCGGACACGTGCGGGTCAGGAAGTTTTGTTAGCGGACTCAAGAGAAGTCCAAGATCCCGGGATAGTGTTGTATTTGTAATTGTCTGATCAGAATTGTGGGTGTCGTGAAGCGCTATCGACGATCCATTTGTGATAAGGAACTTTGTGTGAGTGGAGGGATACGTCGCAGTAGAAAGCCCCAGGTACCGGGGGTGGACTATAGCGATTGAGTGACCAACGCAGGTCGGGGGTCACAGCGGATGAATGTTCTTGTAAGCGTGTTCTATTGATCTTTTAGCGGACAGACAATTATTTGTTTTATGTAACTGGAAGTTATTGTGATTGTGTTAGGAGCAGTTACTTGGTTTAATAGCTTTGATATACAGTTACTTGTGGTACGAATGCGTGAGCGAGTGAAATTGTAAAGGCGGGTGAGCCGCTGCAAAGAGCGAGCAGTGACGTCAGTGTGCGCCGCACTGGGATTGGTCGGTTGGTGTAACGCCGCGCTGGGATTGGTGGAAGTTCGTTCGAAGCGGAGTATTGAATTTGGAGGGCAAAACAATCGATTCTCATAATGAGATGTTTTAGGGTGCTGCGAGATTTGTGTAGAGGCGACACAGGAGTGGTGACACGGGTAGGAGAAGAAGCTCCGCCTGAGGATACACCGGCGCATTATATGGCAACAAATGTGGGACTCCATACTATAGTCTGGCTTCAAAATTGGCATAAAATTACAGAGAAAGAAGGAGATTTGGCTTTTCCTCGTTATGGGTCATTTCGTATGGAGGTGCTGTATCAGCTGAGAGGAGTGATGACTGCTCTGAAACCTCCACCTAGACCAACCCAATTTATTTATTTATTTATTTTATTTATTTTGAAGGTTTTATATAGCGCTAGCTCCACCCAAGGGTATCAGAGCGCTTTACAACAGCAATGGTAATAAACAAGAAAGCAGCAGTAGCAATGTACGAAACAAATTCTGCAGATGATCAGACAAAAAATATAAGGAACCATTTAGAGTACATAGTGAGAAGGGTGCATATAAGGTAAACAAAACACCAATTGAGAGAACAAGAGTGTCATTATAGATAGCACTTTTACAGTATGCCAAGGAGGACTCAAGGGACATCGTGAGGGTGAGGGGGAATATAATGAGGGGGAGGGGGTGAGGAGGGTATGAGGAGGGGGTGAGTGGGTGTGAGGGGTAGGCGGGATTGCCTAAGGCAGGAGGAGGGAAAATAGTCAGAATGGAGAACAGGGAGTTAATTTCCCCAATATTTAGTGAGGAGGTGTATTTTAAGGTTTCTTTTGAAGTTGGCATAGGAGGGGTTGCATTGGAGGTCTTTGGGGAGGGCGTTCCAGATGGTTGGGGCCTTGCCAGAGAAGGAGCGGGATTGTGAGGCGCTTTTTTTGAGTAGAGGGGGTATGAGAAGGAGAGTGTTGGTGCTTCTCAGCGTTCGGGCGCAGCCATCTTTTTTGAGTTTAGTTGAAAGGTAGGTTGGAGTCTTCTGATAGAGGGCTTTGTGTGTAATACAGGCAATTTTATAGGAGGATCTACCTTCGATGGGGAGCCATTTGAGGGCCTTGAGGGCAGGTGAGATGCGGTCATAACGTTTACAGTTTGTTGTAAGTCTGGCTGCGAGGTTGAGGACGGATTTGATGGGGGCAAGGTGGATTTTGGGAGTACCAGAGAGAAGGGCATTTCCGTAGTCGATTTTGGATAGGACAAGAGATTGGGTAATTACTTTGAAGTCTTCCGCTGGAATAAAGGGTTTGATTTTTTTGAGATGTCGGAGTGTGAAAAGTGCATTGTTTGCTGAATTTATAACATGGGAGTTTAGTGTAAGATTATTGCTGATGGTGATGCCGAGTGATTTGACAGATTCGGCGAGGGAGAGAGGGCAGTTAAGGGCATTAAGGTCAGCGATCCATGTTTGAATGGGGAGAGGGTTGTTTTTGGGCGAGAAGAGGATGATCTCAGTTTTGTTAGGGTTGAGTTTAAGATGGTTGTTGTGGAACCAGGTTTGGATCTTGGTTAATGCTGTGTTGAGGTGCAGGATGTCGGAATGGGATTTTATTTTATAGTACAGTTGGGTGTCATCAGCGTACAGGTGATAGTTGATTTTGGCTTGTTTAAGTATCAGGGTGAGGGGTTCCATAAAGAGGTTAAAAAGGGCAGGAGAGAGGATGGATCCTTGCGGGACACCTAGGGAGACAGATGTTGGGCTAGAGAGGCAGTTTTGAATTTTAATTTGTTGGGTTCTATGTTGGAAGTAGGAGGTGAACCAGTTGAGGACAGTGCCATTAAGGCCAAAGCGATCTTTGAGTGTATTGAGTAGGGTTGGGTGGTAGACTGTGTCAAATGCAGCAGTGAGGTCAAGAAGGATAAGTAGGTAGGACTCTCCCTTGTCAAGGGCAAGGTGTATGTCGTCGACTATGTTGAGCAGTGCAGTTTCAGTGCTGCAACCTTTGCGGAAGCCAGATTGCAGGGGGTCTAGAAGGTTGAATGTGTCAATGTGTTTATCCAGTTGTAGTAGGGCGCACTTTTCTAGGGCTTTAGAGAGGAGGGGGAGGTTGAAGATAGGGCGGAGATTGTTAGGGTCATTGGGGTCAGCCTTGGGATTTTTGGGAATGGGAGAGATTTGTCCGAGTTGAAGGGAGGTGGGAACAATACCTGTTGAGAGGGAGGCGTTAATGATGTTGGTCCAGTAGGGGACAATGACGTGTTTGAGATCTTGGACGAGTGTGGAAGGGAGAGGGTCCTTAGTGTGGGAGGATGGTTTGAGTTTGGATAGGATGTTGAAGACTTCCCATTCAGAAATGGGGTGGAAATTATGCCATGAGGCGTTATTTTTAAGCTGTGAGATAGTAAGGGGGGGTTCAGGAGGGGTATGTGAGGGGAGGAGGAGTGAGGGAGTCGGGGGTGTTTTCAAGGGGAGTGGGGGATAGGGTGGAGTATCCAGGGGATGTTGAGGGGTGAGCGAGGGTTGAGTATCAACCAAAGCACGGTCGATTTTGGCAATTTTTTTAGTGAAAAAGTTGGCAATTTCTTCACATTTGTTAGTGGAGGCCACCGGGTTGAGGGGTGCAGAGGAGGTTTGGTTTCTAATAATGTTGAACAGTTCTCTAGGTCTGTTTTTGGCCTGTGAGAGTTGTAGACGAAAGAAAGATGCTTTTTCCGAAAATATGTGTTTTTTGTAAGAGGATCTTGCAGTTCTAAGGAGAGCAAGATGGGATGGGGAAGGGTGTTGTCTCCATGTTCTTTCTGCCAATCTAAGTGAGCGTCTTTCTTTATTAAGGTCTAGGGTAAACCATGATTTGGAGGGGGCATTTTTTAGCGTTTTACTTTTCAGAGGGGCGAGCTGGTCTAAAACCTCTGAGACAGTTTTATTAAAGTGTTCAGTGAGTTCATTTGCATTTGAAGAGGGGGTGAGACTGAGTTGGGATTGGAGTTTAAGTTCCAGAGCGCCGGGGGGATTTGCTTAAGATTTCTGGTCACAATTGTAGTTTTGTTGTTTTTTATAGGGGCGGGTGGGGCTGGGGGAGATCGTGAACAGAATGAGATGGTGGTCAGACCAGTCGATAGGGATGATGTTGGTTAAGGATGTCATATCAGGGTTGGAGATGATGGCGTCAAGAATAGCTCCTTTGGCGTGGGTAGGGGAGTGGCAGAGTTGCTTGAGGTCACTAATCTCAAGAAGGTTATTGAGAAGGTTGATTGTGGGATCATCAGGTTCATTCCAGTGCAGATTAAGATCTCCTAGGAAGATATTTTTGGAGTTGGAAAGTAGCGATTTAGTTAGAAGGTCCGATAGTTCTTCGGCAAAGGGAAGGGGTTCACCAGGAGGGTGATAGATATTATGCAGTCGTATTGGGGGGGAGCTTTTCATTTTAAGTTCGGCTCCTAAGTATTCAAAGGTTGAGTAGTCAGTGTTATTGATTGGGGAGAGTTGTAGCTCCTCTTTAAAATTTGAGGCATTGGATGCTTGGATGAGAGCAGCAATGGCAAAGAGAAGGGAAGCTTCTCAGGGAAGAATGAAAAAAGCAATGAAGGCATATCAGGATGCCAGGTGGGATGCACAGCTGAAAAGATGGAGAGTAGACACCATAGAGGGAGAACGATTGTATCCCTTTCGGCTGCTAGAAGGTGGGTCCGAAGGAAAGAGTAAGTCGGAAGAGGACAGTGACACAGATGACAGTTTTCTTGATAGATTGTTAGCAGAACGTCCTCAACCTTATGACTCTAGGCCAGAGACGGAGCAGACGCAGCAACCTGAGGACATTCTAAGAGTGGGACGAATAGGTGCAGAGGAGCAGACCACAGAAGTAAGAGGGAGGATTTCAGTGGGAACGACAATTCCAGGAGGGTCTGGAGGGATAGGGTGCGCAACTTCGGAGTCAGAAGAGACTACCTGTAACATGCGGTTACCAGAAGCTCTTTCGGTACCAGTTACTATTGGACCGGTGGTTTCAATATATAACCCTAGAGAGAGAACAAGGGAAAGTCAACAACAAACAGAACAAGGTGAAGAGACTATCTCTGGAGGGAGTCTTACAATGAGTGGGACAGGTATGGCTCAGGTACCAGTGGAATCCAGTACTCCACTGCCTGCTACAGCTGATCCATCAAGAATGGACAGTGGGTCAGAACGAAGGCGAACAGGAGCTTTGGCAAATTCTAGGTCAGACATCAGAATGTGGGTTCCACCGGTGAGGGAGTCACAGATATTGAGGGACGAATTGGGGTTGAGACAAGAAGCACCTAGTGTACCGTTAGGGCACAGTATGTGTGTGAGGGTAACCATTGGAGAAGTCGAAGTTGTGAAAGAGAAAGTCGCCCAGTTGTGAGAATTGAGGAGAGTGGGGACCTAAGGAGAACACAAAGTTGTGAGAGGGAGGAATTGGGAAGTGAAAGAGGAGGTCAGAAGGTTTTACAGGTTGCAATGAAGGCACCATTGTTAGATGTGGTAAGATTAAAAGCAGAAATAGATGAGGTGATAGAAGGGAATCTGCCATGGGAAAGAATTGACACATATGATCCAAGCGAATTGCTATTTGCAGCTAAAGACGTTACCAGAAAGGCAAAGCGAGCTCATGATGCATTGTCACATCTGGCACGAAAGTATGAGGTAGATTTAACAAAGACTAAAATGATGCAGGGATCTTGCAGATTGCATTATACGGATAAGGATTTGGAAGAAAAGCGAATGACAGGATTAAAGGCACAAATTAGGGAATTGGTGATAGGGATGCGAGCGTGGAGAGCATTAGACAAATGGGAAGAGAAGTGGGCCAAAAAGAAAAATGCCAAGAAAGAGATAGGAGACACTCCGCCTCCGGGTGGAGGGACGGGATCAGCAGGACATTATCCTCTGAGAGAAGTGCAAAATGGGGGGTACGTTCATGTGCCATGGAGCAGGGGTGATTTGGCAGCATTCACTAATGATTTTCCTCGGCTGAGGGAAAAACCTGCTGACTGGTATAAGCAAATAGACCGGTTTGTCAAGATTTCGAAGGTGCTTTGAATTGATTTGAATACCTTGTTTGATATAGTGGTCCCAGGTGATTTATGGACGGCATGTAAAGTTGCCATTGATTGGCCGGCTGCAGAGCCAACCAGAGTTCCGGTGAATCATGGTCCTTCTCCCGAAGTAATGAAGAAATATGAGCAAGTGATTACATGGTTACAATCCAAGGTAGCTCCGCAAACGGTTGACTGGCTTAAAATCGATCGTACTACTCAAGACTCTAAGGAGTCAGTACATGACTATTATGAGAGACTTTTAGTGGCTTTTAAACAGCATAGTGGATTGGATACAATTGAGCAGAAAGATATGGGACAGTTTGTCTCAAAGTTTGTGCTAGGACTAAGATCTGATATTAGCTTGATGATACAGACACATTTGATATGTTGGCAAAATAAGACGGTGGACGAAATTCTGCGTTATGCAAAATACTGTAATGATCAGGTGGAATCGGCACAAAAGAAATTGAAAGACAAGTTGATGTTGGTGCAGTTGAGGAATGCCGAAAGGCCTGATCAGATGCAAGGGGTTGGAGGAGCGATGGGTTGAGGTAGAGGAAGCGGTAGAGGAAGCGGTAGAGGAATGGGTCAACAAATGGTAACCCAACCTGGACAGGGAAGAGGCAGGGGAATGGATGCAGGTACAGGAGGTGATTGGGTGGTGAACCAAAAGAAGGTCACTGCTTGTCATTGTCACAAAATCGGGCATTGGAAGCGCGAGTGTCGATCGAATCCAGCAAATCAATTGCAGAATGAGGGAGAGGGACAGATGTCAGAGACTTTGAATACTGTAACTAGACCTAGGTCCATGTATGGGGCAGGATATGAGCCGCAAATGCAGATTCCTCAGCCTCCAAGAATACCTACTCATAATCAGGCGTATCATCAGATGCCCTATTTTGAAATACGAGACAGATTTGACCAACCACAAGATCTTCATGAGTGTCAGAGGGGGGTGCAGGAAGAATGCCCTTTGGATGCGATCCTGGAAGTAGATCAGAGTGGACCATTTGTAGATGCAGAGGTGAACGGGTATCCTGTTACCTTCTTGTTAGATACTGGAGCTGCGCGCTCCACAGTAAGAACAGAAGTGGTTCCAAATGTGTCCCTTTCGGGACCATTGATTCAAGTGGTGGGAGTTACCAATCAGAAAATGATTCACCCATTGACAAATGAGTTGCCTGTGAGGATAGGACCGTTCCGAGACAAACATCAATTTGTAGTATGTGATTCAAGCCCAGTCTGTCTATTGGGACGAGACCTTTTGTGTAAACTAAATTGTACCATATCTTGCACTCCGAGGGGTGTGGAGTTGCAAACCTATGATGATGTTGCCGATTTTAAAATAGCCAACACGAGCTTGTATGCAGAAATGTTCGTGGTTCTCACGCTAGAGGAGTTGCCACATGATTTGAGGGACTCCGTTTCTCCGAAAGTGTGGGACTTCACGGGAGAGGAGATAGGATTGATTCGAGGGGTTGAACCTGTTAGAATACAGATCAAACAAAATGCAGAATTTCCACGAACTCCGCAGTATAAATTAACTCCAGAAACTGTGGCTGGAATAAGGCCTGTAATTGAGTCCATGATTGTACAAGGCATTCTCAAAGAGATACGAGGAAGTCCCTGCAATTCACCTATTATGGGACTGCAGAAGCCTAGCGGCAAGTACAGAATAGTACAGGATTTGCGCAGAGTTAATGAAATCGTGATTCCATGTTGTCCTGTGGTACCGAATCCAGCTGTTATTCTGTTCCAAATACCATGTGAAGCAGAGTGGTTTACAGTCATAGATTTATGTCAGGCATTTTTCTCCATACCGTTGCATGAAGACAGCCAATTTTTATTTGCATTTAGGATGGACGATCATGTGTTAACGTGGTGTAGAATCCCTCAAGGGTATACAGAAAGCCCCTCTATTTTTAGTCAGAGTCTGAAGAAGAATCTTGAAGGGCTGGTGATGCCCCAGAACTCAGTCCTAGTGCAGTATATTGACGACCTTTTGGTCGCTTCAGAGACTGAGGATGCTTGCAGAATTGATACTGTGGCTTTGCTGAATCATTTGGCAGAAAATGGACACAAAGTGTCCCCGAACAAACTTCAGTATTGTCTGAATGAAGTTCAGTATCTAGGTCACCGGATCGAGAAGGGGGAAACGAAGGGTGTCACCAGATCGCATAGAGACGATCCTGCAAATGGGAACTCCGAAAACACAAAAAGAAGTCTGCATGTTTTTGGGAATGGTCGGCTATTGTCGACAGTGGATCCCAAATGTTTCCTTGCAAGCAAAGACACTGTTGAGATTGACTCGAAAGGACATTAGCGATCCGGTACCATGGGATGACGATTGCCTGAGAGCCTTCCTCGAGCTGAAAGAGAGCCTATGTCGCGCTCCAGCTCTGGGAATGCCGGATTAGAACAAAGCATTTTCGCTCTTCTGCTGTGAAAGGGACGGATGTGCGTTAGCGGTCCTTGTACAGACACATGGAGATGCTCGTAGACCAGTGGCTTACTTTTCAGCTACATTAGATCCAGTAGCTTCTGCGTTGAACGGATGTCTCAAATCCGTTGCTGCAACAGGTGTCAGCATTGAGAGATGTGAAGGCATAGTGATGGGTCATCCGCTTATTGTTTATGTGCCTCATTCAGTAGAGCTGTTAATGACAAGAACCAAGACACAGTATTTAACGAATAACAGACTTACAAAGTATGAGCAGGTTATATTGGCTTCTGAAAATGTCACTCTGAGACGTTGTACCACCTTGAATCCTGCTACATTGTTACCTCTTCCGCAAGAGGAGGAAGAGGATTGTGAAGAGCATGACTGCCTGGATGTTACTGAGCTATCTACCAAACCCAGACCTGACATTGTTGATGAACCTCTGTCCGAAACTGATTTGATTCTTTTTGTTGACGGTTCATGCTTAAGAGAGAATGAAGGGTGTTTGAGAGCAGCGTTTGCTGTGTGCACCATCTTGGGGGTGGTGGAAGCTGCCTGTCTGAAAGGAGTATACTCTGCTCAGGTAGCCGAAATTATTGCTTTGACACGTGCCTGTATCATTTCCAATGGTGTCCGAGTGACTATCTATACGGACAGCCAATATGGGTTTGGAGTGGTTCATGACTTCGGCCAGTTATGGTCACAGAGGGGATTTTTAACGTCCTCAGGATCCCCAATTCGTAATGGAGAATTTGTACGCCAATTGTTGGAAGCTTTGCAGAAACCCAAAGAGATAGCTGTAGTAAAATGTGCAGCTCATGGAAGGGGAGAGGACTTTGTTACAAAAGGAAATAACTATGCCGATGAAGTAGCGCGTTTTTGTGCTATACATGCTTGTGTTTTCAATGGAACATATGTAGGAGAGAGCACAGAAGAGACTGAGCTCAGCATGATGTTGGCTATAGCCGATACATGGGATGAGGTAAAGCGACTGCAGGATGAAGTCCCAGAAGAAGAAGTTGCATCATGGGTTAGAGCAGGCTGCGAAAAGAGAGAGGATGGCATTTGGGAGTCGACAGATGAGAGAACAGTATTACCTAATTGTTTATTGAGCCCAATGGCAAGACAAATTCACGGAGTGGTTAATCTAGGGAGAGATGCCATGGTGCGAGTGTTCAGACAATCTTGGTTTAACCCACAATTTCGTGTGTATGCTGAAGCAGTGTGTCACAGGTGTGTTACATGTCAACGAATGAACGTTGGAAAGAGAACTGTGGTTGCAATGAGTCATATTGGAAGATCAGGAGGGCCTTTTAATAGGATACAGTTGGACTTTATCGAGATGCCTAGGTGCAATAGGCTGAGATATGTTTTGGTGGTAGTGTGTATCTTTTCACGTTGGGTTGAAGCATATCCAACTAGACGATGTGATAGTCTCACAGTGGCAAAACTGTTGTAAAGGGATCTGATACCACGGTTTGCATTTCCGACCTCAGTGGAGACAGATAGAGGAATACACTTCCAAAGTGAAATCCTGAAATTGTTATGTACAGCTCTAAACATTGATCAGAGATTGCACTGTAGTTACAGGCCTGAGGCATCTGGCCTTGTGGAGCAGATAAATGGCAAAATCAAGATGAGGGTGTCAAAGGTTTGTTCGTCAACTTAATTGAATTGGCCAGATGCGCTACCATTGGTATTGATGAGTCTACGTAGTACTCCTGATAGGAGACAGGACTCTCTCCCCACGAGATATTGATGGGAAGAGCTATGCGATTGCCTATGGTGCCAGCTACAGCACTGATAAACATCACAGATGATTTGGTTTTGGATTATTGTAGGGGGCTGGCTGACGTGGTTAATTCTGTGTCCCATCAGGTTGAGGCTGCATCTACCTTGAGAGACCTGCTGCATGATCTTAACCCTGGTGACTGGGTGCTTGTTCGAAAGCACGTGAGGAAGAGCTGCCTTGATGCTCGCTGGCGAGGACCATACCAGGTGATCTTGGTTACAAGTACAGCTGTGAAGTGTGGAGGATTACCAAACTGGATCCACGATTCGCACACTCGCCGCGTTCCAGAACCCGAGGAGGCAACGATTCCTCCTTTTCCGAGGAGTACAACTGAAACTGACACATGGAACGAAGGAACAAGTCAAGTCGTAAGAATTCCTGAAGGGGCTGAACAATCAACTGAGCAAGAAAACCAAGATCAAGCTGCTCCAGAGTCGAGTTCAGATCATGAGATAGATGAGATTGCAGAAGTGAACTTTGAACCAGATCAAAGTGAACGGCTTGAGGTAGAAGGATCAAATCAAGAGGAAGAGAGGAGACCAGGTGCAGAAGCAGAAAAGTGGCCAACAAGAAAAGAAAGGCTGAACATAAGGCTTGCATCTGAGAAAAATCTCGCTCCGATTACTGAAACCTCTGAATCAGATCAAAGTGAAACTGAGGAGAGACCGGATGGTCTAAGACGATCCAGAAGAGAGAGGGTACCGTCTCAAAAGTACGCCTCTCCTGAGTGGACGTACCTGGCTGCAAATGCAGAGACCGAAGAATTCCGGAAGGTTGGGGACTGGTACAGTGAGTTACGCAGGGGACACCCTGTCGATTGATATTCAGCTGTTGGTCCCTGGAGTTGAGGCATTCGGAATCCTAACTTTGACAGTCCCCGATCCACCAAGGCTAAGTGGTTTGCGCTTTTTGATTCTTAACCAGGTTGCTTTCTCCACGTTTGGTCGACAGCCCACTGCACAGGAACTGGGGGAGATTCGTGCAGAAATTCTGCAGCTTGTTCTTACCATACTTGGATCTAATATCATTAATGATGAAGCTTGAATTTTGAAAGAAGAACTCATTAGGCTTTAGAAGGAAGATAACCTAGGTCCGAGTGGAAGAAGATTTAAATTAGGGACTTTCAATAGAAGAATAGAGGGCTAGGGCTGACTACACCTCTACAATAGGCCATAGATACTGGACTGAATATTGCAATAATCGAATGGGAAAAGGAAAATAAAAAGACATTGTAATTAACAAAATAAGGCAAGAAAAGAGACTTTGATTCGTTTGCGCCTCGAAACCAAAGGTTGTTCAAAATGAAATCTGAAAATCCAGGACGCAAGCAGAAGTGCATCATTGGTACCCTTATTGTTGTGGTGCTTATTGTCATAACTGTGGTGATTGTTACATCTTTGATTGAGTCACACACTGCCGAAAAGAATGGGGAACAGACGACACTTATCCCACCTACTTCAGAGTTCGAAGAGGGTGCATCCGCAAAAGACAGAGAGATGATTAGGAAAACTAGTCGAATGTTACATGTAGATTTGTCAAAAGGTGATTTCACGCTGAATGCATATGCTCGTTTGTTGTATGAGTATGTTGATACAATGGAAGCGAAAGATTGCTATGTGTGTATGCGACTGCCAGCATCCGTAGAAGAAGGCATTCAATACCATCACTTACCTTTGACCTATGGCATTACATGCAGTGTGTTATTGAGTATGTTTTATAGCAAGGCACATTTTGAGTACTACTTCTCCAATTATGATGTGGTACTCTCAGAAGTCCCCGTTCTTAAATACATGAATAAATATGATTATTATAAGCAGGTAGAGAGGATGTCTACGTATTTTGTGCCTACTATTACCTTAGATACATCTTATGCCCATAGACACAATTTGACCTGCATGTTAACTGACATTGAAAAGAAGTTTGTGGACCAGATAGAAGATCGACATAGGCAGACCTTATTTAGACCAGATCCGAAGCACAAGGTGATCCCATGGACACGGGAGGAATTAGATCATAAGGCAAAGGAGAGTTCTGGTCCAATAGCTTTAGACTTCCAGCAAAAAGGAGACTGTGCATTAGGCACCCGTCCACATATTATGACAAAATATTTGTGGGTGAGAGTGATTGTGAACACATTTTCTTGATTGAGGAATCCATTAGAAAGACGCTGTTGGATAAATTGACCATAGTGCCAAATGTGTACTTTGTGTGCGGTAAAAATGCTTATGTGAAATTGCCCAGAAATTGGTATGGTACATGTTATTTGGCTGTGGTATTTCCCAAGATCTTCCATGTGGATGATTTATGGCCTTTGGAAGGGAAGAGATCTCATAGAGGAAAACGCGGTGTAAGTGCGGGAGAAATTATTGGGGATGTATTTGGAGCTATGATACCTAGTTTGGGTGTGATTTTGAATGATGTGAAAATTAGAAAACTGGCAACTCTGGTAGATAAGCTCTCTGTGAATACAGCCCAAATCCTATTGCTTGTCGATGGGGAGATGGTTTCGATAAGGGCTATGGTTCTTCAAAATCGTCTTGCTTTAGATGTGCTGTTAGCAAAAGCCGGAGGAGTCTGTAAATTATTGAAAGTTCAACAGTGCTGTACTTATATTCCTGACAACAGCCAGGATATAAGGAAGTACATTAGCAACATTTCAGAGATACATCAAGACATACGTGATCTAGCTGCCGATGGACTCTGGGAACAAATTGGTAAGGGATTTGGCAAGATAGGAAGCTGGTTTGGAAGTTTGGGACAAGGAATAATGGGATACATCTTGAAACCTATCATAATAGCTGTCATTTGTATAATTGTATTATTGGGAGCCGTCAAGGCTTACAAATGGCAAGGGGCACGACATAATGAGAACTCCTTGAGAAAGCGAGAGCAACAATTAGAACGACTGCAGGACAGTCATTATCTGCACCTTAAAGGGTTGGAAAGATTTAGACAGGGACGGCAAGCTACAACCTCTGTTTAGATCGGTCTCTTCTACAAGGAGAAACTTAAGAGAGGGTAAAAAGGTTGGTGTTATGACACTAGTCATAAGAGGGGGGAACGGATAGAGCGCTTACAGCCCTCTAAATTGTAGGGGTGCACTATACTCCCGATATAAACGCACTCATATGTATTTTTGTCATGTGCAGTGTTTTATGATTATTAAGATGCATTTATTCACGTCATATTAGTATTAAAATGAAGTGAGCACGTTCAAATAGGATTTGCATGTATTAGAAACTTAATTCCTGTATGTGTAATGTGCAGGACGAAAGTATACTCATATAATGTAACCATGTTTAGCTTAAATTAACCCGATCTGTAGGCCCAAATTGTAGGTTGTTTTGAGTTTCGTTTCTCCTTGGTTGCTCAAGAATTAATTAAATAAATTCTGTTGTGCTCGAAGACAGTATGTTCTCATCCTACTGCAGGTGCAGGAATCCGACCTCGTTATTCTTAGATTTAAGGAGATACCCGGAATGTCTTTGAAGAAGACTGCAAGGCGAGAAGGAGGACTCCTTTCGTGCCTGGCCTATCTGGGAACCAAGGCCACTGGAAGAAGAGTCGACTTAATTAAAGCTTCTGTGGAAAGTTACTGAAAAATGTTGCAAATAGAAAAGTTTTACATGACGTATTGTGGGTTGAACATTGTCCTTTTTGTATGATGCGCAGGGACAGATTCAAGAGACTTCTGCTGATTTTCGGAGGAGAAGGAGCATCTTAGAGCGAGCTCCATAGCTTTAAGCTATCAGACCCATTCGACGTGAGTACTTCTTAGGAAGTCAACACGTGCTGACACCTTTGGGATATGATACAAGGAAGATAGGTAGGATACTCATCGAGAGCAGAGTAGGGAAAGATTTTGCTCCTTCTTAATGAAAAGAGAATTGGACTCAGCTTCTATTCTTTGCTGTATTTTGATTTTGGAGTTCATCATATTATGCCTTCTGTGACGAATGTCTTATATTTGTAGAATCGGCTCTGTATTGATTTTTCTGTACCTATATACTCTGATATTGAGGTGTGTTTATATTCAATTATTTTTGGCCTTATAATAAATCCACCAAACTGAACTTCGGAGTCTGTGGTCTATTACAGCATGACTAAATCGAAAGAATAATCTTGAATTGTTTTCCTCCCCTCTACCACTTTTAGCAGGCAAATAAAAGACCATCTGCATTAAATCTAGTAGGGAAAAACAGGAGTAAAGGTTGGCGTAATCAAAATCATTCAGTACACCAAACAGGAAGTGAACCAGGGACAGGGGAACACAATAATGCAATGAGAAGCAGTCTTGCTGTGTAACACAGAACACGTTTAAACTAGTTTATTGAAAAGCATTCCAAATGTGCTATTTACAACCTTTTGTTCGGTGGGTTTATTTTTGTATTTCTTTATTTTACTCTTTTATTTTATCCAAGAGTAGACTAGTAGTTGCCTTATCCTCTGACTGCGGCAGTGTCTCATTCCCCTAATGCACCCCTGTACCCGAACATTGAGCCACCCGGATAAGCTGCTGGCGAATGCATTTTGATAATTACCCCAAATGTCTCAGAAGTCTGAAAAATGTTCCAACATGTAAGCTTGAGGATGCTGAGATGGGCGCGGTCAGTGCAGTGTGCACATGTCGAGATGAGTACATGCTTCAGATGGCATGTGCGTTTGAAAATATTGACTTGTGTTTCACAAACTTGAATTGGGGTATTGGTGTTTCAAACAGTGTCTGAGCAGATAAACATGATTGAATTTTAAATACACAGAACTGGTTTAGGGGGGCTTCCTTTTTCAAGTGCCACTCTGTGCTGTTCTGCAGATTCAGGATTTGTGCAGACAGACACTCCTCACAGCAGGGTTGTCTACCCTGGAGTGCCCACAACAGAGGCACAAAGAGATGTGAACTATCTGCACCCAGACAATTCACAGTCACAAGACTGTGATCATAAAGAAGAGACAAAAGGCAGGCCTCACCTAAATGACCCTTCTAACTCTGAACAGAGATTGCAGCCCCACCTTTCACCGCCACCATCTACCAAGGTGCCAGTGCTACAGGAAGAATGATTAGCAGCCCTTCTCAACGAAAGGAGCTAATAGAATTTCTATAGGAGCCATGTCTCCTTGTGCCCCACTTTAGTATCTAGGTGTTTGCTTTCCTGCTTCAGGAATGTCAGCAATACACTCCCACTGTCTGGGAAAATAACCTCAAACCCATCTTGTACATAGGTACAGGCTGAGGGTGTAGGGGGATTCCCAAAAAATGGAGCCACTAGGCCTCCATATCTGTGCCTTTATACAAACAATTCATACCTCACACTGGCCACAAACACACACAACATACACTTGGGATATTAGTGCTAGGCATCTTTTGTATCAGCGGTTGCTCTGTTGTGCCATAGAAACACCTAGAATGGGATTCAGTAACAAAACAAGGTATAATTCTGACTGCGCTTTGGTGAGAGCCTCTCAGCCAGTGTCAAATTACTCTTTTTTAGCAAGTGAAGCTTCCTTTTAATACAGAATCATTTGAGAAGATCATTAAATGAGACTTTCTAAAGAAGGCATCTCCCTAAAGAAGGCATTTGCGCCACCTCCCCC
Organism: Calotriton arnoldi; assembly: GCA_963921515.1. Classification (NCBI taxonomy): domain Eukaryota; kingdom Metazoa; phylum Chordata; class Amphibia; order Caudata; family Salamandridae; genus Calotriton; species Calotriton arnoldi. Next base: position 2,435,907 of record CAWUFW010001662.1, read on the forward strand.
TGGGCAGTGTACAGACCTTGCACCAAGCTTGGGGTAATCCTATGTTTTAAAGGGATGCCCTAGGCTTGGCACACAGCAGGCTCGGGCATTTAATGTTTAAATGCTGTGTACACTTGGATTTGCATATAAAAGCTGCCTGCCCCAGACATGGAGCACTATATAGAATGTGGTTTCCTTCTACAGCTCACATCTTCAGATTGCTGGCTATCTCAGAAAGCCTCCCTCAGTACACCTAAAACTGTGCATGAAAAATTGAGCTTGATTTCCTTCTGCTTGATTCCTCTCCTTTTGTTTCAGAATTGCCCTCTTCATACCTTCCACCCTCTGCATGCCTTCTATTTCTGGGTATAGCCTCCTCTCATTCTCATGTCTGTCTGCCTTAAGCTCTTATAGCATTTCTGCAATTAGCTGACACCATTTCATAGATCACAACCTCTCCTTCTACTCCTGCAACCTAACACTATCTAATCTCCGTCAGCCTATCTATCTCACAAATCATTCACATGAAACCACCTGGCCCTCACTAATGATAACACCCAAGTGGTATTAGTATAATCTATCACAAATTAAGTGGAGTAAATGCAGGTCATTTTTTTGTTGAGCACACTAATTAACAATAACTACTGGATGAAACCCCCAACCATGGTTTCCGGAGGAGCATGCTACTCGCCGTACAGTGCTTTAACACCTTGCCAAGGGTAGTAAGCACTATATAACTACAAATTTACAGTGTCCTGTCTGCACACTTAGGGGAAACACAAATCCATGGCTGTGCATGTGACCAAATTTTCATAAACGGGTGCCTGGTTTGGAAAGTGCACTCAACGCAGACTTCACATGTGCAGGGTCCTCTTATCCCTTTACAAAGATGTAAAATGATTCAACATCCCGACAGCTGGTCATTCTTTCTAAGTTAGTGGTTATGATAGCTCAGATTTACTTAAATGCCGAAAGTGCAGACTTTTATTGGGTTCTGACTGAGAGTCCTCTACAAGCATTTTTAGGTTTCGCCTACACAGCGACAAAATATTTTGTTTTAATATAAACTTAAAAAGGTACTTACATCCTGCCTCCACTCTTTCCTGGCTTCTCATTGGTTCCTGTGCGTGTCACTTACCTTTCCTCCATTTCTATTGGCTGTAGCACATTTCCCTGCATTTACCAATGCTTGTTCCTGGTCTGCTTCTCTTATCAGTTTCCCACCGCGGAAATACTGTTAACACCTGCTTTGGTGGAACTATATTTTTATTAAGTTTTGCCTTTTACTATTCCAGCATATTTATATAACAATTTATCACCCAGAGAGATGGGGTGATTTGCATAGTTCACAGGATGTTACGGGGCAGCGCAGAGACTCGAACCGGGATACCCAGCTCTCGAGTCAGCAGCTCTGACCGCTGTGCCACATCCTCCCCACTGCCTTGTTATCTGTCAGGGAGCTCTTTCCTTCTCCCCGGACGAGGATTGATGAAAACAGCTCTTTATTCAGCGAAACTGATGCATTACCAATGCTTGTTTTTTTAAAACTTTCAGCAGGGCTGTACTTCCGCAATAGCAGCAAGACGAAAACATATTTTTTTGTGTAAAATATTTTAAGGAAAGCACCTTTATTAGGTTAACATTAACTTTTGGTAATTAGCTTTTAGTGCCACGTAGGTCTCTGTCTTTCTGAGGAAGGGGTTAAGTGGCTCTAGGTAAAGGTAGGGACGATAATACATTATTCTAGTGAGTGTACCCTTCTTGCTATATATCACGCTGATTTATAAACAACAACCTATACCATCAGGAGACTGACATTTGTCAAGAGTTTGTCTAAGTGAATTGCGAAAACTGGTAAGACATACTATTCATTGAACGTCTTCATATTAATTTCAATGGTGCTTTTTTCACTAGAAGCTTGATAAGAGGACTTTAGGGACCAGTTTTGCTGTAAATTAAGCTGGCTCTGCCAATTCCTCTTCTCACCACATGGCGAATTGTTACTAGCCTCCCCTCCCATTGTCTTTACTTTTCCAGTCACTCCCTCCCCTCACCATTGCTTGCCAAGCAGGGCAGGAGCAGAGGAAGTGTCATGCAAAGCTTTGCTCGACATGCAGCTGATGTTGCCCCAGCTCTCTTGGCCTGTTTGGGAAACTATCCTTTGGGGTAGATGCCCATTGAGTTAAGGTCTATACAGCCTGCTGGTCAGGTTTTAAAATTCCTGTAGGGCAATGCAACATGGCTAAAAGACATTGACAAGGCCATTAGCTCTTTCATGGTTGAGACCTATTGGCTTTGCCAATGCTTGTTTTATATTTGGCTAGATACAGCTTTAGCTGTGTGCCTGAGCTCATGTCATCAAAAATAACAGAAACAAGCATTTGCAATGCAATCGGTCTCGCCTTTGGGACCTTATATGTATTTAGCTATGCAGCACATTAGCCTGGGTGCTGAAACATCTACTGTTCTTTAACATGGAGGGAAAGTAAGCACCAAACTGCGTGACACGCCAGGTATGGGAACACATGGAGAGAAATATTGCCTTTCAGCGGGAAATGGTATAGTACAAAGCTCTGTTTTTAATATAAAATCAGGGCCTTCAGTGGTCATATCACTGAAAACACAAGATTTGAAAAAAATATTGTCTACGGGTGCTCGTGGAAGACAATTTCTATGGACTGGAATCTAAAGAATGCTAAAGTGATTCTGGTATTTTACTGACCTCTGCTGGTCATTTTCTAACAAGAAAGTTAAATAGAAGCAGTTGCCAGAAAAAAAAAAAAAAGAAAGTCCCTCAGCAGAAAGCAATTCTGGTATTTTACTGAACTCTGCTGGTCGTTTTCTATCAAGACAGTTAAATACAGGCAGTTGAACAGAAAAAAAAAGTCCCTAAGCGGTAGCAGACAAGTCCTAGGGCTCATCTCCAGAGCCCACAAAGTACATACACATAAGTATATACTAAAGTATATACAAGAGGTCTCGAATGCTCGACGTAAAAATAAGACCGCCTTTGAGTCAGGCGTCATCAGCCATTGGTCTTTGTAGTCCTCCTCCCTTCAGTCACTGATCATTACAAGTATCAGCCGTAATGGGAATTGCATTACCTTTCTTCTGTTATACAGAGGTTTCGTTAGCAATACATTTCCATGTATGACTGTAGAGAAACACATTCACCACACTGCTAAGGAGTCTGATTCGGAACCACCACCACAACCCACCCCCAGCATCCATGACTTACATGGATCTGGCTCCCACAGCACCTTCTCTTCCAACTGCAACATGTATGAACATGCTTTCCTTTCAAGCTATGCATGTCCAGCACTTTGCATGGGATGAGGAACAAAACCTGACACACCCAGGACACAAGCCTCATCATTATCCTGTCGTGGCCAGGCTCCCATTTAAAAAGATGACCTTGTACTAGGTGCGGCATATGCACCTACTGAGTCTCAATCAGTAGAACTTGGACCCCCTGGTGACAGACGCATGGCTGCCCTGTTCATGGTTCCTGAGCCACATCCGAGGCACAGTGCATACAAATGAGCATCCCTCCCCACCCGATTTACCCTCTTGAAGGGTCTCTCTGGATGGGCTTTATGACATTTGGGTAGAAAATGTGCCCCATTACTTTGTCCGGAGTTCAGCATCAGGGAACCAGTTTGGGAACTTTTCCAAGAACTGAGAAATCTCAAATGAGCAATGGCTTCTTGAAGCATGATCAATGCAGAGGTTGTTCGGGATACGGGCAGGAAGATTATTAACTGACAAGCACTCCAGTTTGTTGGTCAGAACAATATTTTTTTATAAAAACCACACTGTAGCTAGTGGAGTGCGCGTACCATCCGCGTTTGATCTCTTTGTGAAAGGCTAAAGTACCTTACACTCAACATTGGACTTGCAGGGCTGAGTGAACTGCTTTAAAATTAAACATCCTGGGATTATTTCTTCCAACAAAATCACAAAAAGAGAGACTAGGGAAAGAAAAACCTCCTCTGACTCCCCTACCATCAATGACAACTCACTTAACAGAGAAGGACTATAACCAAAACCCCTCCTTATGCTACAACTGTGGGAGCGGTGGTATAAACAGCGTTTTTACTATCAATATTACAAAATAACAACCAGAGGATGAAATACATAAGAAGGAAAACAAACAGGGAAAGACAACACTTGTCTTAATACTGCCCTCACACACTTTGCAGTGTCATGCTTCATCATAGGGCCGCATCTGACGTCTTGGTGCAGACCAACACCAAAGACGGAGCGCAATTATTTTAAATGTCTACGAGAAGACAAAAGTGGTGAGGGTACAGAAAAGGTGACAAAACAATACACCTAAATAAACCCACAATAAAGGGATATAAAGGAAAAAGTGTTCCCTTTAGAAGGGACCAAAGAGTGCAGACACACACAATTAAAACAACCTAGGGGAAACTGCCACCAGTCTTTATTCAAGTAACCCCTTGGTAGTATTAAAAACCACACGGCGGGATATTAGGGGAGGTAAAGACCCCTGTCTCCCTACTGCATTAACCAACATGTTTCTGCCATTGATTCTCGCCCAACAGGGTCGTACTGGCATTCATCAGGGTGTAGGTCCCACGTTACCAGGTCTTCACCCCCAATTCGGAGTTGTTACCTTACTTCCACAGGTTACAAAATCCTGTCAGATAAACCCCTCTGGGAAATTTCCGAGAGGGAACAGATTCCTGTAAAAAGAAATCATGCAGACAGATCGAATGGTTAGTAAGCCCTTACCTTTATTAGAGCGATCCATTTATTGATATGAATGGACAATAGAAGTAGCAGGCTTATGTAGGTGATGGTGTCCATGAGATGACTCTAATTGTATTAAGGTAGAGACATAGATGGTCTTTGCGGGATAACATCACAAGAGAGAGATGCAAGAATCAATGGCAGAAACATGTTGGTTAATGCAGTAGGGAGACAGGGGTCTTTACCTCCCCCTAATATCCCGCCGTGTGGTTTTTAATACTACCAAGGGGTTACTTGAATAAAGACTGGTGGCAGTTTCCCCCTAGGTTGTTTTAATTGTGTGTGTCTGCACTCTTTGGTCCCTTCTAAAGGGAACACTTTTTCCTTTATATCCCTTTATTGTGGGTTTATTTAGGTGTATTGTTTTGTCACCTTTTCTGTACCCTCACCACTTTTGTCTTCTCGTAGACATTTAAAATAATTGCGCTCCGTCTTTGGTGTTGGTCTGCACCAAGACGTCAGATGCGGCCCTATGATGAAGCATGACACTGCAAAGTGTGTGAGGGCAGTATTAAGACAAGTGTTGTCTTTCCCTGTTTGTTTTCCTTCTTATGTATTTCATCCTCTGGTTGTTATTTTGTAATATTGATAGTAAAAACGCTGTTTATACCGCCGCTCCCACAGTTGTAGCATAAGGAGGGGTTTTGGTTATAGTCCTTCTCTGTTAAGTGAGTTGTCATTATTTCTTCCAAACCATACTGCTTCCACATACTAATCATGTAATGACAATTGCGGGTATGCCTCCACTCCCTTGTCATGTTTGTAAAGGATTCCTCCATCATTGGACCTTGCTGTATTTTATTCTGTTGTAGCATCCTTTGTTCTAGCAGCACAGTCACCGCCCACAAGCCACATGAAAGATACTACCTGCTTCTGGCAGAGATACTCCCTATCCAATCGACGCAGCTGTGTCCTCCTCCACTCATTAGTGATAATGTCCACTGCGCCTACTTGCTTTTCTAAGAAGTGGAATTCATTTCCTTTTCCAGGGAGGACCGAGGTATTGTTCCATGTCCAAAACCAGGTATATGTTTCACAGCTAAGAAAAAACCTCATGGATTTGTAAACACACATGAATTTATTAGTAGGTATTATCTATTCGCACCGAAAACATGCACGGTATACAACCACTTCCTGCAACCAAGAAAGAACCCAGGTTAACTTCAGATGTTCCAGTTCAATTCTCAAAATGATATCTTGATGTAAAGGAAGTGTCACTTTAAGTGGGACTTTGTATACACATATATATGTTTGTATGCGTTTATGTATACACACATGTATATTTTTATTTATTTGTGTGTATGTATATATCCCTCCTAAATGCAGAGAAATTGGGCTACCCGCATCGGGGCTCGTGGAGTGCGTATTGCGGTAGCCCACAACCATACCAAAAACACAGTTCGATCCTTCAAAGACCACACAAGCATTACTCGAATTGCCTGCGAAGAAATAGCTTTATTTTCTTAATTCCTCATGTATGCCGAATTGAAATAAAGATATTTCTAGGGGCTATTTATGTAAGGCTACGGTGGTCCTTGGGGGGGAACGAACTGTGTTGTATTGATAGATGTATAAACACATACATTCAACACCGTTCAGCCCCCCCCCCCATCCCCAAAGAACCACATATACTATATTTGTTTTATTGGGGGGGGGGGGTGGAGAGCCCCCAAAACCTACCCTTCTAAATTAAAATAACACTTAAGTGGTAAAGGGAGGTTCCTCCCCATAACACCAAAATTACCCATACTTCCCTAAAACTTACCCTTGCCTCCACCCACCCCAAAACCCTAAAATTACCCTTACCTCTTCCACCCTATAACTCTATTAGGTTTACCACCCTTTACCTCTACCCACCCCTAATCTAAAACAATACACTTACCTCCTTTTACCTCTACCCATCACTAAACCCTAAAATTACATTTACACCTGAAAACCCTAATATTACCCCTACGTCCACTTAACCACATGGGTACACGCTAACATTTTTCCAAAGGCCACAAAGTTTGGTTTGTGTTGTGACCGATGACCGCCTCAATGCCAGCAGAGTGGCTATCCGAGGGGGGGGGGTCAGGGGGTGGCAAGGTAGGTATAGGGGAAGCGAAGCATATACATCTAATTGCTGAATTTTACAATATGAACCAGAAAACCGAGGATCATTTCCAGCTTCTCCACTTTTCCAAATTGACTGATCCTAGGCAATTGTTTTATTTCACTTGGTCTCCTTTTTCTTTTATTACCACATATAAGAGAGTGCTTGTGTGCGCATGACGAAACCATTCCGTCATGTGCACACGAGCATTAAATCCTTCTACTGTAAACAGCTGAGAGATTTCTTTTTTTGCCTCAGGAGGTGGGGGGGAAGATATTCCCTAACCTCACGAGGCATATTTTTTTTTTCCAATGTAATGACGATCGCTCGCATGGTGCGCTGACTTCATTACATTGAAACTAGCTGATCGGCTCGTTTCAGTTTCACTGTTTCTTTGATCGAGGGGCCATCTCAGCCCCCCGAAAAACACAGGAGAAGTATCATTGGAAGGGGGAGAATATCTGCTCTGAAAGGGGAGGATATCTGCTTGGGGATCGCCACAGGAGGGCAATCCCCAAGCAGTGATCCACCCCCTAGGCACCAGGGAGGGGGAGCAGCCCCTTGGGCAAGAGCTTTTGCCGCCCCCCCAACTTTTTTGCATAAAGCCAGTCTTTCTGCCCCCCCCGGGGCAGATGGGGGCAATAGCACCTAATCTGCCCCCCGCGGGGGGGGGACAGAAAGCACACTAGGCTTCAGGGATTTTTTTTGTGTGGGTTTATAGGGATGAGGGCTGCCCAACATGGGCATGCCATTGCCCCCAAACAACCTCCATTGCCCCCAAACAATTGCCCCCAAACAAAAAGCCAACTAGACACCAGGACTTTTTTTTATTTTTTATAAAGAGTGGTGGGGGCTGCCCACAATGGGCAAGACCATGCCCCCACCCAAATGTATTTGGAAACAGTCTTTTTGCCCCCTCCCCCCCGAGGGGGCAGAAAGAACACTAGGCACCAGGGATTTTTATTTATGTACATTTAGGGGTGGGGGCTGCCCAAAATGGACATGCCGACATCACCCACCCCCCCTAAAAAATTGCCAGTCTTTCTGCCCCCGCCGGGAGGCACACCCGCCACACCTGGGTGTGCATGGACTCGACTAGAGATGTGGCTTGTGCGATTCCCCCAGTGATTTTTTTTACCCAGAATCCCCTACAAACCTCAAATTCAACTATTTATTCATTTTCCTGACATTTCTGTGTGGGAAAGTTGTAGGATCCATATCTTTGGGGCGACATTTCACCCCAGACCCAGTCGCACAGCTCAGCAATCCATGTTCCTCTCTTTTCCATGTTTTGTACTCCATTTTTCTCCATGTCCTCTATGTTTTAATCCTCTTTTCCACTTATATCCCATTTAAGCCACACGTAGGGTGTCATGCAATTTTCAAAGGTTTCTCATGTACAAGGTGTGCCCATCCGGATCTCTATCAAGAACACGTAAAGACGCATAATTCATCCAAAGCAGTGTTTATTTAAACCCAATGCATTTCAGGCTTCGTGGGCCCTTCTTCAGGGGGTGACTACAAATGACAAAAAACATACACCATTACTCCACTACCCTTTGTTATACGTTTGTAATCAACCAGATTAACCATATAATACTACCTTGTTACAAATACTCTATCGTAATTATGTTTAATATCATAATTATCCAGTTAAGCACCCACATAAACTTCATATAGGGAAACCCCACATGTCTTCCCCAACTCATCTGGCAGCATCAGGTTACGTCCCCCTCCCCCTCCTTGGTACTCTATATCTCCCCTCTACTAACTCACTAACAGACTTCACTCTACCATCACAACATTTCCCAAAGCATGCCATTCATCCTCTCAAACTATCCACATTACTTGCACTCACAACCTCCCTTTCTTTTTGATCCCAGTCATCCTTCCATTCCCTTCATTTTTCTCTGCAGGTTCCCGTTACCGAGAATTGCACCTCCTTCTTAATGCCCTCCTTTCAAGCACCTCATCACGCTCCTTTATGCCCCAAATTTCAATCATACGCGCAACACTGCATTCACTCCCACTTTAAACCAGCATCTTTAATCTCCCTAATACTCATATCACACCCTACGAGCCTCTCTTAATCATGCTCTGCAAACATCCCCTTACCTACCTCACAACATGACTCATTCCTATCGCGCACCTTTATTGCCCGCATCTCGATCATACACACAACACTACATTCACCCCCACTCTAGACCGGCATCTCTAATCACCCTGCTGCTCATATTGCACCCTCTGTGCCTCTCTCTATCACGCGCTACAAACATCCCCTTTCCTCCCTCACAATGTAACTCATTACTAACACCCATTTACTCCAACATTCACACCACTTACAAGCTTCAACATTCTCCGACTCCTGCATGCAAAACTTCACGTACCTGCCAAAACAAATTAACGTATCCATTCTCGAATCTCGTTCAAATGAAGTGTTTCTTCCCCCATTCAACCTTCCAAATTTAAACCAACCACTCATATCCAAGACCCTCCCTCTTTCCTGTTGCCTAATTGACCACCTGATCCACCCCCTACCGCCAGAAAACTACCCTTCATTATCAAAGACTACAATTCCCATCATGCAATAAAAATGCCATAACTGAACATTACCGATAATAATTGCCAAACTAACATATTATTGGCTTTGTACCGTAACTGCAACTTTAAACATATATTTTCTCAAAGTATTTTAAACAAAATGTGGATGCCTTAATGTTCATTTAAGCTCAACATCGAAATAAACTAGCTTGATGAACAAGATGTTCCGCCATGCGTGTGGAATATAGCAAAATACACAAGGTTTCTCAATTTAATCCATTTTTGGTGCTGGGTGCAAACCCAAAGTAGGGCAATTTTTATACTATACGTTATCAATATAGGGATGCACACCACAGTTCTTAATTCACCCATATTTGTCCTCAAAAATCGTCCAAGGGTGCGTGCTCACTGGGTTTTATGCCTTGCCCTGGTGGCACGTGAATGTAAGAAAACATATGTTTGGGGCGACATTTCACCCCAGACCCAGTCGCACAGCTCAGCAATCAATGTTCCACTCATTTCCATGTTTTGTACTCCATTTTTCTCCATGTCCTCTATGTTTTAATCCTCTTTTCGACTTATATCCCATTTAAGCCACACGTAGGGTGTCATGCAATTGTCAAAGGTTTCTTGTGTTCAAGGTGTGCCCATCCAGACCTCTATCAAGAACACGTAAAGACGCATAATTCATCCAAAGCAGTGTTTATTTAAACCCTATGCATTTCGGGCTTCGTGGGCCCTTCTTCAGGGGCGATTACAAATGACAAAAAACATACACCATTACTCCACTACCCTTTGTTATACATTTGTAATCAACCAGATTAACCATATAATACTACCTTGTTACAAATACTCTATCGTAATTATGTTTAATATCATAATTATCCAGTTAAGCACCCACATAAACTTCATATAGGGAAACCCCACGTCTTCCCCAACTCATCTGGCAGCATCAGGTTACGTCCCCCTCCCCGGTACTCTATATCTCCCCTCTACTAACTCACTAACAGACTTCACTCTACCATCACAACATTTCCCAAAGCATGCCATTCATCCTCTCAAACTATCCACATTACTTGCACTCACAACCTCCCTTTCCCTTTCTTTTTGATCCCAGTCATCCTTCCGTTCCCTTCATTTTTCTCTGCAGGTTCCCGTCACCGAGAATTGCACCTCCTTCTTAATGCCCTCCTTTCAAGCACCTCATCACGCTCCTTTATGCCCCAAATTTCAATCATACGCCAAGTTGTGGGATCAACACATCAGTGCAAATTTCCTAACACCCAGCGTTCCCCTCGGCATATCGATCAAAATGATACCTCACTTCTGTGGTTGCCCAAAGCAGAGGCAGCCTAAAAACGTATAAAGAAACTGCCCTTTTGGACCCACTTTGGTTCCCCCTCAATCTCTATGGGTTTTTGGCCCTTCCCTGTTGCAGGCACTTGGCCCACCCACAAAAGTTAGGTATCATTTTTATCGAGATACCAAGTGGAACACTGAGTGGTAGGAAATTTGTGCCATTATTGTGATCGTATAACTTTCTCACCCAAAAATATGGCTTTTTAGCTAAATTTGAGGTTTGCAGGTGATTCTGGGTAAGGAAATGTATGGGGATTCACGCAAGCCAGACATCCCTTGACTCCCCTGGATGTCTCGTTTCCAGAAATGCCTGGGCTTGGTAGGTTTCCCTATATGGCTGCCAAGCCCAGGACCAAAAGCACATATGCCCCACTATGTGGCATAAAACAACCATCGAGGGAAGCCTACCAAACCGACAGTTCTGAAAACTACACACCTGGGGGAGTCCAGGGAGGTGTGGCTTGCATGGATCCCCCAATCTTTTCCTACCCAGAATCCTTTGCAAACCTCAAATTTAGCTATAAAAAAACAAACATTTTCCTCACTTTTCTGTGTGGGAAAGTTTGCCGGGCTGCCACACATTTCCTACCACCCAGTGTTCCCCCAGGTCTCCCGATAAAAATGGTTCCTCATTTGTGTGGGTAGGTGTTAGACCTGGCATCCTTGGCATGGTTTTCCCTGACTTTTTGCCTCTACCTCCTGTGTTTTTGATGCTGTGCTGGATTTCGTTTTTGCTGGCTTAGATGCCACTGCTGATCAGTGTCAAAGTGCAAGTGCTACCTGTGTAAATTGAGATTGTGATTGGTTCTCCCTGATTAGCATATTTGTTTTACCAGTAGGTCCTTAGTAAACTGCATTGAGTGTGCCAGGGCTGGAAATCAAATGCTACTAGTGGGCTTGCAGCACTGATTGTGCCACCCACATGAGTAGCCCTGAAAAGAGGTCTCAGGCCTGCCACCGCAGTGCCTGTGCACAGTTTGTTAACTGCCATGTCGACTTGGCAAGTGCACCCACTTGCCAGGCCCTACCCTTCCCTTACACATAGGACACCCCTATGGTAGGCCCAAGGTACCCCCCCCCCTGGGCAGGGTGCAGTGTATGTGAAAGGTAGGCCATGTACTGGTGTGTGTAACATGTCCTGATAGTGAAATACTGCCAATTTCGTTTTCACTATTGAAAGGCTATTATGCCCATAGGACAGAATGGGGAATACTTTGTAACATTTTACAAGCATATCTTCCCATAGGGAAGAGATAGAAAATGGAATTTAGTATCCCTGCACTCCGGATTTAATAACATATTTTAGTAAAGATGGTTTTTAAATTGTGTGTTTGAAAATACCACTTTTAGAAAGTGGCTATTTTCTTGTTCAACCTTCCTGTGTGCCTCTGCCCGTTTGTGGATTGACTGTCTGGTTTCAGTGTGACCGAGACAGAGGATGTGCATTCCCTGTAGACAGCCACGGGGGGGTGGTGGTGGTTGAGATGTGCCTGGCCCTTCCTGGATGACTCAGCCATGAGCTGAATAGACCCTGGCTGCATATAGAGTGGTGGGAGGAGATTTACCTTGCACCTGAATGGAGCCTGTCTCCCTTGCACAATGCTGTCTCCACCTCCTGTGGTCATACTGCACCAGCGAAGCCAGAACTAGTTTGAACTGGGATCAGAGCCCCCTACACAATGGGGACAAAGACATTTTGGGGTATAATTATTAGACCTAAAACCCCTGAACTTTAGATCATTCCTGGAATTCAAGAGGAACCTTTGCCAAGGAGAAGAGCTGGAGAGACTGATAAGTACTGCCCTTGCTGTGTGTCTGGGGTTGGCCTGCAGTTGCTGTTTCTGCCAAGGAAAGGAGAAGGACTTTGCTGTGTCCCCTGCTTGAAGAAGATCTCCAAGGGCCTGAAGTGAGCTGGCCTCCTGTTCAGAAGTCTCAGGGACACAAAGACTTCACCCCAGCTCCCCTGAACTCTGCTGCTGTGAGTTCTAGCCTGCCAAAACGTGCCTGTACCAGTTTTGCGCCCCTGGTGGTTGTTGCTGCTGTTTGGGAGCAGGAAGAAAGAAGAAGCTTGAAGAACCACAGAAAACAACGCATCGCTCTTCTTGTGGCTCTTTTCTCAACACATCTCCACGGCGCGAGAAGAGTATCCAAGCATCGCCGTGCCGCTGCGAAAACCGTCGCAGCACCTGTCGCCACAGCAAGAATCGACGCATCGAGGGATCACAGCTGCAGAGGACTGACGCAGCGTCGCTCAACGCCGCCGCATCGATCACCGATGCATCCCCGGATTTCCATGCATATTATCTGTATGGCAAGCTCTTCCGACGCATCACCTGCGGACCGGAACCTTCAAGAAAAAGCGACGCATCGTTCGCCGTACAGACCGGATTCAACGCAACCCTTCCTCTGCATGCAGCGGGACTGTCGCATCGCCTCCCCAAGGTCTCAGGAGTGTCGCATCTCTTTGTTTTTCAACGCTGCGGCTGTTTGGCTTGTGAACTTTGACGCATCTACAGGTACTGTGGTGAAAAGTCACGTATCCATAGTTTTCTATGGTACAAGTTCTTGAAACATTTTGAAAGTCATTTTTAACTGTGCATGTTGGATTTTTGTCGTTTTGGTCATGTTTAGTTTAGATAAACATACTTTATTTTTCTAAACTGGTGTGGTGTCCTTTTGTGGGGTTTGCCCTGTGTTACTGTGAGTGTTGGTACAAATACTTTACACATTGCCTTTGGGATAAGCCTGTCTGCTCGTGCCAAGCTACCAAGGGGGTGAGCAGAGGTTATCTAAAGTGTGTATCCCCCTTACCCTGACTAGAAGCAAGGGTCCCTATTTGGACCAAAGGTACCTACCTCTGCCAACTAGAGACCCCCATTTCTAACAGTAGGCCTAGTGCCCACAACAGGAAATGGCCCAAAATTTACTGTGGAGACGTCAAAGTTATTTAACAAATACTACCTGGTTTTGCGAGGGTGTCACCTCAGTTTTTTGATGCCGTGCTCGCAGGCCATCTAAGGGAAACTTACCAAACCCAGACAGTTCTGAAAACTAGACACCCAGGGGAGGTCTGGGGAGGTGCAGCTTGCGTGGATCTCCCAATGTTTTCCTACCCAGAATCCGATGCAAACCTCAAATTAAGCTAATTAAAGAAATCCCATTTTCCTCACATTTCTGTGTGGGATCACCGTGCCAGCACAACTTTCCTCCCACCTAGCGTTCCCCTCAGTCTCTCGAGTAAAATGATACTTCACTTGTGTGGGTGGGCCAAGAGCCTGCGACTGAGAAGGGCCAAAAACAGATTGAGGGGATAGCACAGAGGGCTCTAAGTGCCCTATTGATTTTATATAAGTTTTAGTCGGGATTTGCATTAGACACCCACACAAGTGAGGTATCATTTTTATCGGTAGACCAAGGGGAACGCTGGGTGGTAGGAAATTTGTGCTGGCACAGTGATCCCACACAGGAATGAGAGAAAAATTTGATATTTTTTTTAGCTAAATGTGAGGTGTGCAGGGGATTCTGGGTAGGAAAATGATGGTAAATCCATGCAAGCCACACCTCCCTGGACTCCCCTGGGTGTCTAGTATTCAGAAATATCTGGGCACTGTATGTTTTCCTAGATGCACAGGACCAAAAACGCAGGCGTCTCCCACGCAAAACCAAGTCTTTATGTGATCGATAATGCTTAAGTCTCCACAGTACGTTTCAGAGAGTTTCCCGTCACGAGCACTAGGCCTACACACAAGTGAGGTACCATTTTTATCGGGAGACTTAGTGGAATGCTGGGTGGGTGGAAGTTTGTGGCTGCCTGCAGATTCCAGAACTTTCCCTCTCAGAAATGTGAGGAAAATGTGTTTTTTTGATAAAGTTTGAGGTTTGCAAGGGATTCTGGGTAACATAACCTGGTGAGAGCCACAGAAGTCACCCCATCCTGGCTTCCCCTGGTTGTCTAGTTTTCAAAAATGTGCAGGTTTTCTAGGTGCCGGCTGAGCTAGCATCCCAAATCCACAGCTAGACAAATTGCAAAAGAATTGTCAGTTTTCACTGGAAAAATGTGACATGACCAAGTTGTGTTTTCGGCCGTTCTTTGTCCCAGGGACTAGGCCTACCCACACAAGTGAGGTACCATTTTTATCTGGAGACTTTTGGGAACACATACCAGTAGAACAAGTGTTATTACCAATTGCCTTTCTATGCATTTCTACCTTCCAAATGTAAGACATTGTGTAAAAAAAGTTATTTGGAAAAATATCCTCTAATTCACATACTAATATGGGTACCCACAAATTCGGAGATGTGCAAATAACCACTGCTTCTAAACTGTATATTTTGTTCACATTAAGGAAATGCATAAGATTCCTTGATACCTATTTTTCACTCTCTATATTTTACCAAAATGAATTGCTTTATACCCGGTACAGAATGAAAAACCATTGGAAGGCGCAGCTCAGTTATTGGCTCTGGGTAACTCGGGTTCTTGTTGAACCTACAAATCCTATATATCCCTGCAACCAGAAATGTCCAGCAGACATAACTGTTATATTACTTTAAAAAATCTGCCATATTTACAAGAAGTTATAGGTGAAAACATGGGCACAATTGGCTGTTTTTTTTAATTCAATTTCAATATTTTTCTATTTGAATTGTTAGCTTCTATAGGAAAACCTTGAAAGATATACACAAATGACCTCTGGCTGAATTCA
Organism: Calotriton arnoldi; assembly: GCA_963921515.1. NCBI lineage: Eukaryota > Metazoa > Chordata > Amphibia > Caudata > Salamandridae > Calotriton > Calotriton arnoldi. The sequence continues at coordinate 2,451,360 of CAWUFW010001662.1, forward strand.
GACTTCGGTCTATTTTTCAGAAATGAATAGCTTTCTGGGATCCCTTATTGCTATCACACCCACTTCTACCACTAACTAGAAGGAGGTTAGAAGCACAAAAGAATAGGAAAAATAGGTGATGTTCCAGTAAAATGCCAAAACTGTAGAAAATCCACAAACCCTGGGTACCTTTCAAATCCTCAGGAGGTTGGAAGAAAAGGACGCAAATTTGATGTGAATAGGCTTAGCACTTGAGGGGGGTGGGAGAAACCTGGAGCGTCTATCTAGAAAATCACATCTCAGTCTTGAACACAGAACACACAGAACGATCCACAGTTTACACAAGGTTAATAGACTATGTAATCGCGTAGCTTTTCAGGCAACTTCACAACTCATCTACCAGATTGTTGTTTAATGATCACTCCATCATCCATTTCCCTTTGTGTACCAGATGCATAACCATTCTCTGTGCTTCTTAAAACGCCAGTAATATTGATGGTATAACCGTGGATGTCAGTGTCCATGGAACCATCACCCATTTCTCTTTGTAGATCAGATGCAATCTCAACATTAGAATCATGGGAGCTGTGATCCGTTCTCTGATGCAGAATCAGCGAGAGCTTTCATTGTTTATAACATTAAACGGTACCACAAACAATGAGTCTTCATTCACAGATGTCCCTCCTTTGAAAATGCTTTTCTGATTTGGTTTCAGCTATGCAATAGACCATTTATTCCAACAAGCGGGTCCTTCTAATATCACAGCACTTATGCACACGTAACGCTTCATCTGGTTAAGTGAACATAAAATTTCCTTTTATCTTTTTTGTAAAAAAAAAAAATTATTTTAAAAATACTTGCAATACATAGAGTTAAATTTAAAAAAATTCCTTTTATCAATGATGACGCGATCTTTGATAATCTGATAAGATAGTAGATAAAGTGTTTACGCAGGATCAGAGGCGCTGTAAACCTCAGCAGTAAGTGAGGCAATGTGCCCCTAAGCAGCACCCAAACATGGACAAAATCAACAACGTCATGGAATTTAGCTCTAGAGTCCGCAGCAAAATGTAAATCATGAAGGCTTATTAAAATATTAAAGTACAAACATAACATAAGACAAAAATAGTCAAATCATGCACAAATCATAATAAATAAAAAAATAAGAATCAGGGGAATTAGCTTAAGGCTCAGTCCAATGCAGCATGAGGTCGAACATTGAGAATCAACCTCAAAATAATTCTAAATCCAGAGCATAGACCAGACCTGCATGGATCTGCGCTCAAGCCAGAGCAGCCAAGTCTGCATCCACCCCTAAATGAGCCTATTTGTATAGGAAAATACAGAGCAAAGCCATCAATTCAGCAGAAAATAAGCAGCAGGTTTCACAGGTTAAACCAATCACATTACAGAATAAACACATGACCAAGCACACACTAAGACCAATGTGGGTCTTTAGATCAAAGGGTGCGGCAGTACAAACCTTCCTACATACAAAGCAAAGGTAAACTCATCCAATGAGTAGGCTCAGTCAGTAGAAGTTGAAAAGCCCCGTATTAAATACATTCACGAAGAAAGTTATATTGCTTTTGTAGGTTTCACTCGTGCATATTTTGAATGCGTGCAGACAGAAGAGAAATGAAAATCCAGAAGCCACGTGTGCAATACAAGATGGAGTCATTTGTGTTACCTCTGTTCTATAAATAGTATTTACAAGTTCATAAAATGTTTGTACTAAAAACAAGGCAATAGTAAGATTACTTTTTGCGCCTGCTGAAAGACAGTTCACACACAGTTACACCTGTTGCTGGTACGCATACAACCTGTTGCCACAACGTGTACCCTACTGGAGGCGATCAGTCAGTCTTTTACCTTTTGCGTAGTCACACAATTAGTACAATCGGCTCCAATGCTGCTGGTGTATTGGACTAACGCTATGCAAACCAACACGTTTTACTCCCATTGAAAGATACAACACAATCGACAACGTGAAATGCTTTTATTGCTTAAATGTATAATTTTAAATAAATGACATGGCAAAAATGTTACATACTTGACGGTTCATTAGAAAAATACAAATCTAAAGTGCTGGAGTCGTGTAGAAATAATTTAGTATAGAGATATGAAAACCTCCTTTTACAAAATCTAAAATATTTATTTTATTGGCAAGAAATTCATCTTCCAGTGTATGCATTTGGTAGAACACAACTCTGAAGGAAGGTTTCCAAGAATTAAACACTTGTTGTGAAGACATCAATACAATTCACAGTGCACCGGGGCATACTGTGGAGTTTTTAAACACATTATGAAGCTTCCATCACCCACTTTCCATTTCTGGCTGCTTTTGACACTCATTTAAATTTTATTTAATCGTCCCAGCCTTCTTCATCTTCCAACTCTTCACCTACTGGATAAAATAGTAAAATAAATATATAACAATTTGTCAAATGCAATTAGTGGTAAAAGAAGAGAATGGGTACAAAAGAGCAATTACATCAGGGATTTACTATGAATTTAAGCACCTATTCACCCATCTGGTAAACGCGACACGCTGGGACGCGACACTGCTGGACACTCCGAGAGACCTTCGACTCCATCTAAAGGCCAGTTCATGCTCAATCTCTTGCTGTGCTTTCTTCTGCATGAAGCTCCAATTCAGCTCAAGCTCTCAAGCAGACTAGATGCAATGAACCCCCTTCAGACAAGTTTAGAATCTGAACGGAACTCCAAAAGGCAAATGTAACTTTAACAGGTCTAATCTTAATGTGTCATCCTGCTTACTGTACTGGATGATGATCCCAGCACTTAAGAATCTGAAACATTCTCCAGTATTAGACTACAACATACAAAAGTTGCATATATTGATGGTGGCCCAGTCGCGGCTGGTGAAGGCAAGATCCGTGGGGTGGGGTGGGGGATAGGGAAGTGGTGAAGTAGACGAGAAAAAAAGAAAAAAAAGAAAAACCACTTACCTTGCGCTCGCTGCATCGCTGAGTCGGCAAGCAAAAGGTAAGTGTTTTTTTTCTTTTATTTTCCCCCGTCGTCTGCCGACTTAACCCCCTCTCCCCCGCCCTACCGCTGTTACCTGCACCAGCTGCAACTGTGGTGGCCTGTTGTTTGGCTTCTTCATCCTCTAGATTTGACCTCTGCTGTGGTGAAGGGCCTGCTAATCAGGTCTCAGTCACAAGATAGGCTCTTTCTATGTGTGCCATAGAACGTATCCCACGTAGAAAGAGGAAAGAACAAGGCAAAATAAACACTTCTCCTTGCTATGCCTCCCCTGGAAAGGCGTAGCAGTTTGAACCAGTCCCAGGTTTACTAATGTTAATAATTCTGGGAATGCGCCAAAAACCATGGGCAGATGTGTGGAAACGCCCATATGCCACCCACGGAACGCTTTCCTAGTGCAGCGTACTGCAAGACAGTAAATCTGGAGTGATTCAAGGCAGCGCAAGTCACTATTACACACAGGATGGCTCTGCGTTGCATAGTTAATCTCACTTCAGGACTTGCATTGCCCTTCTGTCACCTTGCGTGACGCTAGTGCTACGAATGCCCTGGATAGCTCTGGCCCCCAGTTACCACAGCACAGGTACAATGCAGCACCACTTTCGATCATGCCAATCTTCGAAAGATTCCTATGCAAAAATATGTATTACCTACTGTTGGTTGCCAGAAGGCAGTTCTAGTTAGGACCTAGTTTCCATAGGAAAATCGTTTTTAGGTCTCGCCTATGCAGCGGACATGCGCTGCATAGGCAAAAAGACCTTTTGCCATCGATTCGGCTTTTCAGCCTAAAACGTGCACGCGTTCCATTGCCTTCAATGGCAACGCGTGCACGTTTGGCGATTCACTTGCGGGAGCGAGCGGCGCCATATGGTAGCAATTATCGCTCCTGGCGCCGCTCGCTCCCGCAAGTGAATCGTGCAGGCTCCCTCCTCTCCCCCTGCTGCCGTGCGAGGCGCGCGCGCGCGCTTGTTGCCTTTGCTTCCAAATGACATGAACGCATTTGCCCGTTGTACACAGAAATGCCAGTGAGCTTTTATAACTTTTGACATGTTCTCATAAAGGTGTGCCTTTTAATATAACTTTTCAGAGGCACTCTGTCTTTTATCAGTCTTTCCCCATTGCCCTTCCTCCATTCCCTTTATCTCTAATACAACACTACACCACTGGAAGTGTCGTATCACGTTTTTAACAGTCATGCCTATACTTACTCCGGAATCTAACACACGCTCCTCGCCAAAAGCATACACACAGACACTGGTATTCAACAGAAAAGCAGAAGTCCATGTGTCTATGTCGGCGACAGCTCTTGGTCGGCTAGCCAACTCTAGTTCCTTAGCCTTAGACCCTTAGTACCGTGTCTCCCTGGGAAGCAGCTTAACAACACCAATAATAGTGCATGTTCTAATCTGTTCTCTTGTGAGCGCCCAGAAACACTGTTATACCAGTGTGTGGCAAGTTTATTGCATTTAGTCACCATTTCACCTTTTGATGTCCCCCTCCCTCCCCTGAGCAGAGCCACCAAGATATCCACTCCCACAGACAGGTCCTTCTCAGCCTGTACTGCACAGTTATCATTCTGTAAAATTCCTACTTACCCTTTCTGCAGGGACTCCAGCCACCACTCCGACAACTTTGTCCCCCGTCTTCACTGACCCACCTTTCCCTCATCTTCAGCTCCCTTCCTCTTTTCCCTTTGTTCCAAGTATTTATCCTACACTCTGTGATACCTCACAAACAGGTCCACTAGTTTAATCTCGCCCAACCCTTCTATGCTGTGTCTCTCTGAATGCCACCCCATCCACTATCTCTTCATCTTTCTCCCACATAACCAGTCCTCACTATTTCTGTTTTTACCTTTCCCCTAAAAACTCCGCCCTGAAGCTGTCCGCTGAACCCATTACGCATTCCTGTCATCATCACAAAATCTGTGTCACTGACACGTCTCCCTCCCGACCCTTTAGTGCTAGGCTTCTGCAGGATGGCACCCTCCATTTTGCTTCTGCCTCCTAACTGCATCTACCTCCATGCCTTCCCCCGCCTTTCTTCTTTCACCTTCATCATTGAACACTCTCCTCTCACCAAACCAGTCCACGTCACCTCTCCAGTACTGCTATTTGGCTCCAAATCACACCTTCACATCCATATACACTCACACATCTTAAACACACAGACCCACATACATCTCTGTCTTTCACACATACGTCAAGCCGTCACACGTGCACACACCAAATGCCATTCCGCCAATATATGTAATGACAGCATCACCCGTCATAAGGCACCGCTGCGCACCATCATGCTAACACATTCACCTTTACATACACATCAAACAAACAACTATACAAACATGGGAGCACATTTACCGTCCCACCAACACATACCATAACTTACAAAAGCACAAAACACAATGTCACATACAAACCATCCCCAGACCCTAAAGCTATAACACACACACACACACACACACACACACACACACACACACACACACACACACACACACACACACACACACACACACACACACACACACACACACACACACACACACACACACACACACACACACACACACACACACACACACACACACACACACACACACACACACACACACACACACACACACACACACACACACACACACACACACACACACACACACACACACACACACACACACACACACACACAAAACAGAGCTTGCAGTGCTTCTGTTTATGTACCATTGTATGTACACGAGGGATGCTTGCACTGCTGATGCATATTCTGTGCTGATACTGTTCTGTGCAGGTGAATGTGTACTTCTGTGAACTGCTTTTCTCTGTATGTCAAAGGGGATCTTACGTCAATTATTTTCCAGGTTTCTCACGCAGCTGGTTTCTGGTTGAAAGAACTTTGCTCTTCAGTAAAACGGTTTTGAAATTCTTTGGGTTAGTATGCCCATCCTCCGCTTTTACTGTCTCTGTGCCACGGCAGAGGCAAGTCCCACAGCTGCTGCACAATACATTAGCTTTCTCAATAAACAAGTCATAACACTTATATGGAGTTTAAATTGCACAACTGCTCACCAAGCTAAAAAGTACAACAACAAAAAATGATTTTTAATCACATAGGTGAAACCTATTTCATTTACCAATACGTGTTTCTCCTATACTGCATTTAGTTTTGCCACGGTATAATTCCGCAATGCGTGTTTATTCCACAGTAGCAGTTCTGGCCTCACCGAGAGTTTGTTTGGTCTTTGTTCACCTCAGCAATGAGAATTTCCACTTCCTCACCTGTGAAGCACTATTTTCTTTTTTCTGCCATCGCTCTCTTCTGGTTCCTGGCTCTCAGGCTGTTTCTTTGTCACATATTCTTCCAGGCTTCTGAACCGCGTCATAGTCCTTTCTTATGTCTCTGGGTGTGCGGCCCCTGCACACTTGTACAATTTTTGATTATTTGACGGCAGAGAGGTGGGGCAACTGGATTCTGATTCTCCAATGAGTAGCCCAGCCCTGCTTCCCTGCTAAGGAAAGGGAGTCCAGCATGTCCCCTCCCAATATTAATCTGTCTCTCTTGTGAGATCCCATTAGGTACCTGAAGAAGAGTTTATTTTCCAATGTGAGGAAATTTGGGTTGAAACTTTACTGGGTGGGCTACAAACTGTTTCATACATCACGTGCCATTCTTGTAGATTTGCCCTTCGTCCGGTGGTGTTTGTGTGTGACTTGTAGTGATTTTGAAAATATCACTGAAGACTGTTGTCCCTGGATGCTCACTGTATTTCTAAGCAACTTTGTGGTTTTGTTCATTCTTCATAATAAAAACTGTTTAAAAATGATTTTACAGTGCAACACTGAAGGGATAGGGGTTAGAGAAAACGCAGAGCCTGGGATTTGTGTGACAGCCTGGAGCACGTCTGGTCTGTTCAGAGATATGCTGCCCAGCTGAATTCCAGAATTCCCTGCTTAGTCAGTACAAACTTGTGCTGCACCCACTGAGGCTGCAATACCACAAACTTTTTGACTGGTGCGAATTCATTTCCTTGGTGGTAGGTAAGGCAGTGCTAAGTGCAAACACTTTTCAACATTGTATTCTGAAAGTACATTTTTGTACGTAGTAATGTGTGATGAGAATGTTTGTACATATTTGTTGTGTTAAAGTTTGCTGTTTGGTGAGTTGTAGTTTTCTGTACTGTTGTGTTTTTGTGCGGCTTTATTGCACTGTGTTGTTCTGCTGTACAGTGGCTATTGTGTTGCATTCTGTGCTCACTATTTTGTTGTGACCTGTTAAGTTTTTCTTTTGTCGTTGTATTGCTTTGTGTTACTCTATTGTGCTGTTTTCTATTATTTATGTTAAAGGTGCCAACATTTCCAGTTAAAAGCTAGACATTTTTTTTTCATTCCAGTGACAATCAATTACTACTGTCAAAGGTGGTAAAATGCCACTGCTTGAGTTCTTCAACTGTTTAGGTCTACAGTCAGCCTGAAACAGTGACAGAGACATTTCTTAAATTAGCATTTTCAGGGCTGTATTCCATTAAGAAAGCCCTGTAAGTTCTAAGTTAAGACAGCACTTTGGGCTGACTGCTGAATGTAATAACAATCCGCCATTCAATGCAGATTAACTTTATCATACGCTTTTCACAATAAATATGTTAGGCCTACTTCCTTTACTGTAACTTTTCATATTAAACAGATCAGACCTATAGATGTGATCATTGACTTGCTACCATAACCAACTTATTCCTTCTGTTTTGAGTATGAGCTTTTCCAGAAGGCAAAATGTGTGATACAAGCACTTATTTTTCAGTAGAAGCACACAAACTCTGCCAACCAAATGCTGTGCTCAAGGTAAACAAGCATTGGCATAGCCATTAGGCCTCGCTTTTGGGACTTTATATAAGTGTTTAGCCATGCAACAGTTGATATTGTGCTGCATAACTAAATACTTATAAGGTCCCAAAAGCGAGACCTATTGGCTATGCCAATGCTTGTTTGTTTTGCTAATAACTTTGGCGCCATTTGAAGAATCTTAACATTTTCAAAACTAGTTTGCCACTCACTTCAACTGCTGTTTGGAAAGTTTCAGGGTGAGTCAAGTGGGGTCCAAGAAAAAGGGGGGGGTTCCAAAACGAGTATTCCCCATAGGAATTTTGAACACTACTACAGCCCAAACCGTTGAATGGAATTACACCAAATTTAGCAGTAAACTAGATCTTCGTCCAGAAAGATCTCTTTGCAATTTGGTGTAAATCTGTTGAGTAGTTTTGGAGTTACTAAAGAAAAAAGATTTATGTATATTCTAGGGACACATCCTCTTTGGATCAGACAGATCTCATGGTGAGATCAGATTGGCTGCCACCACTTCAACCAGGATGTGGCGACAGCCATCTTGGGACTCAGTCTCACGAAAAAACATTTAAAAAAATACCCGGACCCTAGCCTGCTGGTGGGGTCCCACAAGAACCCCGCCAGACGGCAAAAACTTTTTTCCCCGCAAATCTGCAGAGGATCCACTGGGGAAATAATTTTTTTTTTTTTTTTAAAAAGGCACGATTTAATGTGCTTGTTTTCACTAGGGCCGAGTGGGACAGGTCCCGGGGTCAAATTAATTGATATATAATGGGGAGGGGGAACACAGCCCCCCTCCCAGAGCTGCTTTCGGCCCCGGGGACCTCATCCAGCAGGTCCTCCTGTGAAAAACAAGGGGGAGGCCATGCAGCCCCCTCTCAGGCTGATTTTGGCCCCGGAGACCCAATCCTCGGGGCCCGGCCGATGTATAAAGTGGAGAGGAGGCCACGCGGCCCTCCTCCTGGGCAGATTTCAGCACTCAGGATTCCATCCCCCCCAGGCCTGGCCGCTTTGAAGAAAGGGGGAGGGGGGGGTCTGCGTGCTCCCTCTCCCAGTCAGATTTTGGCTTCAGGGACCCCATCGCCCAGCCTTAGCAAAAAAATAAGAAAAGCGGTAAGGGGGCTGTGCAGTCCCCCTCCCCAGGCCACGTTTGGCCCCCAGGACCTTATCCCCAGGGGCACGGCCATGCTTTACATTGTAAGGGGATGATGCGGGCCCCCTCCTGTAGCCATTAATGGCCCTGGGGACCCCCATGCCCCAGGGCCAGCTCTTGCTATGTCCTGGGGTGCCCACCCCTGGGACACAGCTTCCCTGCCTGCACTGGCATGGGTAGGGAAACCTGTGTTGGCTCTTGCAATGTGGGAGTAATTTCAAAGTTGCCGCTAAGCGAGAGGAAGCACTAGGTTCACTCCCAGCGGGCGGGGGCATGAAAATTGAAATATTGCTCCCACCCACAGGGAGCACCATTTTTAGCTGCTCCCTGTGGGTGGGAGCAATGCCGGCTCCTGCTGGAGGCAAGGAGCTGGCTGGGGCCATGGGGGGCCTTGCGGCTCCCCCCACGGTCCCCACCAAAGAGGCAGTGGGTTCCCTGGGTGGACTGCAGGGTACCCACCCTTTATTGGCCGGGTCCTGGGTGATTGGGTCCCTGGGCAGAAATTGGCCCCGGGAGGGGGGCATGCAGCTTCCCCACCCCCTTGACTAATTAAAGCTGGTTGCCGGGAAGAAATCAGCCCGGGGAGGGGGGCTGTGCGACCCCACACCCACATTAATTGGGCGAGCCCCATGAGATGGAGTTCCTGGGGCCAAATACAGCCCGGTGGGGGGGAAAGCACGTACCTCCCCCCCAAAAAAAAGTCAGGCCTTGGGGTATGAGGTCCCCAGGGTTTAAATTGGCCTGGGGAGGGGGGTTTCTTGCCCCCTCTCAGGTTGGCTGCCTTTGGCAGGGTTGGCCACAGGACCTGTGGCAACCCTCCAATGTGCATGGCTAAATGCAGTGTGTGGCACGGGGTTGGCTACAGGTGAGGGGTTGGGTGCAGAGCCTGGCCACAGGCCAACGTGGCGCACGGACAAAGGCCGTGCGCAGCTTGGATTAACGTATGGTAATGAAATATTCATTTACGTTAAAAAATAACCTAGAAATTCACTGGAAAAACCAAAGGCTACAGGGGCATTATGGTTAGGGTCAGATTTTACACAAAAATCACAGAAATTTTGCAGTTATAGTAATACTTACCTGAAGAAACTAACTTGCGCCCTAAGGTAATCATAACTCGCGCCCTTGTCATGCACTGCTAATTACCGCACATATTACATCAGTCATGACATTTTCCATGACATCAATGATATCATTGCAATAAAATTGATGAGCAAACTGTGCATGGCAGGGGCGCGAGATATAGTTACCTTAGGGCCCGAGTTATAGTTTCTTCAGATAAGTATACCTGCTGAATGTCTGTTATTGAGTGTGTAAAAACTGACCCGACCTATGTCCCAGTAAGCTTCTTTTTTCTTCTTCACTGGATAAACAAATATATATATATATATATATATATATATATATATATATATATATATATATATATATATATATACACATATTCCTCCATGGCTACATTACTGAAAGGCGCTGGCCTGTCCTTGCTGTTCCTTCAGGAAGGGGGCTGGCTTCCCCTTCCGATTCACTGGCTCCTTTCAATTGGCCCGATAAGAAGCACTGTAGTGAAACAGGGTGTAAAACTGTCTGAGGGATGTAAGATACAAATACCACAGGGCATTGGTTTTGTCCCTAGGAGATTTGAGGAGGATTCCCAGTTTTCCTACAGCAAACTGAAATAATGAGTGCAACCCAACTTTATGACTGATTGTACCATGAATTATTTTCGTAATATTTACACAGAACAAATTCCTCCAAGTATTGCCTGGAAAGATAGGTACATGCAAAAAAATTTGCAGGTGGCAGCACAATTTCCACAACATACGAGATTTCAAACTGTTTTTTAAAGTTAGGGTGGCACTTGCAATGTGACTTATTGTGAAAGTCCGCTTGCAGTTTTACCGGAACGTGCGGATTTGCTTTGTTGTAGCGGGGCTTAATTTGTGCCACTGGTTTCCAGTGCTCAGCATCAGCATTTAAATGTCAACACCGACACTTACGTCAGTCTGCCACATGGTGGTGCTATTTGTGCAATTTGGAGATGAGCACAATAACAGTTGTTTATTAGATCAATATACATAAAAACTAATAATATCTGCCACCCAAGCTATTCTTATAGGTTTGGAGGTCTTGAATAGTCTGAATTGTCGCATGTGTATGAGTGTCATGGTTAGACTAGTGGTGTAGGTACTGTTATTGACAGGGTTGGCAGAGGCAATGGGTGGTGCAAGCTGCAGTGACTTCCACACGATGGCCCTGGAATCTTATTTTTTAACAAATTTAGAACTGTTGTAGAGACATTCCTAGTAACCAAGTGATGGACCTAGGGTTTTGGAACAGCTCAGCATAGATACACCAGTCTTCCATCATCTTGCCTCTGCTGTAAGGCACTCTCCCAGGACAAGATTCTAAAGGGAAGACGGGATGGGGACACATTAGGGAAAGTTAAGGATAGTTTTATAGGTGTTCTGCATTCCAGCTGTACCCTTTGTGGTATTATAGAGCCCACTTCCAGAAAGCTCATGCCTGAAGTGCAGACAAGATTGGGATTCCACTGCTTTGGTTGGAGAAGAAATCTAAAAAGTTTTCCCTGCTGATGGAAAACAAGGACAGTTGGCTCAACTTGAATCTCTGCTTTTGAAGACTTCTGAGGGTTATGGGCGGTACCTCCCGAAACTACCAGCCTGCTCTAAAAAACACATGCTTTGCCTGCTGGGGGTAGCTTTCCAGGTGCCTGAAGTCAAGGTCCTCTACTAGAGGGAAAGAGCTGTCCAAACGGACACATTACAGTTAAGCTACTGGGTACAAGTCCAGTGCTTAATTTGTAAAAAAAAAAAAAAAAGTGAGTGCCATGGTTCTAGTCTGGAGGCCTCCGCAGCTTGCACCACCCGCTGCCACTGCCAGCGTTGCCAATGACAGTACCTACACAACTACTAACCAGCACACTGCCACAAGTGACAATTCAGATTATTCCAGCCCCCAAAGCTACAAAAACAGCTCGGGTGGCAGGTATTTGTGGTTGTTTTAATGCATATAAATCAATAAATAATTGCTGGTCTGCTCATCTCTAAATTATACAAACCGCTCCACCATGTGGCAGCAGTCATAAGTGCCGATGTCGACAAGTAAGTGGTGTGCCGACAATTAAGTGATGGTGCCGAGCACTGGAAACCACCGGCTCAAATTAAGCACTGTGTGAGCCTGTCCCCCCACACTCACAACTGCACATTGGTTTCTTGGAAGCTTCATGTCACCTACTTCAAACTTCCTGTATTTGTTAATCCAACTAGAAAGTAGTCTGTCTGCATACCCTTAGCTGTGTCCCAGGAGCATTCAATACTTCCAAATAAAATGTGCCATTTTTGGACTCTCATTGACTTCTATTCAACACTTACACAAATTATTTACTTTTGCCATTAGTTTAGCCATCCTTTTCGGTTTCTAAATTTGAGACACAAATCTAACAATGTTACTACTTTCTTTAACTGGATTTGTGATAGGACGTATTGCATCCATCATCTCCAGGCATTGCTGTACTTCTCAGATCAGGATACCAAACATATGGTAAAGTTACCCTTCGTAAAACCTAGTGGCCTTTGCGGGGACTGTTGGGCAGTGTGGAGCTCAGTCACATTGAACAACAAGACCTATTGTGCACTCTTAGCCCCATAGTCTGTCCATCATTCCAGACAGGACCCTACACCTTTATTCTTGGGTCCCCAAAGCTAAAATCTAGCAAGTGTTCAATATTTCCCAGTGGACACCACGGACTAGAGTGTAAAATTAGTGTTTGAGGGGTATGGTATTGAAGCACGTTTTCCAGTGCAGATTGTAATGGGGGCCATAGACTCTGTAAAAAAAGCATGTATGTATGTCATGTCTAACATCAGCCTCATTCTGGTCAAGTTATTCCCTCAACAAGGAGCCAAAGCCATCCTCTAGTTACCACCATTCACAACAACTTTTGAGGTAATTAAATGAGCCGGCCTCTCCCCAGAGTACTCCCTGAATCTCAATATAACTGGTCGACTTTAAAGGATTGCTTGTGGGCATGTCACAGAACCTCAGCACCTGCAGGGTGAAAGGGGACATCACCACAAAGCGAATTTATGGTTTTAAACTTCGCTAGGGAATGAAAAAAAACAATATTAATGAGCAGGCTGGTGTTCCTAATCCAGCTGCCCCCCAAGTGGGTAAAGCACAGGTTATTCAAGCATTACAGTTCACTTTTCCATACATTCTATAGTGCCTATACTGTGGTAATCCAAGTGGATGTGCACAAGCGTCAAATATTAGTTTAAACTAAGCCGAAGAGTTGTTTATTTTCCGTCTTGAGCTAACAATACATTAATTTACAGTATTCTGTGCCCCTTAAAGGAAGAGAGAAGTCACAGTGCACAGTTTGTATGACTGCATGTACAAGGCACTACTAGTTTTAGTTTCCCAAATGTATAATCAGTTGATATAGAGGTCCAATACAAGCACGTTAGCTCCCTATGAACTGCTCATCTAGTCCATCCTCCACTTGTTTGGAAATACCTATACAAGTACAGGAACTATTCAAAGTGCTCATACAAAGTTAATAGAAGTTGCATCTACCCTAGTGGGTCGCTGCAAAAAAATCAAAAGTAAAATACATAAAAGGTAAACAGAAAACGGTGTGTGTTAGTTCCGATTTTGATGCACTGCCAGAGATAACAAATGTCCCTTGGTGCCCTATTAACTACAATAATCTGTTCTCCAAGTCTAGTTCTTAGCTTGCTTTTTGTACAAATTTAGTACTTTTGGCTTGCTTTATGTAGGAATTTAGTGCACCAGCATTGGAGCTGGATTTGTTGAAAGTCGACCTTTTTGGTCATTTGAAGTGGACAGCGCCTGCAGCAATTTAGTCCATTTCATTTCATTACAGGTAGCAGCATGACAATGCAATATTTACCCATAAGCAATGGGCAGTGATATTGGGGCAATTGTTGGTACCAACAACGGTGCAGAAGACACAACGGAGACCTTTACGACATGTGATCATATCATTAGCATGGCCACTGTTACTGTTCTTTTCTACATCCCACGAAGGCAAAGGAGCAAACCTAAAAAGCCTAAAGAGCAGGCTGCAAAAGGTGGTTCCTCTCGGTAGGTCATGGGGGTGGAGGAGATCTTTGCCATAGAATCAGACACAGTGAAGAAGCTAGTGTAAAATAGCAATATGTGCCCACACGATCAGTTATATGGAAATCTGATGGAGTTGGGGTTTAACTCGGATAATATGCTGAAGGTGAGAGGAGATGCAAAGCCACCCAAGAACCTAGCAAGGGGTGGGGAGGGGGAGGGGAATGTCAAACAAGACATTGCAAGAGGATGGAGCAATACTGAATGAAGCCTGGGCCATCAGCAAGGGCGCTTGAAAGCGTCTGATGCACCGGTCCACTTATGGTTGTGTGGGAGCACTTTTTCTTCTTTCGTATTGAATGCTTTATAAAACGGAGATTACACTAACCTAGATTGTGCTTACATGTTCCTCCATCTTGCGCCAATGTCACAATATATCACATGATGACTATCGCGGTTTGTTTTGTTCTAAATAAAGCTTTGCCAAGGTCCACATTAAAAAACTGTGTTCCCAGAGAACTTCTCTCATGTATGTAACCAAGGATATTTCAATTATCCCAAGCTATTGCTATTCAATGTATCAATTGAAATGCTTGAGAAAACCAAGAATGACTAAACCCAATGTATTACTATCATGAGAGAATCCTTGAATGTATTCTGTAGTAAAAGGTTTCTTCTTGCTCGTTTTCGATTGGTTCATATGGTGAGAACCTTGTACTCTTGTAGAACGTATTATGTCTTTGTTTAAAGTCCTATAAAAGAACATGTGAATTTCTGAATTCAGGACACCTTATTCCCCCTCACCCTTAGAAGGCAATCTACGCCGGATTTCACTTAAAACTTTGAGTTCCCGCTACTTACGATTTGTGTGCTTTGCTGCTAAATGTATTTATGGCATGTTCTAGACAATCTGCCTATTAATTCTTTATATAAAGCTTTGAAATAACACCCTTGTCTGTCATTCTTAGAAGAATGTTTCAAAATCTGCTATTGAACTTAATCTAATAGAAATAGTGACAGCTCCAGTCGGAGAGCACCGAAGTCCATATCAGGACTCCTCCGCTCCTGGTCCTAGTCGTTGGTGCGCCCCAAGAGTTGGATTCTACGATATGTCTGCACACCAACAGATTGAGAGAGTAGTCTTTTGGCCACTGCTTGGAAGTGGAGCATCTGCCATCCCAGTGCATAGAACTAGGATGCCTCTGGAGGCCTCTTGCCTCAACAGCCCATGATAGATCTTAACGTCACTCTGTAACTGAGAGCCAAACACCAAGAATTTGACATCGGGAAGATACGGAGACCGGTTACACAAACATCTTTATTTCCCAAGACCAGTAGAAGAATAAAGAGTAGAAGAATAAATGTTAGAAGTACTTCAGTATTTGGTTAGGAATGTGAGAAATTCTTTATGGAGTTGGCAATGTTTCTTTTTATTTTTTTCCCCAAAGTGCTAAGCTGATGAAGCTAAATATATATTGCATGCATACACACCTGAAAAGTGGGAAACTGTTAGACTGCTAATCAAGGCTTCAAGAGCAGCTGCAATGTATAAGACTACTTTCCGATCCACAGTCCTGACTATGGCACGACGTCTGACTGTATGTAATGGCACTGCTCAGATGAAAACTCCAATCCGCAATATTTTAGGGGGACTTCCAACATTTGGCCGTGGAAACATGTATTGTCCTTCTACATTTCCTAAAGCCATCTACATCTATGTGAGAACTCAAAAGAGAGCTTGAGCCATTTCAAAGTTTGCCTTTGGTATGGGATATGAACCATTATTCTTAGTTTTTACAATTCATAACAAAGTCACCAGTCTGCTAATCACAAAAGGCTGCACCACTGCAAACAGTTAAATATAGACCAAGGCATAACATCACAAATTATTATGGTAATGCAAATAAAAACGTATTAAAATAAAAATATTGTACAAGTAATACTTAAGTCGTCTTATTGTAGAATTACAAATACCTACACGACAACTTAAAGGCCAAATGCCTCCTCTGAATCACATCCATAAGTGCTGAAACGATCCCTTCATTTTCAGTGGGAGGGCGAGAACTTGAATCTGTCACTCCGGTTACCTATGAGAAACAATGAAACAGCAGGTTAGACTTCAGTGTAACATGGCTTATTAGACTTGGCATCCTTAAATGAAACCAGAAATTGCTTTGAGACAGTAGGAGGCAACTTAATTCATATACTAATCGGAGTAATACTGTTGTGTGGACAAATGAATGCTGGTGGGATTGGAAAAAATTGCAACAATACTTTCAAACAGAAGGCAGGTGAGCAGAAGAGATGGAGAGAATTCCAGAGAAGAACAAAAGAAAACAAAAACAACTAACTGGGCCACAGATTTGGGTGGGAAGTTGACCTTATACATGTCAAAGGGTTGAATTGGAGTAAACTGGCAACGTACAAGGGTTGCCAGCTAGGTAAAATGTCATTGGTCAGAGACTGATCCTTAAATTGGTTAATGAAAATCAACTGCTCAATGTCAGACCTTCAGGGCCTTCGAGATCTGGAGAAATCATGCCAAGCAGAAGCTTGGGCAACCAGTCCATTCTTTGGACTCCGGAATGGCAGCTTGATACTTTAAGTCCACTACCTGTCTCGAAACAGTCAAAAACGTAGAGGTTTGGCTCAACGAGAACATGGCGATGCATCATCAAGTAAAGGAACTGTCACCATGCTGCTTTGGCCCAAGAAAGAAAAAAAAATGAAAAAAAAGTGTTCTATGACCTACCTCTCCACATCCTAAATACCGTGGTCCAGGCCAGCACCACTTCTCGATTGTGCCATGTCAAAATATAACACATTCCCGTAGTCCAATTTGCAGAAGCTACTCCAGACCATCCAGAATGCGGCTGCCTATTTTTTTTTTTTGTTTGTTTGTATTCCCCAACATCAACCAGTCTCTTCATTTAGCTTCTACCCTGGCTGCCAGTGGAATGTATAAAATTAAAAACTGTTGTGTTCGCACATTCCACAGTACAGGTCCTGGTTTTGCAAGCAAGTCCAATCAGAATTATTATCCATCAAGAGGTCGGAGGTCGGCCAACTCAAGTCTTGCACATGTGACCAGGAACAGAAGAGCTCGAGTGGGAGGGGCTTGTTCCAGCGCCTAGTGCTGAACTATGGAACTCCTTCTCCGACTGAGTTTAAGCTCGCATTTAAAAATCAGCTCAAAACCTGGCTTTTGCGATATGTCTGGTCAAGTATGAAACTGAGCAGGTTCATTCAGTGCTGGGAAGCCTGAAGCTCTACAAATCAAACAAAGCAGACTAGCAGAATAGATTGTGACTCAGATTAAGCATTTGGCAGGGAGCCTGGTGTACATGTTGGCGCGCTAGTTGAGGAGCCCTAACAAATCGGGATCAGTGCAATGTTTTGAAGGAAGGAGAGATGCCAATCAGGGGTTTGGAGCAGTATAATCAAGTTTGTGGCAACACGGACTTGGGCATAAAGAGCAGGTCAGAATCAAAGTTAGCTTCAGTTCTGTAGAAGGGTGGGTGGCAGGCATATTAGTAGTAAATCTTTATTGCAGGAGTAATAAAAACCTTTACAATACAATGCATGTTATATCACCTGTGCAAAGTATGTGGGGTTGCAGGCATACGAATTGCAACTGTCAATGGCAGGATGACCAGCTCAGCAGTCTGCAGAAGCTGGGTATTTCAGGTGGTTGAGGTTTATTATATGAAAGCTTCACATATTCAAGGCCACCTAATGCATCCTTCAACTTTTGATGTTCCCATAGTAGATCACCTTCCCTCCGATGCAGGCAGATCGACCTTTGTCATTTTTTTTGTTTTAAATAAAAGTGCCAAACACATGCATTTAGAGAATATATGAAGCCTTTTGTGGTCTGCGCATGAGATCATTTGATTAGAGGGATACTTTCTCAACTTCCAATAGGCTCGTTAGTTTGAAGGTAAGTTATTACTGCATATTTTCTATGGCGCCTTGAAGAGTAATTGCTGAGGGTGTCACAGATCGATCAGTGTCTGATCCCTCAACTACATGTTTTTTTTTCGCAAACCTAATATATCAGCACAAGAAGCTAGCAGACATTTTGCATTTTAGTTTTTCTTCGGTGGGGTTGAGGGGTACACCTTTAGGGTTTAGTGTACAGATTAGTCATTGCCTGTATTTTAACGACAGAATCAGCTGCATTCATTATCAGTTCCGTTCTTGCTGTATGGAGTGTTAGCCAGGGCCATACAACCTCCTTACATGGTGGAAAGAGTCAATTCTCCTCCACCTAATTCATCCGAAACAGATTGTGACCAACAGCTCTATTCATTCCCCTAGGGGCTTCCTTTTAGGCTAATCTTGCGGTTCTGTAGCATGTTGTGTTCACAGACTGTGGCCAAAACTTACGTATGGACATTGGTGATGGTTCCTAATGTATGTGCTGTGCAGCCAGATATCTGTAATGGGATGTACCACCTGACTAGTAGGACTGTCCATGCATTGGCCTGTGAACACACACAAGGTAGGACGTTGGCCGAAGGGCGCACAGTGCATAATCCAGAGGTAGATGAGGAGAAAAGACACTACATAGTAATGTACCCCATCAGCACCACGAGAGGTAAGAAAAGGCGCCCACAAGCAAGATAGGAAAGAGCGTGCACAAAATATCTGCTGTTCAAGGGAGTGCATCTGTAGAACAAATACTCTAGCAAGGCCAGTTTCCAGAGAACCCAAAATCCACAAATCCCAATACCCCATGGACCTAACCACTCACTTCCTTCCTAGAAACCCACAATTCAAAGAAGTTAGCTTCAAAAAACCCCACAAACACACAATTCCTTCTTACTTTACGATATACTCAAATGATACTATAGGAATTTCAAGTAGAAAAAAAAAATGTGCTGGTATTTTCTTAATGTTCAATGTTGCATAACATGTCCAAAGTGTCAAAATCTGCAGGGGGCTACGAAATCTGTTTGGCAAAAAAACATTTTACTCTGCAGATTTGGACAGGCTAAACCATGAGGAATATTATCCATGCTATACACATTATAGCACACTAATCATCTGAAGTTTAACAATTTCAAGTATGCAAATATTCAGATTCAGGTAGCATGCATTTATCGAAAGCTCTAGATCAGTGGTTGTTAACCTGTGGTCCGGGGACTGCTTAGAAAAGTTAATACTAAGATCAATAAACTGTATATAATAAAAAACTAACATTTTAAAACGTTCTGTAAATGTAAAGGAATTTGAACGGGAAGCAAAAAATGTATTTAGTATCAGATCTCTTCGTGGGAGCAGTGGAAGTTAATCAAACCAAATATAGTATGGACGAGGAGTGGCCTCAAATGAATTTAGAAAAGCTCCAACCCTTCAATTAAAATATTTTTTAAATATTTGTTTTTGAATTAAATAATGTAATTATTATTGACTTATTTGAAGAATTTTTATTTCTGTATTTTTAGTGCATTGTTTTAAGGATCAAATCATCAAAAATGCTGAGGCCATGGTCCCCGGCTTCACGTAATGATTCAGTGCGGGTCCCGGTATTTCAACAAAGATTCACTGGGGGTCCCTGGTTCCTGTAATGACTAAATGGGGTCCACAGAAGTCAAAAGGTTAAGAACCACTGCTCTAGATGGGAGAGATGAAATAGTCAGGATCACTAACAAGAGTGTGTGGGCGTGGCTCTTCAGCAATCCCATGGACAGGAGTCCATTTTTAGGTCGAGCCTAGCACAGCGCGAATGCGCTGCACTAGGAGAGGGCCTCTTGGAATTACTGCAGACATTCAGAAAGCTTTCAGAAAGCTTGTGCATGTGGTTGTCACATCAATTGGCCTTTGCGTGTGGCTTTCAAAAAATGAAAGCACGCAATTGGCCAAAGGCGGGTGCATGTCCCACCTCTTCTTAAAATGTTCACTCCCATGGCCTAGGGGCAGTGCTTTAAATGGGAAAAAATAAGTGCAGGTACTCATTAAAATAAGCTAGAGGTGTGGCAAGTGGGCGGAGCTAGGGGCGGGGCTACGGGCAAGATATGATGGTACATAATGGCTTCTGTACAAGTTGCAGCACATATCAAAACACATGAAATGCGTTTATGTAAAGAAAACAGGTTAACTCATTACACAATTGAAAGCCAAACAGGATTATATGGTAACATTTTCTTGTTTTGTGATATTTGCTGTTTCTTAATGCCCTACTGTTATTTATGGTTGTTTGGCATAATACTATATATTCTCAAGCGCACAAACCGACAGAAACAAGCAGACCTGTACGCAAAAGCATTCCACACATTCCCTTTAATATATGTCCTGATACTCTCCCTCGTTCTCTCACTCAAAAACAGGCAGTCCCAGCCCATTTCACTCACCTAATGGAGAGGGGGAGGGGCGAAATCACTTTCAGCTGAATGGGCTTTGCTTATCCGATCGACAGTGCAGGGTGTGTCTAGAGTCTAATTGTCCCCAGACTGCAGGGGGTTGAGAGGGCTTACATCACGCTGTGATTACCCTGTCCTGTTAATCACAGCGTGATGGAAGCCCTCTCAACCCCCTGCAGTCTGGGGACATTCAAGTGGGCGCTGCTGGAATCTTCAGCAGGGACTCTGCAAGGCCACTGAGGGGCTCAGTGACTTACACGCTCGTCGGAAGCACTGCCCTGAGCTGGAGGAGATGCCTAACCGGAGCCTGCTGTGCCGCCGAACAGGGTACCGGTACTCTTCCCTGGATAAAGAAAAGTGCCGGTACTGACGGCAAGAAAATTCGGAAGTGCCGGTACTCAGTACCGGTGAGTACCGGCCCATTTAAAGCACTGCCTAGGGGTCTCGGGAGCGAGCAGGCTGGCAGATGCATTCCTCCTTGGTCACATGCTTTCGCTTTTGATTGTTATCTGCTAAAGGAATTTATTGCCTTTCAGAACGCACAACGCGCCGCCCTGTTTTTCTTTGAAATGCTTGTTTATTTAATTTCTGTTTATTTTCCGAAGGTTGTTTTTGTTCTCTTGTGCTGCAGTGCGCCTTTTATCAGAACTATGGCGCAGCGCTTCATGTTCAGATAACGATCTCAGCCTGGGTTTCGTTACATTTCTGTGCTCGGACCTTCCCTTATATTTACTATTTGCTTACTTATATTACCATCGCGGCACCCGCGCTTTAGCTATAAACATCGTAAGCTAAAGCACGGGTGCTGTGATTGCTTAAAAAGTAAAAAAATAGAAAAAGATTTTTTCTACTTTTTTATATTTTAGGCAATTGCGGCACCCGCGTTTTAGCTTACGATGTTTACAGCTAAAGCGCAAGTGCCACAAAGGAACAAAGCTGTTAGCTGCCGGCAGGAGCCCAGAGTCACCAGGTCTGGTTAACAAAGGAGGACCGGGCGAGCAGGGAAGGAGGGCAAAAGCCTGCGCCTTTCAGCAAACTAGCATTGCCCGCTGGCAACATACCCCGGCTTCTCACCTCCCACGCTGCGCTTCTAAACACACTCAAGTCACTTCCTCGCCTTTGTAACCCATTTGGAAATTACGGCTCTTCAACCGCACAAGTTGCGTAAATAATAACGTGTACAGGACACACTTCCGCTACTAACACGCCCACCCTTATTCCCTTGAAGTTTAGCTTGATAGAATCTTATTGTAGGAATGCGTAAAGTCTGTAGTGATCCTGCAAAGTATTCTTTGATTCGGCCCCTTGGTAGACTACATTGGCCAGCGTAACTTGTTTTGGGTGTTTTATTCACCCGCCTTTTGATGAGGCTGCAGCGTGTCAGTCGCGCAAGCCCAGCAGGCAGGATAAACAGTGTGACAAAAGCAAAGGGGCATGGACGGTCACCTCACTCTTGACTGCGGCAATAGGTATCTTTAACCCAGCACACTGCGCACCAAATAGCAGAGAAAGAAAAAAGTAAAACAATTATACGGAAAACAAGCCTGACGCAGACGTATTCCCAAAACAGCAGCCATCTTTGGTTTCCTGGAAATGGAAACGTTTCCAAGGCAATAAAAATGAAATGTCCAGAACTCCTCGTGTAAAAAGTAATCTTGCGTTTTGAAGGTTGTCTGGTCTGCTTCTCATATATCGGATTCCAGGCTGTCTGCTTAGGCTGTGGATGGTGCTCGAGTGTCGAGGAATAGACTTCCATAACAGAGGGAACTATTTCCATGACGGTATTAAAACAGCAGCCAGTAAGACAGCACACTGGGTTAATGTACCTGCTGCATTTGCATACACATTTAACCTGCAGATGAAAGATTTGAATTCCGGCACAATAGTTCAGTACCTAAACTGCGAGATAGTAAATAATCTGAAAGTGGCAGTTTCCATCCGCAGTAAAGGACCTTATCTAATCTGCCTGTTATAAACTGTAAACATTTGTTGTGCACCTATGCACATGGCTACTGGAATTAAATGGCAACAAAAGACAAAGTATGCAGTGTTACAAGGCACATTGTGTGCCAGTAATATTTCAATATTTTGTTATTTTAGCACACATTATTAGGGTCTGGGCGAAAGTTTCACCTCGTTAGTGCCAATTCCACACTGGACCACAATAATAGAAGTACATTTTGACTCATGAGATTGAATCAGCATTTGCTATTGAAATCAGCAAACTGTGAAGCAGACGTTGGACTTTGAGGCAATCGTAAGTAAATGTGTAATCATCTGGAATCAGAGCAGCCTTAGAATCGCATAATTCCAGTGGCCAAACCTATATATCTCATGTTAAACTCTCCGCCCAGGCAGCATAGTTCAGTTTAATAATCAATCTATTGTAATGAATTACAAGTAAACCTGTTGGCACCATATTCCCATCCTAATAATACAGTTCATGTTGTTTAGTCTAGGTCGTGAATATCAAGTAGGGAATACTGTAATCATAGCCATAATATTGAAGACTAAAAATTTCAGCAGGTAAGTAACATAACATGTGTATTTGTAAGTGCGTGTTCACCCGTAGGATTCTTGGTGCTGAACAGATGTTTATTGTTACCCAACTCAATGGTACTCATTTTATCAACCTCAGATGGATGAAAGGACCTGCCAGGATTTGCACCTGTGACCATGAGTGCAAACACAGAAACCTGCAGTGGACGCATTGGTCCATTGAACCACCAGACCCGGCATGTATAGATTTTCTATACCCATCTTCACATATATGTGCCAGGGCAGTATATATATATATATATATATATATATATATATATCTTTGAGGTATATAGATGTGGAGTTAAGAATAGGAAATCTATGTTCAATAATCATTAGATATTTTTGTTTTCTACACATGGACTACACTATTAAGGTAGAACGCTATTTCCTACTGAATATTCCAAATTACAAACATCTACTAAAGAGTCGGCTGCAAAATCTAATGCCAATTACAATCAGTGGAATAAACTACTCTTTAGACATTTGAAAATATTTTACAGATAACAGTTTCAAATCCCAGGCAACATAGCTCAGTGATACTTAAAGGCTTCTTAAAGAGCAGTTATTGTGTAACTATGGCCTACATATTTCAACCCTACTAAAAACATGTAGGTAAAGTTCTTACTATAAAGAGCTCTAACGTCTAGAGGCCTTTGGGAGCTTTATAAATATACAAACACTAACATCTGTGTGCAAAGTGCATACCACAGCTGTCAATCATGGTTCGATCAGTGGAGTAGAGAGCAAGTTCTGCATGTAGCCTACTGGTCACAGATTTGAATTCAGGTACACCAGAGTAAGCCCCTCCGTCCACTTGCAGGTTTTCAAAACACAAATAAAAGGCATTGTCATTTACAATGCCAATAGCTCAGACTCTCGCGAATGTTTTAGTCTCATGTTTTACAAATTAAGCACTTGATATAGGCTTTATTTGGGACTTATATGGTTGTAAAGTGCTAGAAATTTAAATGTAGCAGTTGCTGCTTGTTTGATTTTTGACAGGCACGTTTGTTTATTTAATTGTGAATAGTTTACAGACAATTTATTCAAAGAAAGGAGTATTTAGAGCTGTACTTAATTTGTAAATCAGCTGGAAAGGTAAACGTCGCAGTTGCTGCTTCGCTTTTAGCCCTGGCAGTTCATGTTTTACAAATTAAACACTGGGTATTGGCCTTTATTTGGAACTTATGTAACTGCAAAGTGCATGGAAAATTAACTTTATCCCAGCTCTTCGTGTTTTATAAATTAAGCACCGGTTATAGGCTTTATTTGGGACTTATATGGGTGCAAAGAGCTGGAAATTTAAATGTAGCAGTTGCTGCTTGTTTGATTTATGAAGCAAGTTTGTTTATTTAATTGCATATAGTTTGCAGATAAATTATTCAAAGGAAGCAGTATTTACAGCAGTACTTAATTTGTAAAATATGAAGTGCCGGATCTAAAAGCAAAGCAGCAACTGCTATGTTACCCGCCAGTTCATGTTTTATCTAAAAAAAAAAATATACATTACATTAAGAATTTTCAATAGGAACTACACCACTAAACTCATCAATATGGTGAGACCGATTGGCATAGCAAATAGGTCTCGCTTTTGGGACCTTAGAAGTATTTAGTTATGCAGCACAATATCCTTGGTGCAAGAACATCAACTGTTGCATGGCCAAACACTTATAAGGTCCCAAACGCAAGACCTATTGGCTATGCCAATGCTTGTTTAGCTTCTGAAATAGTTTTGTGAAGCCAGGCTTATTTGTGCTAGACTATTGCGCTATAATCTGTGTATAGCACACCTTTTTTTCCCCAGTCTTTGGAAATGGAGTACCACAATCTAATCTGAGGTGGCCATCCTCCCCCACCCCCGTGTGGTGCATTAGATTTCCTAGGGGCCAGTTTTTGACGTAGGGTATTGGAGTGACATTTGCTTATAGTAAATGTGAGTGGCAGAGGTCGAGTATTTGACTCTTAGAAAGGTGAGGAATAAGGGCCCATTGATTGCAACAAGGAGCTTTAAAACATTGTCTGAGGCCGTTAAGTTGCCCTGATCATGTGTGGGATCACATGTGCAGGATCACATGTGCAGTAGACAGAT
The DNA here is from genome assembly GCA_963921515.1 of Calotriton arnoldi. NCBI lineage: Eukaryota > Metazoa > Chordata > Amphibia > Caudata > Salamandridae > Calotriton > Calotriton arnoldi. The sequence continues at coordinate 2,476,437 of CAWUFW010001662.1, forward strand.
TTTTTCCAGACCAGCCTACGCGAGAACTGTCTTGTAGCCAAATGTAAACATCTGAGCAAAGCCTGTAGAAGAGTAACCGGAGAGCCTACTCAAAGTAGTAATGAAAGCAGGATTACTCTGATCCCAACTGATCTCAGAAGGACTTCCATCTGAGGTCAGTTAGAAATGTATGATGGTATTCATGTAATGGTACTTGTAAAGCAAGGGCCTATCTGAGAAGCATGGCAGTGCCGAGATGGGTAATAAACATCCATTTACTAAGCAGTTAGGGACATGCTATGGGATGTTTCTATTGCCTTTGCCATCCGAGTTATTCGAAGTCCTTTTTAAAAGCACACCTCTATCCAAAAAGAAGAAAAAAAATTCTTGTAATGCCAGTTGCCTGGCCTAACACTATACGCCTAGTTTTCTACGCTCTACTGATGCCATCCCAGACTGATCGTTAGATTCTCTAAAGCAGGGGTTCTTAATCTTTTGGCTTCTGTGGACCCCCACCGAATCACTGCTTGAAGCCGGGGACCGCCATTTATGAAATTGATGATTTGAACCCCGAAACTATAGAAAAATACACAGAAACAAGTGTACATCAAACAAATGCACAAATTGTGAAATATTTGATTCACAAACAAAAACATGCAAAAATCGAAATTTAAATCAGACGATTGGAATGTCTTAAAAAGGTAGTTTCATTTATTAAAGACCGAGCGATATGCTGTATGCTAACGTACCCCTTCTGCCTCTTTTGCTCCAATGCATGCTCTTTTTGTAGGCATACACCAGTACTTCATTTGAGGTCACCAGTCGCCCATACTAGATTCCTTTTGCTGTACTCGCTGCCAGGGGCGGTGCGTCCATTAGGGCGCTTGGGCGTTGCCCCCCCCCGCTGAGCGTTGCAGTCAATCATCTCACACAATGCAATCATTCTATCGCAGGCCGCCGGAGCCGAAGGCAGTCGGCTCAGAAGGGGGCGGGGCAGCACTACAGGAGATCGGGCTCAGCTGCTGCAAGTGTCTGACTCTGAATGAATGATTGACATACACATCGGTGGTGCGCACAACACCAAGAGTGCGCATGCTCTGTTTAGGGCTTACAAAATTTGCGACCAGCCCGAACATGCGCAGTAGGCGGTGCTCATTAGAAGAGCGAGGGTTGTTCCATGCCGCTCTTCTAATGAGCAGCCTAGTGCGCATGTCCGGACTGGTCGCAAAAAATGTTAAGCCCTAAACAGAACATGCGCACTACTGCTCAAGCCAATCCTGGCGCTGCTGCTGGAGCAGCGTCTGGATTGGCTGAGACCGACGCAGGCGGTACTTGCGAAGGCGCCAACGCGGGAGTTGGACCCCGGGCCAGGACTCCGAGGACTCGCAGAGGCGGCGCGGATCCGGTAAGTTTAGTTTGCTTGATAAGTATTATAATGCTGCTTTATTTTAATCTGCCCCGCGACGCGCGCGACCCCCCCCGCGAGTATTGGAGCGCGCGCCGCGACTGGTGAAAGGATCAGTCTTCTCTGCTGTCACCTGAGGCACTGACATCTCAGCTACTGGCGCTCAACCGTTTAAGCTGTTTTAAGGGATTCTAAACTGCAATCTGCAACCAGGTGCACGGGCGCATTAACCCACTAGGTTGTCTTATAAGCGCGAGAACATATGACCTCCGCCTGAAACAGAGATTTATACGGCAGGTGCATGAGTCCACTAGAATAACCAAAAGTGTTTTACTTTCAAGAAGTAGAGAGCGGGCAGAGGGTCGGTGTGGGGGCATAAACAGGGAATATCAACAGCAGATGTTATGGCCATCTGGCACGCACCGTGCCAGCACGTCAGTCAGGCTTCCCAGTGCCACCTAGCTCATAAATGCCTGCCTTGCAGCGCTGTGTAGGTCTGTCAGTCCTACGCATCTATCACAGTGGTATTTAGCATGTAAATGCAATGTGGTACCGTGCCATCTTGCCAGTCGCGTGCCCACACCCCACAGTGGTATTTAGCATGAAATGCCCTGCAGTGCTGACTCATCTTGCCAACCCGGTGCCCATAAAACAGTGTCACTAAGCCTGTTATGGCCCCATGGCACACTGTGCCAACCCTGTCAGTTCTACGCCCACCAACCAGTGCCAGTCAGCCTGCAGCGCTCTCTGCCATCTGCCCTCCTCTTCGCAACCCCCCCTCCTCCCCCGCCGGGGCATGCCGCAGGCCCCTCTTCTGTACCAGGAGCAGCTTCTGAAACAACACGGAGGCTCTGGTTCATGTCTTCTCTTCAGACGCATTAATGGAGCAAACACGGGCTTTGATGTGAGTGGGGGCGGCTTGGCATGATCTCCCAGCGCGCGCTGGGCATCGCTGCCAGAATGAACCAAGGCTACCACCAATATGTGTCTGAGTGGGGACTGCCCCTAGAGGCTTGTTTACTTAATCTTGCATTCCCCACGAGTTAGCCATTTTATAATGTGGTTGTTTATCTGTATTTTTTTCTATGCATACTTTGAGGCTTGTGTATTTCATTTGCAACTGAAATTCTGTGGAAATGTGTGTGAAGGGGGTTCAATGATGTCAAAATATTTGCAAAGCAAAAGTAAGAGAAATTAAAGTGCTTATATTTGAGGGAGTGCAGTGCATGTTGGGTGCGGTGAAGTGACAGATGTGAGGAAGGGCATTCGGGGAAGAGTAAAAAGAGGATGCTGAAGATGTGCAGATGAACAAGATATGCAGAGAAAAAGAGGATACATATCTAGCAAAGCAAACCTAATTGAACGCCAAAACTCCTTCCACAGGCCTCAATCCTATTTAATTCACAGACGCACTATTTCAGAATTTAAACATTTTGAATGTTAATTATTTATAAGAAATCATTGTTGTTACTCATTTATCTTAAACAGCTAACACCCAGTGACAAAGCCAATCATACTGACAGGCTTTAGGCGTATGTCAGTTGCTGTGCCATTTATCTGGATAAAATTACATCTCAGAGAGAAACCAAAATACCGGTCTGATGGCACACTATGGGAGTCACAGAGAACCCCCCCCCCGAACCTCCCTTTTTGCCGTCGAGCTGAGCTCGCTCACGTGGATTCGTTCAGCATAAGCCCCACCAGTTTCAAATTCCACCAGCCATCACTGCTCGCTGCTCCCACAAGTCAAGATAAGGATGACAGCTTATTTTTTAGCATCCAATTTCAGATTCATTCGAATTTACAGAGCATTTTCAGGGTCATTTTCACTTTATGTATTTGCACTTTAGTGATCTGCTATTTAATTTTCTAAACAGCCGTGGACTCCCTGGGTAGGCGTTGCGAACCTCCTTGTGTCTGTGGACCACAGGTTAAGAATCACTGCTCAAAAGAACTTATTTTTACTAAAGTGACTGGGATACAGAAACGTGCAGAAATGTTGATCAATAACTTATTATGAACATCTCAGCACACTCGGCATGTGACCCGGCCAAAACTCCTGACTGGAGTGTGTTCCTGCACATCGTTCTTATCTATAGAAAGACATTTACGTACTGAGTAGTGCTTGAAGTCTCTTGGTGATGGTGGGATTGCAATATTGCAGAGAAGGGAATATCCCCAATGTGTGTTAGTGTAATTAAATTTTTTCCCAGCAACAACGCGCAGCAGCTCAATTTCAACAAAGGCGAGGAAGGCAACAGGAAGAGGAGATCATCTTGTCTGCAATGGATGGCTTCATTACTAGCCTGTCAGATAGCCTGTGTAGAGTCACATTAATGGATGAAGTCTGCAGCACTTCATACATGTACTGGGTCCATCCAATGTGCGTGCATAGGGCAGCACAATCATTTATGTGGTACCTTTATCACTGTAGTGTCCTCGGTTAGCTCATTCATTAACTAAATGACCTTTTTGTGCTGCAACTTTGCCCGACTAATACACATGCCCACCTCCAAGCTAGTAAAGTCTTACCTGAACATCCACATGCACGGCTTTCAGAGGGATGCCTCTCCGGATCTGTTCTAGTAATCCAGGCTGCTCCATTTGCTTTTCACTGGCTGTATCACTCTTTTCTTTTGGACACAACGATCTTTCCGACTGGGATGGGTTTAGAGGTTGAGGAAGTAGTTTGGAGTTATCTGAAGGTAAATGAGTAAGGGGTGATGGAAACTGCATTCTAGAGTCAACTGGAACCAAAGGAATGCTAGGAGGAGAGGATGGTGGTGAAAGATTAATCCTCACATTCGACACCTCGTTGCAGTATTTATCAATGGTGGAAGCATTAGGCTTTGGTGATGGAAGTGGTAGGAGAGTAGGGGGCTCAACCGGTGGACAATTATTGAAAGGGGGTGGATGTGATGGAGCCAGAGGATCAAAGTAGGTCTGATTTTTGACAAATGGAAGTGGTGGCGGTATCACGGCGACCCAATCATCTGCAACACAATGAAGAGAAGGTGGAAGCGGTGGTGGCGGAGGAATGTGGACAGAATCAACGGCATTGCGGTTACTACAGGAAGAGACTGTTGAAGACGGCGCAGAATTTGAAGTGTGACATTCTAAAGCCTGTGGTGGTGGAGGAGGGATTGGATCAGAAGCAACCTCAGAATTATCAAAGGAAGGTAATGATGGCGGTGGGGGATGGGAGTTCATTGAAGGGCAATGATTTAACGGAAGAGGTGGCAGCACCTGTGCACTCATAGGATCTTGCGAATTGTCTGCAGATGACGTTTCTGATGGAGAAGGACTTGATCTCGATTCATCTGATAAAGCTGTAGAGAAATGAAAAACATGCTCATGGTCGTCAGCCAAAGTGGAGAAATAATTTTGAATTTGAAAAAAACTCCTCTTACAGCAAGTAGGCTTTGAACCACATTGATCAATTCAATACTTTACCCTCACTGGACAACTTTGTGCTAGTACAGCATCTGAAGGATGTTGTGTCCTGTACTGTATTATATTCATTAATGAAGGCTGGGGTAAAACAAAATGATTGTCAGGGCTTCATCAAAATTAACTGAAAGGAGACAGTTTATTAATTAATGCAAAAGTCTTGAAAGTGATTTATGTAGAACTTCAGCTGTTCTTGAATGTGTTGTGTGCCTCAGCAATGGGAGGCAGTAGCCCTCTGTTGAATAATTTAAAGTGGGCACCCAATCAACGCCATAAACCCAGGCTAGAGCTAGTCAAATACACCCCTCAAAGAGCAATGCAAGACTTGCTGTAGTGCAGACTATGTAGAATAGTAGAGCCAGTCCCGTTTTCAGATTTTGAAGAGGAACCATCCTATATTCCAAGAAACGGGATATTTCCGTGAAGGATCTACAGCGGGTCCATTGGTTTACTCAGAGCATGGGAAAAGCCAGCTTTAAAGTCATTAGATAAATGTGTGAGAAAGATTGTGTAGGAATGTCACTACATTGTAGGAGTGTCACTAAATGGATTTACCGATTCATTGTGGGTCAGGTTTGGTACCCAAAACATGGTGCAGGCCCACTAGGAAGGAACTCAAATACAGAGTTATTCGGGAAAAGCTTGTGGCAAAGTGCATTAGGGTATGTGAGAGAAATGGAGTCTGCTGGTCAGGCTAGGATTCACATAGGTACCAAGGGTAGATTAATTGAAGAATAAGGTGTCAGCAATACAAAGAAGTGAATCCCTACCCTTATAATGCAGCAAAAATCAGACATGCAGAATCGACTCTAAAGGGACTAACTCTCAATCTATTGGTAGTATTAATCACATTAAGCTTGTGTGGATTTTGGAATCAAGGCTATGACTATTTCGTATGTTGGAACCTGGTGCTTGATTCTTAAGTGAAGAGAGCTAGGTAAAGGATGCTCGGGAGTAGAGAACTTAACTGTAGCTGCATAGAGGGTGCTGGGGCCCCACTAACTGATAAAGAACCAGTATTTCCCATGTCTGTTGACAAGTCTGTGCATACATGTCTTTTGTCAATGTGCATGGAGTTGTACAGTGAGTCACATGACCCAGTGGCATTTTCCAGCATCCATTCAAACTTGAACCAAGGATGGAGAGACTTATCCAGGTTACGCAACTACATTTAAACAGTCTGCAGTGAAGACTATTGAGTTATTGTGGAGGGGCGAGCTCCTGTCTGGGAAGTAGAGGCTTTCGGCTGTTGTCTTATGGGATGGCGCATCTCATTGTTTGATGGACCCCTGCATTACCAGTTGGTGCTCTGGGGTTATTCCAGATAGAATGCGAAAAACTATGGTGGTATAGACATCCTTCCATCTTAGTTAGAATACTCCCTTATATGTAAATCTTAACCTGACCAACAATTTTAGAAAAAAAAAAAAAGTTGATCCATCACTTAATCTGTTTAAACAGTTTCACTCTCCAGTAGCACTCACTCAGTCCTCCTAGGTCCGGATATTTCCCCAATTCGAAAACTCAATAGCAGTGTCGAAATCAACAATTGCCACCTGGGCAGCCACCGGCCCCACCCTCTATTAAAGAGACGTATATACCTTTGCCTCATATTCCTTATAGACTGTCCCAGTCACAGCACTCGGACATCTTTTGCTTCCTTCGGTATATGGGGAGTGCTTTATCCCCCTCTTCCAAAAATGCTCCAGTCCCACTGCTCCTCGGTTTGCGGACGTTGCAATGCCACTTCTATAGCCCTGCTACCCTCACCACTCCATCTATAGGCACTCATTTATTTGCATTATATACACAATTATACACGAGTCCCCCGGTGGTTGGTGCAATACATCTGATCTAGTCAAGTCCTTCTACTGCCTCTTCCTGCTTGATGGGTATACTTGACATTTCCTGCTGCCTGGTGATGTCTGGCAGTTTGAGTTCATCTTATCTGATCACAGAACCTATTTGCACTAACCTGTGGCATTCTTAATTTTAGGTTCACATTTTCATGTTTAAGAATAATCTTGTAAACTCTAGAAAATTCAATAATCGTGGTTTGTTCCATGAAGCAAGTCTCCAAGTTATGTTTGTTAAATTCTCTGGCTCTTGACAATACTACATCAGAGGTTTTCCTCATCCAACAGTATTTTGTGAATGAGTAAGCATACAATGCATGGTCCTGGCATGTCCATTCGTGGGAGAAGGTACAATGACAGGAAACCGCTTGTGAGCTTAACAAGTACATGAAAGTCTGTTTATCGATAAATATCTATTGTTCCATAAATTTTGCTTACATCTTTGTTCTTCCAGCAAGGGAGTAGCCCAAAAACTGAAATACCCCTCACTTTGAGCCAAAGCTCTTCTAGCACCAAGCAAACAAAGCAAGTCATCACAACCGTTCCCTGAAGAGCTCTCTTATCTCTTCCATCCAAGCATATATCCATTCATTCCTTCATCCTTCCATCCACCAGTTCACCTTTAGCATCCAGTCATCCATCATTCAGTCATTCACCATTCCTTCCATCCACTCATCCTTCTCCAAACCGATCCACCCACCTATCTATCCAGCCATCCTTTTACTCCTACATCCTTCCATCCACCCTTTCACTCCTCCATCCAGTTTCACTCAGCCATCCACCAACCCTCCCACTCACCCATCTACTCACCCATCCACTTACCCTTTCACTCACTCATCCATCCATCCATCCATCCTTTCACTCATCCATTCTTTCATGAATTAATCAATCCATCATTTCACTCAAACCTTTCTCCCATCCATCTACTCATCCACCCACTCAATCCATCCTTTCATCCTCCCTTTGACTCATTCTATCCATCCTTTCAGTCACTCAGCTATCCATCCTTTCAGTCACTCAGCTATCCATCCTTCCATCCACCCTCTTATCCATTAATCCTTTCATCCACCCTCATTCATCCATCCATCCTCCCCTTCACTCATTTATCCATCTTTTCACTCATCCATCTGCTCATCCATCCTTTCACTCCATCCATCCGCCCATCCTCCATTTCACTTATCCTATCCATCCTTTCACTCAGTCATCCAGTCTCATGCATCCATCCTTTCATTCACCCTCCTTTCACTCATCCATCCCTACAGCCATCCTTTCACACATCCATTCATCCTTTCACTCATCTTAGTCTCCCAAGTTGAAGATAGAGTCCCATCAAGAACTTTGCCATAGCTGCCCCAGCATCTTTCCTTTCACTCATCCATCCATCCTTTTTACTCGACATCCACCCATCCTCTCATCCACCTTTCACTCATTCATCCTTCCACCTTTTCATCCGTCCGTCCACCCATCCTCCCTTTCATTCATTCATTCATTCATCCATCCTTACTTACTTTCACTTATCCAACCTTTCATCCATCCACCCATCCTCCCTTTCACTCATCCATCCATTCACTCACTCATCCATCCTTTTACTCATTCATCCATCTTTCCACCCTATCACTTACCCATCCATCCTCTCACTTATTCACATCCCCACATTTTCACGTTATTTATAAGCCTTTGCCTGCCGAGTTGCAAACAGAAGAGTCCCTTCAATAACTCCACCCTTGCTGTAACTGCCAAAGCGGGGGTTCAAGACGCCCCTGAAAGAAACATACATTTTGGTTTCAGCGTTATTACAGTCAGGCATCACTCTGCTGTGCAGTCTGCTCCTATGTTTAAGGAAGACCTGCAGAGTTAAAAGAACTACACACTAGAACCGAGTAGATTAAATACTCATTTGTAAAATCCTTTGGGCAGTCAACAGAATTAAGGTGGTAAAAGGCGTGACAACTCCAGACAGGGGAATGCAAGTTGGTCACCCATGCCAGGCGCAAACGCATTTGGTCTCATATTAACATGCTGAATCCAGAATTGAGGGAACTCTCCAGCTTCTCAAACTTCTGGAGAACCCTGCAGATGTGCAAACCCTTACCTAGTCATTGTATGGTCAAGCCGGATTGGCAGGGTGACCGGTCCAACAGAACACAAAGGATTCCTCAAAGCATACATGGACGTGACCTCCTCAGGTAGTTCAAAATAGAGCGTTGAGCATCGGTTTCCTCTACCACTGGAGGAACAGTATCATCTGTACTTCTACGCTTATGTGTTGGGAACAAACTGGATGGAAACAAGATTGCATGAATAGTTGTCCATCACGCTCATCTGGCCTTCAGCTTTTCCCAATCTGTGCAAGAAGCTTTTATTTTCTCCCTTAATATTCAACTCCTTGAGCGTTGGCTTAATTTCTTCCACTCAAAACAGCTGTATAGCCTTTCAGCATTACATTGAATTATTTTGAGATGTCTACCAGGTGACCAGGAGTAATTCTGGGATACCCTCCCAACAGGATGCGCCTGGGGGAACTGTTCGTTCTTTGGTGTCAATAGTGCCAGTCCTGCTTATTGCAAACAATTCTGGCAAAGCTGAGCTAAGTGGTTTGGGGTGGTCAGTTTGCCACCAGATCCCTCTTTCTCATTGCCGGGAATCATGTGTTATGGTTTCAGTCTACTTTGTAGACAGAGGCCTTCCTAGGATAGTTTGTGAACTCACCCCTACGAACCTGAAGAACTACCGGCCTATCTCTCTCCTCCCGTTCGCAGCCAAAGTCACCGAAAGACTCGTGAACGCCCAACTGACCACCTTCATTGAAGAGAACTCCATCCTAGACACCTCCCAGTCCGGATTCTGCAGTAACCACTGCACCGAGACCGCTCTCCTCGCCGCCACAGATGACATCCGCATGCTACTCGACCAGGGACACACCGCGGCCCTCATCCTTCTTGACCTCTCCGCAGACTTCGACACAGTCTCTCATCGCACCCTTGCAGCCAGACTTCACGACGCTGGGATACAAGGAGCCGCCCTCGACTGGATCCGATCCTTTCTCTTCGGCAGAACCCAGAGGATCAGACTCCCTCCCTTCCTCTCCAAACCCACCATCAACTGCGGAGTGCCCCAGGGCTCATCACTCAGCCCCACGCTCTTCAACATCTACATGGCCCCCCTCGCCGCAATCGTCAGACAGCATGGGCTCAGCATAGTTTCCTACGCAGACAACACTCAGCTCATCCTCTCACTCACAAAGAACCCCATCGGCACCAGACTCTGCTTCCAGGAGGGAATGAAGAACGTGGCAACCTGGATGAAAGACAGCTGCCTCAAGCTTAACTCGGAGAAGACCGAGGTCCTCATCCTCGGACCCTGCAACTCAGCCTGGGACAACTCCTGGTGGCCCTCTGCCCTCGGGAACCCACCCACTCCTACAGACCACGCACGCAACCTCGGCATCATCCTCGACTCTTTCCCTCTCCATGAACCGCCAGGTCAACGCCGTCGCCTCCACTAGCTTCAACTGCCTGGGCATCCTTCGCAAGACCTTCAAATGGATCCCCCCCGACCGCAGGAAGACCGTCACCCACGCACTCATAACCAGCAGACTGGACTACGGCAATGCCCTATACGCTGGAATCAACAGATCCCTCCTTCAGACTCCAGACCATCCAGAATGCCGCCGCCAGACTCTTCCTCGGGACTCCACGCCACGAACACATGACTCAACACCTACGAGATCTTCACTGGCTCCCTGTCGAGAAGAGGGTCACCTAACCCACGCCTACAAATCCCTCTACAACATCGGACCCAAATACCTCAACGAGAGACTATCCTTCCACGTACCCAAGAGGAACCTCCGCTCCGCCGACCTCGCGCTGGCAGAAGTCCCCCGGATCCGCAAGAACAGAACAGGCGGGAGGGCTTTCTCCCACATCGCAGCCAAGACGTGGAACGAGCTCCCAGTGAACATCAGACGCTCCCCAACCCTGCACACCTTCAGGAAGGACCTCAAGACCTGGCTCTTCGACTGATCCGGAGCTTCCCCCCCCCCCCCCCAGCGCCTTGAGACCCTTACGGGTGAGTAGTGCGCTTTATAAACCCCGGATTGATTGATTGACCCCTCAGTCTGGATCTGCTTAAGTTTCTCCGGCTTTGCCACCTGCCCAAAGAAAGAATTTGCAGGACAGAGGTAGCAACTTTGATAGTCATGGAGTAAACTGGTACTTACAAACATTGCCTCATGTAAGCTGCCAAATACCTTACGTCTGTTGCCGGAGCACCCCCTCCACTTTGACATCTGTCCAGGTAATTTAGTTGGTATGAACAAAAGCAGTACTTAAGATTGCAGCAGAGCAAGCAGTTTTGTTTTGACTTCTGTGGAAGTGTAGGTTGTGACAAATAAAAATATGGGGGAGGCACAGGGGCACAACAGGACCCTTGCAGTGCTGATGGGCTGGGAGAGGAGGGGATATGAATATAATGGGTGGGGGAATCAGCCACCCTCGATCACCACCCTAAAAATCTGGGTAGGTGCGGTGGGGGAGACACATACATTAAAGGATGTTTCTCAGAGATTTAATTACGCCTCTAGGGAGGCAAGGCATCCATGTGCATGGCGGTGGTGGTGGTTGGGGAGTGGGGGGTGGGGATCTCGCCTCAGTAAGCTTACAATACTGCTGAATAAACTGCATGTGAACCCTAACCTGGGTGCTAGGGAGATTCTCAAAGCTGCAGAATTATGTGGTTGAGGGCGTAGCATCCAAATGGTTTTATGCTTTCTGGTGGTTTTGATATTAATCTGTATGGACATGTTAAGAGACAGGGCACTTGAAGCTGCACAGTTTGTGCGAGCTGTGCAGCAAATTCATATAAAAAGCATCGCTGTGCATGTAGCAAAGTTCTGTTCTTTTCCCAGAACGAATGGGGAGAAAATGAGAAATACAATGCTCGCAGAGCATAGTGGTAAAGTCCGGTTTAAGCGGTGCTGGAAAGGTGGGATGCTGTTCCCAGCCTTAGAATGTTGTCAATGAGGCAAAGTGGGAGAACCTTTCTTCTGAGCAGGCGCGGGGCACTGTCCAACAAGGTGGTGTTTTTGACTATAATACACAAACTGGGAAAGGTCGCAATTGCTGTGGGTCCACTTAGCAACCAAGTACTTCTGAGTGGTTTGATACAGGACGCTTGCGAAGATGGCATAAGACTAACATAGGAATCGAGCTGGTAGTGGAAGCTGTAATAACATTTCTATACCATTCAGAAGCGTAAGAGCTTCGTTACAGTAGTGAACAGTTATTACCACAAGCCAAAATCTCAACCACTGAATTATTCTATGTGCACAGGGCTCATGATCACATATGGAGACTTCCACCGGAGAGGAGGGCAGGCAGGGAGAGAGCTGGTGTATGTGCTTTACATGAAGCTCACACAAGCCAAGGGCACAGAGGACAAGAACTCTGGCCACGCAGAGTCTGTCGTGCAGTCAGAAGCAGTTACTTCGTATTTAAATTTCTTTAACAAATAATGAATATGCACAAAAAAGTGCTCAAAAAGTAAACAGAAGGCCGACTAGGAGTTATAGCTCCAAATTGGCAAAGGAATCACAGCAAAATAGGGTGAACCACCAATGCTATTCTGAAAAACATCCTAATCTATGAAGCAATATTTATCCTGTGCTGCGCTTTCAGGACACAGGCCGGCCTGCTAGGATAATAGAGGCAGGGAGTTGCTGTATGTAAGGTCTGAGGCAGTGGGGTTGCTGTACTTAAAGTCTGTAGCGCATGAAGAGTGGTGCAGACATACCCCATGTAAAAAGCAAGAATCAGCAACTTTTCCTTTCCAACCCTTCTACTGCTTTTAAGGATCATGCAAAGATTAGGTCCTGCAAACCAGTCCAGGTATGGGCTGTATAGGATTATTACTCAACTTCCATTGGTCGAGTCATTTCAAATATTTGAGATTTGAACAGAAGATGGTGCAGTGATGGCCTACAACATTGAGAAGGTGTGACATGGGAGCTGAAGTTGTGTTCATCCTTCCTTTCTGGGTTGGGCATACTTGTAACCATGTGACAAGGATCAGGACAGTAAAGGAGATTTCATACGACCAGGTCTTGGAGAAGAGCGCTCGACAAGGTATCCGCCGTCTCCACCAGCTGCACTTGTACTCCCGCTGCTCGCTCTGGGTATGGTGTCTCTGCTCTCACAAAGACCTGTCTGAACAGGGGACAGTGATGGGCGACAATGCACAATGTGTCACTTCATTCTGAGGATAAATTGGTCCACTTGAAGCATCAGGAGGCCTTTTCCATTGTTGGAGACCCTCCTTGAGAAGTTATTCGGGGTGTCAGGCCTTCGTGTGAGTGCATCCAACACATGTTTGTCCCCATGGGACATCTGGTTTGGGCTCAGGAAGTTAAGCTACAAAACCTGGGAATAGAATGGCACATTAGGGAATAAATATTTAGATATGAAAGAGATCCCCTAGGAGGAAACAGTGGAGTTGCATAGAAGGAAAGTAATGGATGCATCAGGAAATCTGAGGTCTTTTGGTCTTCTCTACAGCTGAAGGCAATGCACAGGATAGCGCAGGTGGAAGAGGTCTATGCACTCGAGGTCCTTACATGCGTTTCAGCGCGTGGCGTGCCAGATGCCCAGGGTCTTCTTCAGGGAATTGGGACAGTTTACTGAATATGCAGAGGGGCAGGATGAACAAGAGTACAGCTCAATGCTCTGGCTGTCGAGTGAGAGGACTGGGTCAGGTGGGCGGAACTTGGATTTGGCTACACGGATGCAGCATTTGGTACTAAAGTGTGATGAAGATCCGAGATTATGAACAGACTGCTGGCTGTCATGGAAAACTGGAACTTCACATCTTTGAGAATTAAGAAAAAAAAGTTACCCTCATGTCTCATTTGGGTCTAGAATGCCACAAATATGGTAATAGCTCATAGTAAAGATACTGAGGAAAATCACATTTCATCACAGTGCACCTTCATGGGGTGCACAGACAGTTGTGGGCCTGTGCAGAAAAGCTGCGTTAGCTGGGTGGGTGTCAAGAGGCTGAAAACAGAAGGATTTGGCTGAGAATGATCAGGTTATTACCCTTGTGGAATCAAAGGTTCTGGGGTGGAGCAGGAACACTTTGCTCCATGCCAGAATCATATAGGATTGCTTTCCTGGTAAGACTCTGGAGCCTGAGGCACTCCTGAGGTCTTTGCAATGATTAGGAGGTGGGGGTCATTGATTTTACTTGTGATACATAGCACTCTGCAGGGACATGTGACCCCCCCCCTAAATCAGTGGTGATGGCAAACTTAGACTGAATACCCATTGTTTGATAACTATTGGGCCGGGGAACTCAGACTGATTAACTCGAGGTTTAAACTTGCAGTGGAAACACCAACTTAGAGGAAAATCTGCGCTTGCAAGACATTGGCTATATCCACACATCGTGCATTTACTCTCAGAGTTGGGGTTTTAACAAAGCAGATTCACAGCCTGGGATATGAACATCACCTATAGTACGAGTTTGGGAGGAAGTAGCGGGTAATGTTGAAGGGCAACGTGTCCTCGGGAAAAAACAATCTAAATTTCGTAAGACAAAACGAAGGGAAACCAGAGGGTTAAGTGAAAATTAATTAAAATAATTTAAGATAAAAGAGTAAATAAGCGCATTTTTTTTTATTATTTTTTTTTAGGCGGGTCGCTTAAGAGTGCTCCCTGTAAAATTAATGAAAAAAATAAAATATTGACAAACGCAATGCATTTTTGCGCCCAGAAAAGCCTGCCGCATTGGCAGAAGGCAATAAAGTATTGCTTTCGAATATAAAGCATCCATTAGATAAAGAATAGAGTAGGTTATCATTTAATGCACTTCTCAGAGGTAAACTTGAAAAGCAGCCTCTGGTAGGAGGCAGAGAGATACAGCCAAGAGTATGAGGTGAAGAGGTTCTCTTCTGGGTGGAGCCCAAGCCCACTACATAGATTAATGAATTGGGAACAGGTAAGCAGACACCAACGCTATCAAGCCAGAAGTAAAATAAATACAGCACTAAGAAACACAAAGTAGGTTTGTAGACGGCAGAACACTGCCATCTACAGACAAAAAGTAAATTAACACTGGGCGAAGACGAGATATTCCAACCAACCCATTTAATTCCCAAATAAATAGAAACAAGCAGGATTTGAATTTAATTAATGCAAGATTATTAATTCCGAAATAATTACCCTATTAAAAAAACCTCCAAAGTAAATAGTCTGTTTAACTGTACATTGAAAAACACTATACTTGAACTGTATCCAAAACCTAATGAAACAAGCATTAGCAAAACCAATAGTTCTCGCCCATGCCAGAGCTATTGGCTGTGCCAACATCTTTAAGTCAGGTTGTACAGCAGTGTGTCTGAGCAGCATGGATACAAGTAAAATTAGAAAAAAGCGTTATGACAGCCAGTGCTGGCTCCGCATCCTAGCTCTTTTTTCCGGTGTGATGGGCTGGACTACAGGGAAGGGTGGAGGGCGGGGATGGGGGCAGCAACACAGAGGATGGGTGGGGAGAAGCAACACGAAGAAGGGGTGTGTGGCAGGGGCAAGAAACACAAAGAAGGGCAAGAACAAATAGTTCCTCAATCGCAGCGCAAGCAGGAGACAGGCACTAGTCAAGAGGAAGCAATCTGTGCTTGGTCCATGCTCCAAAGAAAGAAAAGGAAGTGATGCACAGCAAGTGCTAGCCAAATAAATTAGGAGGCAGCAAGAAAGAGTGATAATGAAGCCAATGAATGGCAAGCTATCATCAGGTTCAAATATTTAAACAGAAACAAGAACAGCCCTTCTGTCCATGTGAACAGGGGTATCAAGTTATCCTTGAGACAAGTGTTCACATGGAACTCATTCTTGGAAAGGTTTTTTAGTATCACAGATCTTTCTGTGTAGAATAAATCTTTATAACAGCATATTTGATTCAATTAACAATGATCTTAGATCAGAATTTGTGAGAAGGATTAGAGCACAGTATTTGTGAGTAACTACCGTTCAGCCGAACCGAGTTTTTATTGAACGTAGATTATGTAGATAAACTATTTATAAGTGTTTCTCAAGGTAATAGAAGGAAAGAATGAGTGGACCACAGGTGTAAAGACAAACCAAAACTGAAATCAAAGAAGAAAAGTGAAGTAAAATATGAACTAAGACGGTGTATTGGTTGCTTTATATCAAAATACATCATTTTGTATTCAGTACAATTAAAGACACAGGGAATAAATCATTGTATCACAGTAATGAAAAACAGTCTGTCTTTGTACATGTGTCGATGGCGTTTCGACCCTTGGAAGGATAAAGGTGTCTCATCAGGACTGAAATTGCCTATGTCTGTAGAGGACAGTAACTGACCAATCCCCACATTATGGGCCCTTACTCACTGTGCCACTGGAATCAGGCTGCACCACAGCAACGAGCCCCAATCAGTGCAAAACCAGTTTTGGGTTGCTTGTGTTCCATTTCAGTGAGGACCTAGCTTGGCAGTTCAGGCTGGACTGCTCCTATTGGAGCAGGGTCAAGACGGATTTGCAAATGGCTGGGTCTAATCTGATGTGGCACTGTGAGCAAAAGAATGGTTTGGAATGCTACCCAGAGTACTTACCAGTTGTAATACAAATTGCAAGCATCCCCCCCCACCCCCAATCACCTTTAGGGCGTTTGACTTATAGTCTAAGCACTTTCAAATATGAGCAGTTGTGCGAGGTCCACAAAAATGTATTTGTTGATGTTGAGTACCCAACTTCTGACAAGGAAGAGAGATTGCGCGGATGAGTAGTTGATCCATTTCCTGCAACAGTCTTGATGGCTAGTTCTAGTATGGTGGTTTTGCACTCCCCATTGCCAGTTTCAAAGACCTAACACCCAAGATTCACTTTTACTCTCCATAGTCAGGAGGGGAGAGTGTAGAGGCCTTTCCCTTACTTTTATGGGTGTCCCTTAAGTAAGGAAAGAACCCAAGCTTCCCTGTAGCACAGGTCTTCTGATGTCTGCTCAGCCAGCTGCATTTCTCAGTGTGGACATGGAGCACCCACACACCAACTGCCCTGCCTGTGTGTATGACTACTTATGACGCAAGAAACGATGGCAAATTAAATCACAAGAGGCTGATGCGAAGGGTTCTTGTATCCTTTTCACCTGCTGTGGATCTATTCGTTGCAACCTTCAAATGGAGACAATATAATGCAGATGCATGGAGGAGATTTGGTAGTGTATTTCAATACCAAAACCTCTGCAATGTCCCTCCACCCCCTCCCACAAAGCATTTTAAAGCTATTCTCTCAGAGGCAACCTACTCATTTCCTAGCAGCTGGTAGGGATGTTTTGTGCCGGTGCATTTGTCCAGACTGGGCAAAGGTAGCTACAGGCAGAACCCATGAACCACGAGAATGGTGGTCACATTTCACCTGCAGATCTTTTTATGCCAGGCTTATAAAGGAGAATGTGAATATTCTCATAAAGGTAAGTTTGCCCCAGGATCTGTAGCTGCTGTTCCGTCATCCACTGCGACTGAGCTGAGACATTGGAGGACACAAAAATTACCAAGAGTGTTACCCACCAGACCCCCAGATCCAGGCCCCTAACTGTACACCGCCCAGATATTTGGGAGGAGGGGGGAGGAAGTGTGACATGTGGGGATATAAGGCATTTATTTTGGATGCACCCAATGAGGGGCACTGTTGGTTTGTCCCTCAATGTAAGGAACTACTTTTCTGTTCACGAGGATCGGCACCTGTATGGGCAGACCAATTTAGACAGTGGCACATCCATTGGTTCCTTGTAAGGTGGTCTGAGTGACATTCCATTAAGGAGGTGCGCTCTTTGAGAAGAGAAAGTCATACAAAAAAGTTCAGTTTACTTCCCCCTTTGGAATTGGGTAGATCTTTTAGTCATAATGATGAGGGTGTAAAGGAGCCTGCTGACTGGGCTCTGCGCTTTTAAGAGGAGACCTTGGTGATAATTTACCGGCTGCCATACTGCTGTTGTTCAGTGTAAGTCTTGCTGCCAATGCCCTGGAGGGGGCCCAGAGAAAGGATGGCGCATGGTCCTACAGTGGAACAACCCACTGCACGCAGTCACCCCTCAATGCTGCGTGAGTAGCCACCGACCGGTCTGCCTCTCCAACTCTGCCTACATCTAGAGACCCTCCTGACTGGTCATCCAGCTAAGTTTCAACAGCAGCGCAGCTTCTGATAGATAAAGACTGTCTATCCTTTCACCACCTGTGATTTGAACTCCCTGTGGGTTACATGGGAAGATCCACAGGGTAAGGATTCCTCGCTGGACGGGGATGTGCGGCTGCGGTAATTAGTCATATCCGCAGAGAAGGGGGCAAAGAAAGAGAAAGTTTATGGCTGGATTCTTTACCTTCTAGGTAGCTTCTCGAGTTCGTCACAGGGAAGACTCC
Organism: Calotriton arnoldi; assembly: GCA_963921515.1. NCBI lineage: Eukaryota > Metazoa > Chordata > Amphibia > Caudata > Salamandridae > Calotriton > Calotriton arnoldi. The sequence goes on from CAWUFW010001662.1 coordinate 2,494,557, forward strand.
TGTTTTGGGCATGCTTCTTTGAACCCTGCAGGCTACCAATAGAGCCTGACCGTCATTAAGCCTGGCCTCCGCACCCTAGGTCAAAGAGGGTTGACTGGTGTGCACATGGCTCGTTTTGCAGTCCCTGTATAGCTTAAAATATTCAACTTTGATGTGGACTCACCCCTAACCAGTCCTCCAACAGCCAAGCATCAACATATTGCCGTCCAGGAAGGTGTAGGTCTATATCTTTCTTGTACAGTACCTTCATCCGACCTAGAACATCGGCCGAGCTTCCCTTCGGGATTAAGGGACTCATTTAGAAATTGATGGAAATGGTACTCTGCCATAGATGCAGCGGTGTACCCTGTGCACCAAACAGACTTTCGGCCACTCCATTTACAGACTGGCAGACCACGTTTTCCCCGGTGGTGCTTCCAATGGCTCTACTGGCGGAAACCTTACACAAGCGGGCAGACAAAGTTGGGGCCGGTGTCTGCACATCAGACGGTCCTATTTAAAACAGACATTCTGTTCTTGACCCCCCCCCCCACTCACCCTGCCCCCACACAACATGGAAGAAAACTGTCAGGGTCATTAGTATTTTGTTTACTCAACTTCTGAAGGAGAAAAAAAAGAAGTTGCTGAGCTGGTTCATGAAACTTGGTGGCTGCTCAGCAAACTTGGTGCCTTCAGAGGAGTTGCTGTGGCAGCTGCTCGTTGAAGCTACAGGACTGCACCAGACTGGCAAAGTTCAAATACAGTGGGCAGTAGGGCACCAGGGTGGCAGAGCAAATTAGCTCTGCCACCCTGGTGGACAGTGGATGTCCAAACTATGAGGTCCTAAGCATTTACATCCCACTTCATCAGTCAAGCAAGTTCTCCAATGTGCCTGACCATTTAAGATCATTTTCGAGAGTGCACCCTTAAGAGTGGTAGCATTTCAAAATACCAGGAACTGTGCTCCATTTCAGCCAGACTTCTCTCAAATATGCCTGAATGGATAGGGATTACGTGTACATATATGATGCAGAGTATTGTGTACTGTCCACCTAATACGCATCCAACATGGTTTACATAGGGGAGGGAGTAGCATTTACTAGAAGTAATAGTTTCTTCTAAAGTGTAGCATTGGACCTTTTTGTTCTGGGACCAGATGTGTCCATTTCGCTCATCAGGCCCCCCTCCCCTTTGCCAAGCCCCTTCACTCTCAGGCTTGCTTTTGTCTGTTCTAGAATGGGATGTACCAACCTCCTGCTCTAGGCAATAGAACTCCACTGGAAGCATCCGAATGTACATTACATGGCTCCATCAACGAACCCGAGGTCTTGCATCCCTTTCCCTGCAAGGCCAACCACCTCAGTCTAAGGCAGTCTGCATTATGCACCTGCGCATTAGGTCAACGAGCCTCCACACACATACACACACTACAGTTTATTAAGAACATGGCATTTTTAGATAATAAACCGTGCCCTTTCAAGCTAAAGGTATTAGAAACGAACAGTTAATTCAAGCAGCTCATCGTAAACGCAGCCTTTTGTTGAAAGCCCTACCTAAGCTCAAGGCCTCCTGTCGCACAGCTTCCATCCCTCCTTTTCTTTCAAGAATCTCAAAAATCCTTTTGGAAGTTCTTCGATCCCTCAGATCCTCTTCTCGAACGCCAGCTCTGCTGAAGAGAATCTGCAGATCTGGATTCACAATACACTATTGGAAAAACAGGAATCACATTTATTGACAATTCCTTCAGCAAAAGACAAAGTAGTCAAAGAACAAGGGCCATATTAAACAAAGGTAACATTCTTCCTTCGTGGAATCCATTAAGATCTTATTTCAAGCAAACCTTACCCAGCATTGGATAAACACCCCCTGGCTGCTCTGAAGGCACAATTGAGTAGTATCTTTTAACAAAGTAGATTCTATTATGCCAATATGGTTAAATCTGGTAGAATTTCGAACGTGTTGGATTGTGCTCCGCTCACAAAAGTTTCTCCAGCATACCACAAAATTTGTGCGCCATGTCACAAAAAAAACAACTGAGAAAACATGCAAATATTTTGTGCTGGCATTCAATGAAAGACCATCATGGCATGATTAGACATTCTAGACCTTACATGCAAACAGGAGTCGCAAGGCTGTTTCTGTAATACTAAACGCACACCTCCAGTGGAGCACATGCATGGCATATATATTGGGCCATGGTCCCACGTACACATGAGATGTTAGAATTAAATTAAGTGAAAAGCTAGAGAGCCAGTGGAGAAGTAAGGGAGATGTGTAGTCTATGTACCACCACGGAGAATGCATGCATTTAGTGCAACACTTCAGGGACACATATGGGTCCACTTCTATTGGTGGATGTGCAGTTACATACTTAAACACCTCTCCCTTGTGGAGGACCCTCCCCTCTACAGAGGCCATGATGCTCATGCACATAAGCAGCCCGTCAACAGGGAGTGTGCGGTCAATATCTAGGCACTGGCAATGTAGACTTAACCCAAGAAGAGGCACTGAAGACCTATATTAAGACTAGTGCAGACAGATTGTGGCTATTCTGTGGTAGTCCTTGTAGGGCTCCCTCTGGATCCTGTCCCATAGGTTTCCTTTCAGAAAGTTTCGCCCCTTCTACCACCCCGCACCCTCTAGCAGGGTTGGCTTTAATGAAGAGCATGTATAAAATTAGCCATCCTTGCCCTACACACAAGCAAACATCTGCATCCGAATGGGCACCCATTTCAAGACCATTCAATATTATAGAAGCAGATCTTGTACTATTCTGGAAGAAAAATTAACATACTGTGTGGGAAAACAACAAGGATGGCCTTTTTAGGTCTCGCCTACGCAGCGCGCAAGCGCTGCTTTGGAGTGACCTCTTGGAATCGCTCCAGGCTTTTGTTGAAACTCGTGCATGTTTAGCACAGTTTCCTATTAGTACTCGTGCATGTATGGCATTTACCTTGCGGGAGCGAGCAGCGGCGCCATCTGTTAGCAATTATCGCGCCTGCCGCTGCTCGCTCCCGCAAGGTAAACGCTGTACATGCCCTCTGCTCGCTCCCGCGTCGCTTTAACTTTCGCGGCCGCGGTGGTCTTTCAGCGCTTGTTTTAGTTTGAAATTGTGCTTACTACTCTACAATAACTGTAGGTCACGTGGTCCCCATCTGCTACCTTTGTGCTCCAAGTACGGTCAGATCGCTTATGCGAGTGCGAGTGAAAAGGCCGCTGCTGGCCTCGCAGAACAATGTGCCTGGTGGTAGACAGAAAGGTAGGCAGCAGACCTCGGCCCAAGGGCCGCGCCATATGCTTTTGATCCATTCACAGACTTTGAAGTCCCTCGAGCGCGCCCCTCGTGCCCGCCACCCCCTAGCGGTCATCTCCCGGGTTCCGCTCTCTGACGCCATGCTGGAACGGGGTCTCTGGGAGCTCAGTCATGGGTTTTCGTAATTGCCGCAGCCCCTGGGGGCATGTAAGTGACGACAAGCCTAACAAACCGAGCAAGCTGCTTCACTGGGGTGCAGGGAAAATGACTTTTGAGGATTTGTCTTCTCGCATTCGCCTTGAAATAGAGCCACCTTTTTAACAAACCATATGCCGAGATCTAAACCTGACTGAATGTATGGATTACGGCTGGGTCTGGTGTCTGACTGTTTCCGGCTGTCAAGACTTTGTGCAGTTTGGCAACCTGCATTCTGTCTTTTAGGGCCATAGTTTCATATGGCATCCAGGCTTGATTGCAAACGCAAATCAATTGTTGGCCAAACTGTATTGCTATTAGTAACCTTCATTTATTCAATTAGTAGGTTTGTAAAGCGCTACGTGTTTGCTTTCGGTTACTTCAGAGCACTCAGAGTGCAGACAAAAATACACTGGAAGGTAACAGGCCAGCCAAAAAGCGAGACCTATTGGCTATGCCAGGCTATGCTAGGACAGCATGATATGTTTTTAGATCTGGTATGGAAACGGCTTTAGCTGTCTCGCCTTCACACACGGGCCGCCGGCATGAAAAGGAGCTCCATTTAAAAGGGGAGAAGGAGGGAAGGCTAGAAACGCGCCAAAGGACGGGCAGGCACTTACAGAACGGTAATTAGAGCACTGCTGTTTCTGCAATTATGAGCCCAGTAACCCTCCGTGCCCCGAAAATTGTTCAAATATAGATTCAATAATTGGCTGTACAAAAGAGCGCTCTTAAATGTGGTGTCTTTCCCTCATTTCTCACCATTTTCTCCCCCTCCCGCACCCCGTCGCTCACAAATGGCTCGAGCAGCACTTTCTAATCAGCACTTGGCCTTCCCTCCCGCCGCTCCGGTAATTGCCGTCCCCGGCACTCTGCAGACACCAGGGGCCGGGCCGCTGCCCCGTGCCTTGTAATTACAAGCTGCGAGGTCCTGGTTCAACCAGTCCCCCTCACTCCCCCCGTCGCGGGGCGGGGGAGGGATAATTACACCCCTTGGAATGCCTCTCACACAGCAGGACCTCACACTTTCGCAGGAGGAGCTTCGGATGTCTCTAGCCCCTAATAACCCTGTGCTGATAATTTTCATTACAGGCAAGAAGCATGTTTGGGAACAAACAGAAGGCCGCTGTGAGGCCACGCCCCTGCTTCAACCATCCCCAACAGGAAATACAAATCTTTATCGCATTACTCCGCAGGGGTCGTGCCCCGTGCCTTGTGAAGAGACAGACGGGGGTGACAATGTCTCACCCTGTCAACTTCTACCCGCTTCGCTCGCCCAGCCCCTCCCCCTCCGATCTCAAAACGATTGGGTAGCTTTTTTAATCTCTCTTTAGAATTTTCAGAACAGATGCTAACTTTAACTTCTGGGAACCAGATAACTTGTCCCATAGGCAGCGCAGGTGTTTTTTTCCTATTGCATTCTGGTACTTGTATTCGTTAAGAATAGGAACCAAAGAACTACAAATGTGAGGTGCGTAAAGAAATCTGTAACGTGCAAGTCCCACACCTGTCCAATGTTTTCTGTTGGGTCATTTGTGTGTGACGTACCACAGTAAATGTTCTGGTGTTTGGGCTGCTTTCTGTAGAACGTGAAAAACAGAACCATAACAAAAAAAAAAACGCAGACGAATTATATTTATTTGAGCATCACAGGATGCATAGAGAATTTGTCGCGGGGTATTTTATTAGCTTACTGCCCCACGACTGCCCAAAAAATAAAATCATTTAGAGCCTCAGTAATGGGGCTACCCTCTTTTCACGATAATAGCTTGCCGAGATTTGTAAAGAGATGTAAGTGGGTTAATGCACCCGCTGCTGAAAGCAGCAGGAATCCTGCACGCCAAAGGTCACCGCGAGTGCCATATGACAATCGAGTTTGTACTGTACAACTGAGCCCCAGTATTCGGAAGTGTAGTCACTAGTGAACAGAGCGCCAAGAGGCCGAATTAAGGCACTAAATTAACGTCATTTAAACACGTAGAGGGCAGAGAAGAGGACGGTTACTTTCAAATGATTTTGTAGGAGTTAGTGCAAATATTAAAACAGAATCTCGTGCAGCCGACCGCAGGGACCGCCAAGAACACAGACAAGCATTGGCATAGCCAATAGGTCTCGCCTTTGGGACCTTATAAGTGTTTAGCCATGCAACAGTTGATGTTGTTGCACCAAGGATATTGTGCTGGATAACCAAACACTTATAAGGTCCCAAAGGCGAGACCTATTGGCTATGCCAATGCTTGTTCTAAAAGGGGCCTCAAAGTAATTAGAATGGTGCCCTTCCTGTGCACTGATTCTACCCTCGCATATTACATCACTCATGACATGTTACTGCATTGATAGCATAACTAATGACATCTGAAATGACATCACTGAGCATGGTGGGGAGCGAGTTAGTTACCTTAGGGCACGAGTTAGTTACTGGAGATAACTGACAACTAACTGGTGAATTTCAGTGTTTTTGTTTAATGCGGTATGTTTTAACTGACATTGTCACCCAACTCTAACATCCTTTTAACCATTGTTTTTTTCCAGTCAATTTCAAGTTTTTGGTTTTCTTTGAATTATAAAGTGAGATTACTACAATACCCAACAATAACATCACTTTAACCTTTGTGTGTATATATTTGTATTTGCAGAGAAAAAAATGGTTAAAGTGACATAGTTAGGTGAAAAGGTCAGTTGAAACGTCATTTTAAACTAACAAAACCACTGAAAGTCACCAGTTCTCAGGTAACTATAACTCTCGCCCTGCCATGCTCAAGGTTGTCATGAATGATGCCATTTCTGATGTTGCAGTGAGGTTATTGAGGTCATTGAACATGTCATGAGTGATGTAATGAGGTAACTAGCAGTGCATGGCGGGGGGGTGAGTTAGTTAATTTAAGGCTCAAAGTGAATTTCTAAACTTTAATTTTTTGTTTTAATGCAAAGCAAGATATTACCATGCTTAACTAGAACATCTTTTCTTGGCTTTTTTCCAGTGAATTTCTAGTTTTTTTTTTTTTTAATCAAATATCTTAATACCATACTAAATGCTGTGTACTGTGTGGGGTTGGCTGCAGGGACTGGCTGCAAAGGCTGTGCATCCAACACCTCGATGGAAGCCAACCCCGTGTGGCTGAAATCACTCGGCCTTTGGCAATTCACAGTGTGTGGTGGCCACAGGCCAGGTCTTGTGCCCAATCTCTTCTACTGCCCAATTCCCCTTTACCTGAGCCATGGGCAGTGGGGGGCGGGGGTCGAGTGGCCTGGGTGTCTTTAAGTAAAGCAGACCTACTGAATTTGTTAAAGGATGAAAACACCACAATTTATAAAGTGGGCCTATTGGGTTTATGAAGCAATCGGGATATCAACATATATGTGAAGCACATGTATCGTCTTTGTTAAAAAATGACCAATAATTACAATGAGATAAATTTCAACAACTCAATAATTTACAGTGCAATTTTAAAAAAGTGAGTGTCAAAAAAACTTTAAAGTTTAATTAAAAATGAAAACCAACATGTCTAAATCTTTTTTAAAGCTGCAAGGTGCAACCATAGAACCCCCCACAATAGCTCTCTGCACTCCTGATGAAGACCATACACCTCCAGCTACGAGTACTTTAAAAAATATGGTAAGCTGTCCTTGGGCCACGCATTTAATAGCCCAGGAGACTTAGTTTTTAGGTCTATCGTGGCGTTGCAGCGCAAAGCGCTGCTCGCCTCGGCGAGAGATTTTGTGAGAGGCATTTCAGAAGGGGGCTTGAAGCCCCGCCCCTCATTTCCATTGGCTGGCGTCACTGTTTATGCTAAACTGTGACCTGCCATTGGAAATGAGGGTTTTTTGTGGACGCCCTTTGGCCTCCGATCCGGACTGGGTCGCCTGCTTTGCTGCTGTCGCAAAGCACTTTCTTATCTTTATGGGGCCATGTGTTTCTAATTAGAAACACATGGCCCCATAAAGACAAGAGATCGATGCTTGTTTTATATTAACGCGTATTTCTGTGCATCACGGTGTTCTCATCACTGCACGAAATAAATGTATAAGTAACAGTATTCCGTCACCTACTGGCTTGTTTAAACTCATCTTCCCTCCAGTCTTCAGAGCTTGTTGCTTCCATTCCCTCTTGAAGCCGGCTTCTCTCCTTAACCCCTCGCTGCTGACATCAGCCGTTCATACCTCCGCTCTGGGCTCATGCCGTCACTCCAGCATTCTCTTCTCCTCCGCTCTTCTTCCCTCTCTCCCCTTCAGTCTTCAGAGCTTGTTGCATCCATTCCCTCTTGAAGCTGGCTTCTCTCCTTAACTCCTCACTGCTGACATCAGCCACTCATACCTCCCTCCACTCTCGTCTCACGCCGTCTCTCAGCAGTCTCTTCTCCTCCTCCCTTCTTCCCTCTCCCCTCCAGTCATCAGAGCTTGTTGCATCCATTCCCTCTTGAAGCCGGCTTCTCTCCTTAACTCCTCGCTGCTGACATCAGCCGCTCATACCTCCGCTCTCGTCTCATGCGGTCTCTCAGCAATCCCTTCTCCTCCGCCCTTCTTCCCTCTCTCCCCTTCAGTCTTCAGAGCTTCTTGCTTTCATTCCCTCTTGAAGCAGGCTGCTCTCCTTAACTCCTCGCTCCTGACAGCCGTTCGTACCTCCGCTCTCCTCTCATGCAGTCGCTCAGCAGTCTTCTCCTCCACCCTTCTTCCCTTTCTTCCCTCCAGTCTTTAGAGATTGTTGCTTCCATTCCCTCTGGAAGCCGTCTTCTATCCTTAACTCCTCGCTGCTGACATCAGCCGTTCGTACCTCCGCTCTCGGCTCATGCTGTCTCTCCAGCAGTCTCTTCTCCTCCGCCCTTCTTCCCTCTCTTCCCTCTCTCTCCTTCAGTCTTCAGAGCTTGTTGCCTCCATTCCCAGTTGAAGATGACTTCTCTCCTTAACTCCTCGCTGCTGACATCAGCCGTTCATACCTCCGCTCTCGCCTCATGGTGTCACTCCAGCAGTCTTCTCCTCCGCCCTTCTTCCCTCTCTCCCCTCCAGTCATCAGAGCTTATTGCATCCATTCCCGCTTGAAGACGGCTTCTCTCTGTATACTGCGGGGGCTGCACAAATACAATTGCAATTAGTGCACAGATGGGCAGACTAAGGCCTTGCAAAGCAATCACTACACGCATTTCTTTCGTTTTATTATATTTCTTTCTAAACGTTTACAGATAGACGCAAATATAAAAGCTACATTATAAAATATATGTGAAGGGCAAGGTAGAATTTGATACTAGATCAATATTGTCAGGCACAGCAGGTTTGTTGTTATGCCTGCCTTGCTACACTGGCCTAATATGGCCTCCTGCTTGTGCCTTCTCTCCTTAGAACTATTTGCTCCGGAAGGATTTGACGCAGACATTTGTAAATCCATTTATGGGTTTTGTCTTCATCAAGTCATCAGGGAGGTTGCTATGCCCATTCAATATCCTCTGTGTAAATATGCCCGACTCTTGTACACTACTTAATGCCTATGCAATAACATTGCAATATGCACCCCTTTTTTCCCCAGTATGTACTTTTTCAAATTGTCACCTATGACTTGCATTTGAACCAGGTACCAATGTAGTATTCCACTCCTAGACAATCTTGGATTGGTCGTTGAACTCATGGAGATACAACCTTTAATCTTGAGCATGGCACAATTTTTTGCGCAGGGTCTCACGATGAGCGCTTTTCAAAACAAGGACTATAGTTCTCAATCTTAAGAGCCTCTGGAGAAGCGTGGCTTCTCAAAGCTCTTGCAGGATGCAGTCACCACAATAGTAAACAAGCATTTGCAATGCAATAGGTCTCGCAGTTACACGAGTTAAAGCTATTGGCATTGTAAATGACAATGCCTTTTATTTAGGTTTTTAAAACAAAAACAAATATAAAAGGCATTGTTATTTGCAATGTCAATAGCTCAAACTCGCGTAAATGCGAGACCTATTGCATTGCAAATGCTTGTTTTTAATGTTAGTGGGAGGGGGGGGCTCCAGCACTCCATGCATACCCCCCCAAAGAAAACAAAAACACACGTGGCAGTACTCCTGCAAGGGTCACCCTCAAGATAGATATATAAAATAAAAATTTTTTTTTAAAAGTTTTAAAAGCCCTCGCAGGACATTAAGGACAGTCCTTCAAGAAGCAATGTTCCAGTCCCCACCTGGGATACCAAGATCCTTATTTGTGCTTTGGACTGTGGGACCAGCCCCATGGACCCCGCGCCCTGCCAGCTTCCCTAACTGCATGCATCCTGGGTGCTTGTAATTCTTTATTTTTAAAAATAATTATTGGCGAAGGGGCATGCTTTCCCCCGCCTGAGCCAATACTGGAGCCACAGGGGCAGCCTTGCGGACCCCGCGCTCCCACTGGCTTCCCTGCATGCATCTATCCTGGGTGCAGAGGAAGTCAGCTTAGGGAGTAGTGGGAGCAGTTTTTCTCTCTCTGCTCCACCAGGCAGGAGCAATCTCATTTTTCCTGCTTGCAGGAGCATGGGCACCAAAACAAATGTCTGTTCCCACCAGGCGGGAGCATTTTTGCGGCACCCGCCAGGTGCATGCAACTTTTTTTCCTGCCTGCAGTCTTGAAACTGTGTCCCAGGTGTGGACTTCCTAGGACACGTTACTGGAGCCGACAGTGGGGGATGGGGTCCTCCAGGCCTTGTCAAGGCTCTGATGGGGGCCGCATGCCCTCTTCCCTTTTCAAGAATTATGCCCCTGGGGATGGGGGGTCCCTGGGAACTTTGCATGCTCGGGGGGAGGGCATGAGCCCTCATCCCCCATAATTAATTTGTGCCACACTCCCCGGGCCCTGGCCACCCTGGGGGGGTTAATTTATTTAAAGCGTGGGAGTTTGCCATTTTTTTTGTTTTATTGTACTGTGGATTCACGGAACTACAACAAAAACTTGCAGTAACTTTTTTTTTTTTTTTAAATAGTTTTGGGCCCCAGTCCACCCCACACCCCCAACAGGGAGAATGTTTTTTTGGGGACTCTGGTTGGAGCCCCAAGATGGCTGCCATCAGATAGTTATTGATGTGGTGGCAGCCAATCAGATCTTATCTTGAGAGATAAATATCTATGTCTATATTTCTTTAGCCTTAATTTCTCAAAAACTACTCAATGGATTTACACCAAATCCCTGAAAGCACACTTTATGGACCACGATCTAGCTTTCTGCCAAATGTGATGTAAATCCATTCAGTGGTTTTGGCTGTAGCGGTGTCTAATTCTCACATGGACAAATGGATGAGGCAACATGTTTTGGCCCACCCCCCCTTTTTTCAGCCCCTATTTAAGAGATCACCCCAAAGCTTTTCAGGAAGGAGCAGAGTTGCATAAAATGGTGCCAAAGTTATTAGAAAACCATTAAATAATGGGATTGGTCTGAGCGGGCTGAAGAAACACCCTGCTCAGACCAGGAAGTCTGTGGGGGTTTCTCCAGGCCGGCTGCTGAATGCAGCTGGGCTGGAGAAACCCAAGTGCGCATGTGTGTTTTGGTCGGCCTGAGACAGCCGGCCAAATACACACAGGGCACTACCAGGGATCGAAAGTGAGGTCCTCACGCTATTAAATCAATCTCTCGAATGTGGTCACGTTCCTATCGATTTTAAGGAAGCACGAGTCATCCCACTCCTGAAAAAACCGGGGGCAGAAGCGAAGAACCTAAAATTTTTTAGGCCAATCTCCCAACTCCCATTCCTGGCGAAAGTGCTGGAACAGCACGTGCTGAAATCCCTGTCACACCATATAGAAGCAAACCATCTCCTGCAAACCAACCAGGCTGGTTTTAGGGCCCATCATAGCACGGAAATAGTTATGCTGGCAGTGCTGGATGAACTCAGGCTCAGGGCCGATAAGAAAAAACCATGTGCCCTGGTCTTGCTAGACCTATCCGCGGCATTTGACACGGTCAACCATGACCAACTTCTGTCGCGGATCTCGGAGTTAGGCATCCAGGGCACGGCCTTCAAATGGCTTACGTCCTTCCTCACTGACCGATCACAGAGTACAGCTGGCTGACCATGTGTCTGACTCTGGCAAACTCTCGTGCGGGGTGCCACAGGGTTCGGTGTTGTCTCCCCTTTTATTCAACGCCTACCTCCAACCCCTGATAGCCGCATTGAATCTCATGGAGTGCCAGATCTATAACTACGCTGATGACACCCAAATTATTATCCAGATAGACAATGCCCCGGCTGCCCACTCACGAATGCAAAACATTTTAAAATACATAGTCAATTGGATGACGGCCAATTTCCTCAAAATCAATCCTGATAAGACCGAGGTATTGGCCATCACCACAGACTCCAACCCCTGGAGTGACCTTTTCTGGCCACAAGAGCTGGGTGCAACTCCCGAACCAGCCCAGGCCGTAAAAAGCCTGGGCATTAAAATCGATGCCAAGCTGTCTATGACTCAGCAGGTATCTGCCGTAGTTGGTACATGTGTTGGCCTGCTAGACAGTTACGGAAACTTGCCCCCCTTCTCACATTTGCAACACTCAGAACGGCAGTATCGGCCATGATAGTGTCACGACTGGACTACGGGAACTCCCTGTACATCGGCCTCCCAGAAAAGCTGCATGCCAGATTACGGGTCATTATGAATGATGCTGCCAGACTAATTTTTAGACTGCCTAGGAGGGCCCACGCAACCCCCTCTTATGCCAGCTACACTGGCTCCCGATCAGGCAGAGAATTAGGTTTAAGGGCCTTTGCATCACGCACAAAGCCATTTATGGCCAAGCCCCATCCTACATTAAGGATCGCTTAGCAACCTACACTCCTAGCAGGTCACTACGGTCCTCGGAGGCCGGCCTGCTGGCCTGCCCCCGCTTTAGCATGACCTCTAAAGGAGGCAGAGCCTTCTCAACCTCAATCCCTGTACTATGGAACAAGCTACTGGAGAATCTGCGGAAGGAACACGCCCTCCTCCCCTTTAGGAAGAAGTTAAAAACACACCTCTTTGTGGAAGCTTGGGGCACAACTTAATCATTTACATCCCCTTCACGTGCTAGGGTAGGGCTCTCTCTCACAGCGCTTAGAGACCAGACGGTGATAACACGCTCTACAAATGTCAGTAAGGACATCTGATAGGAAGGCACAATCATCTGCTACACTAGGAAGGATAACTAATCGGGACAGGCTGGGGACTGCGTGATGCAGCAGAGTGTGCGCCACATTACAGATATTTACTTTCAGAAATAACACGACCAGTCCGGAGCCATAACACTCATTAGAAGAGGAAGTCTCTGACCAGGCCTGATAAGGACATGTGGGGCTGCACCTGATAGAACAGCAGTATGGCAGTCCTAACCTGGTCACTGTGACTTGAGGAGTGGTCCTGTAGTAGAACAAGAGGCCTGTGTTGCTTTATATGGTGGCAACTCTGTTAAGGTGACATAGCATTATCATCCTGAAGCTGCCAGCCGTGTCCACTTTCGGCTTCCTCAATATAAAGGGCACGCCCTCTCTTTCCTACAGGATATTCTTTTCATCTCCATTCAGCTTCAGTGCCTCATCTCATTAATTCTCTAGAAGAGGTCTTCTCACAGGACACTCACGCTCGTCTCCCTCCTCGCTTTTCAAATATGTTCTCACAACAGGACTTCTCTGCCTGCATCTGCAGATCGGTCAGTTATTCTTTTCTCCCTAGTGAAGGTCTCAACTCCCTACAAAACGTGCTCCATCATATAGTATATCTCCTGTCTGCCAAAATAAAAGATTGGTCTTCTCTCCCCTCTCAGCATCAGTCACAGGACATGCCTCTATTATGCACATCACCTGTTCCTACAGGACATGTCCCCTCATCTCTCTTCATATGAGACTCACCCTACATGATCTATTTTCTGCCCCCACCCTGTTCACCCAGCAGCCTCATGTCATACATACATCTCCCATCTCAAGTGTGCTTAATTTTATCAACTACCTGCTTGCCAAGGAGCATGGACCTCATTTAGGGAGGTTTGGGAGAGGTTGTAGTTGTAACATCTGGGCCCTCGCGACCCCTTGCCTCCGTATTGAATAAGCAGCACCAGGAAGAGAATTCCACTTCCAGCATACACCTCTCCTTTTAAAGGAGAGCAACTGTGGCTTGGAGCTCTGAGATTGTAACACTTGCACAGAAACTAATAATTTTTCCGGTCACAGAACAACCCACCTTGCAGGCTCAGGGTCCACAGAAGCTTCCCTGAAGAATAACTATTTGGCACAACACTGGACACATTGTGTCAACTACAGTGAAATCATCCAGGAACGACAGGAACGACAGCTTCATAGAACAGTTAGTGCTGAAAGAGTGAGTCTCTGTGGGGAAATAGTATAAATACTTTATGAAAAAGGTTATAATTTGTGCTGGCCTGTGCTTTTATTTAACAATTAACTGCATTAATCCTAATGTATTGCAGCCATTCAGGTTTACAATTCTGTCCTGTGAACACACTTATTTCTGGCCCACTAGAGCCAAGTTTCTCTTTTCAAACTGGAGCTGCAGATCAAGGCCTACTGTTGCAGGGCACCTGGAAGTGGACATCCAAAAAATACAGTGATGAATCTGCCATAAACAGATACTCATCAAAAAATGGGGTTCACCCATATAACCCCGCATGACCTGGGCGGATCATATAAAAAACAACACAGTAAAGTGTTGCAGGGACGTATTCAATAGTTAAACCACAATGAAACGGAAATTACCACTGGGAAACATTTAAATCAATGATTAGTTTTAGCAGCATTTCAAATTAAGCCCATCTTTGCCAAACAATCCGAACTGAAGCACTACCCGTCACACAAACGTAGAAGACGTTTATCACAATTATTTAGCATTACAACATAAAACACACAAGATTCAAAGATATTTAACAATCCTCATTGGAAACGTTAATTGTCCATCTGCTCTGTATTTAATTCTTCAGATAAGGTGGTTGTGGAGTTAATCCGATGTGTAATCCACCCAGAGGTAACCACAGTCTTCCAAAAGCCAACTGGGATAAGACCCCCTGCTTCTTCTTTCCCCAGAGTCTCTTTACCACTTGTGATGCTGTTGGTGCCCTGGATGCTTTAGGCTTACACCCTACAGTGCCCAGGGCTCTCTTAATAAGGCCGTTACCTCGCCATATTTCTTCTCATCACAATCTCACTGACCTCACCCAACCTTCTGATAATATGGGAGATGATGACATCAAAAAATTCAAGAAGTGATAAACTGAAGTCTTCAACAGTGAAGACCGAGCCTGGAAGTAACTGCTTACAGGTCCATGCGCCGGCAGCTGAGGAGCCAAAGTTGACTGGTTCAGCCAGCTGAAGGCAGGTAAGTGAAAAAACTCGTTAGGGGGCGGGGTGTGAGAGAACAGGAAAGCACGCCAGCAAAGGTGGGAGGAAAAATGAAAAATTCTGGCGCTGGTATATTGCATGCAATTCTTGGCAGAAAGGGGCCCTCATTTTATACTCCTTGACATATAGAGGGCACCCACTACACATTTTGGAAAAACAATGGGGTTAACTCCGGGGGAGCATCATGCTACGTTGGCACACCAATGGCTTTTGAGCAAATGTGTGGAATTGGACCCCATTGTTTCAACGTTTCTCTGCGGAGAATCCCCCAAGCCCTCCTAGCAGAAGAGTGAGATTGAAACCTGCACCGCTGCAGCCAATTCACCTTTCAATCATAGTTATGCCTTTATGTGTGCCGCTGTGACTGGCTGCATCCCTATTGGAATATGTGCAAACACTAAAACAGACTTGAACCTCCTCCAGTATTTTATTGACCCTGGTTTTAATTTTGCTCATATATATTTTTTTATTTTTTCACTTTTTGTGATGTCACTGCCTATGTCAGGATCAAAGGTCACAGGACATGACTTCCTGTAATGCTACCTTGGGTGAGGTTATGTGTTGTCACTGCCTATGATGTCATCATAGGTCAAAGGGCATGTGCTGTCGCTTCCACTACCCCTGGCATTTGTGAATCAATGTCGCCGTCCAAGTGACAGTGGTGACTTTTCAGAAGTCTAATTACTTTTAATTATAACAATATATAGACACATTTGTTCCATTCAGCGCAAGCACCGAGTTGATGCATTATGGTAGCACTCAGAGCAGTAATGAGACCCATTTATTATGAGATGGTGTAGATTACAGCAAGGCCCTAATTGAGCCACCCAGTGGCAGCCACTCACAAAGGGTTGGGGGGCGGGCTGAGGGAGTGCGGGGCGTTAGTAGTAATATATATATATTTTTTTAAACGTACCCGAAACCGCCGGCCGCCTCCCACGTCACATCACTCCTGCTGTCCTCTTCCTGGTCCCAGCAGCCCCTGGGACAGACTCCAATCCAATTCTCGTGCTGCAGAGCAGCGCGGGGTTTGGCCTGAGCAGGCTGGAAAGACGCTTCTCCAGCACTGCTGCTGAATGCAAGCCGGGCTGGAGAAACCTAAGTGCGCATGTGCATTTTGGTCGGCCTGAGACAGCCAGTCAAACACATGCGCACATAGGGAGTGTATAAGCACTCCTCCTCCCCCCTCCCATGCCCGCCCCGCCCTGCACAAGCTGGCTCAGAGCCGGCAAACGAAAAATAAAACTATGCTGGAACATAGTTTTTAGGTCTCGCCTGGCGTTAGCAGCGCGCATGCGCTGCTCTCGCCATGTGAGGGCCTTTTGGAATCAATACGGATTCCAGATGTGCACGCGGAGGGACAGAAGATGTGCACGCGGGGACTGGATGCTTTACTCGCGGCGTGAGACGGACGCACTATATTTTTCACACGGCGCTTTCGCAGCGTGAGACGGAATGGGCTCTCGCTTGTCATGCGCACGCACCACTCGCGGGACGCTGCAGCTGCGGCCGCGCTCGTTACTGCCAGGAGTGAAAATGACCAGGCATGCCACATCACACCTCCCCCATCCCAGCATGCACGTGCGCATGCACACGCACAAACCAGCATTTATTTAACATATACAATTCTCCTATAACAAGGACCGTTTGCAATAATACATTTTGCAAAACATGCAGACGTCATAGCGTTTTATAACGCTGATCCACAATGAAGAACGAGACTAATGCACGAAGAATGCCGTGAGATGTGCACTCAATCTTAACATCTTTTACTTTAAACTCGTTACATTGATGTTAGATATAATAAATGCATGTATGTAAGCCTTGTGATCATTTTATATTTTTATTAGCGATTTGATGCACCTTTCTGCCTGCTTCAGTGCTACATGGAACCAACATATACAATTAATATGATCATATATATGAATATGAAAATAATATTTAGATGTCAGTTTCACGTTATCAGTCTTTCACAAGTAAACCAATAATTGAACTTAGACCTCAAGCTATGTGAAAACATTTTAAAACAAACAGGAAGTTACCTTCATTAGTACATAATGGTGCACTTTTACTGACATAAAGCAAACAAGCTGGTATGCAGTCGTGAATGAAATGATGTTGAGCCCCATATCTCCTGTCACCGGAGACCAATACCTGGGTGTGCCCGGTGATGGGTACAATCCTGGGTCTGGCACAACTGGCTCACGTCTCCTATGTATCTCACATGCGTTCGGAGCTTGTGCATTTCAGTGAAGGAGGTTAACCAAATCTATTTGTGGGTAATGTTTGCATCGCACTAAAGAAAGCCCTGGCTTGTTACTGAGGGAAGCTTATGCTTACAGAAAGTTTGGAGAGATCCTGGCATCAACAAATGAACTCTATCTTGGCCTGGTTTAGCCAACCTCCCATTTTGGACATCCCGTCCAATCAAACAATACACTTCCATGATGTCATACACCCTTTAACATATTCATGTCACATGCCTATGTAAACGTCCTCCATGTTATCTTTGGACATTGGCCACGTATTACATGTGATCATCGCCGGTATCTTTTGCCTACCCACCTATGTTTGTTCCCTGTGCAGGCAATGTGTTACCATGGCGCTGCGGTTATTTATTGCCTGTTCTGTGGCTTCTGCCTACCCTAAGCTAATACTGGTTTGGCTGCTTGAACATGTTTACGCTAAATCCTGGTGTTGTTCACCGACATCACTATTTTTGCGCATTTCACGTGTTCTTGTTTGCTTACTGTTTTTTTCCTCTTATAAGATTTTGCAGGTATCTGTGGCACACTCTGCCTACCTCACCCAAACATTGCTCCCTGTTTGCATTCCCTTCGTTTCTCGGTCATTGCTGCTATCTTTTTCCCTACAGAACGACTCCGCCTACCTTACCTCAATATTCATTCCCTGTGCATACACTGACCTCTAGCCGATGTGGTTAGATATCGCCTACAGTGTGACCTTTAATTGTGCATGCACTGTGATCTCATGTCGCTGCTGTTTTCTATTGCCCATGCTGTGATGCTATATTGCGATGTGTCATGATTTGTTGATATATGTACTATTTTTTTTTGTGTGTAGCTAAAAAATCTCCTTACCCTGGTCCTGCTTGCTTTTGTCCCCAATATGCACAGTGTCTCTCTACCATAGGGGCCTCCGACCCCACTAACCAGGTAGTTTAATCAAACTCAATACTTTTGCTTCTTCTAGCGTTACAGTATTCTTACACCTGCCCGCTGTTTGCCCTTTAGAGGCCCATCCTACTCCCCCACCCGTCCCCTGCTCACACCTCCATCATGGACCCAGAAGACGCCGTCTGGTTGAACACTATGCTAGTCCCCACAGGTAATGACTCGATGGCAGGGCCGGACTGGGAACAAAAACCGGCCCTGGCAAAGTGCTCGGCCAACCCCCCGGGGGGGTTGGGGTGCGGCCGAGCTGTTTACCAGGGCCGGATAAAAGGAATTGTTATTTGCAATGTCAATAGCTCAAACTTGCGTAAAGGCGAGACCTATTGCATTGCCAATGCTGGTTTCATTTACTGGCTCTGCGCCAGGCAGTGGGGCGACACTCCTCCACCATTGCGGAGGAGCCGCCGCTGGTGCCACCTCTTAATATCAGAATCTGTATAAATTATATTTTAATGTCAACTCATTGACTATTTGCACTCCGCAGATGTTGAAGCCTTATGTATTGGGTCTGTTTAGGCCAGAATTTGGATCACATTAGGGCTCCGATTAGGTCAACAGCTTCATTCTACAGTTGATCATAGCAGACTTTTGGATATGCAAGTTTTCTAATTAGGTTCTTGCTCCCTTTCTTACCTTTTGTGAAGGTCAATGACAGCCAATTGCATTTTATATCTAGATGAACTCTACAAGGTCAAAATATCAGTCAAAATGTTATTCCCAACTCTTTTCAGAAGTAGTTTGGATTACACATTCAAAAGATGGCTTCGCACTTCTAAAATAATTTATTTGCTCCGACACTAAAGAGAGTAAACCAACTGTGGAAGTGGGTTTTGAAGGGCTGGAGTACTAACATCCATGGGTATTCATAAAGTCACAGCCAGAGCCCAGCAACATCCACACAGAGTGGAGCCTGGAGAAATCACCAAGCATAGGACATTCAACTGGGAGTAATCACAAGACCAAGGACTGAGCTGGAGACTAAATATAGACTAATGTGCCATCTGCCAAAGTGGAAGAAAACCTGTGGCTTCCCCAAAACCACCCAAACACTGCTCTTCACAAGAAACAAATCAAGCATGGGAGCAAAGAGCTGGAGAATAAACGGGGGCAGAGGTCAGCTGTCAGGGCCCAACATAAGCCAAAGAAAGGGAGACCTGCAATGTAATCTGGCACAATTGAATCTCCCAGGGAGTAATCCCAGCAGGACAGAAGGACACAAAGGAGGACTAAATACAATGTAGGCTCTATTGTCAGCAGCAACCAACAGGCATGTGGTGCACAGAGCATGGCTATGAACTCATCATAGTGGAGGAATCCTAGCTTGAGATCAAAGGCAGAGCTGGAGACCAAGAAGAGTATTTAGGCAGCTATGATAAATCGGCGGCATACTCACAAAATGCAGCCGGGCATAGTTATGAACTCGCAGCATACACACTCATTAAAGTAAGGTAATCCTGCTGTGAGAACAAAGCTTAAGAGAAAAAAATAACATTATCTAGGATCTGGCATGATTACCCAGCAGCATCCACACAAAGTGAAGCCTGGGAACCCAAGTGATGCTGGAGAGCAGAGGACACCAGAAGACAACTGTACTGTGAGCAAAGAGCTGAAGACTAAACGGTATATGGTCTATTGTCAGCGCTCGGCATTATTGACAAAGTGGGATGCTTTGTGCTCCCCGAGAACAAGCCACAAACCTCAGTGTAGTAAATCTAGCTCGAGGAAAAGAAAACAAAAAGGCCAGATTCACAAAGCAGTTTACACTTGCCACCAAGTGCAAATGACTGGACATTTGGCTTCTAGGTTTTACGGTAAAGTTGACCTAACCATCATAAATCCATTTACTCCCAGGCCATATCACCCCACAACGATGTAATATTACATTGGGAGTAAATCCCACACAAGAGGTGGGGAATGAGCAGTTCAACGCATGTCCACCTGTAACAGTAACTGAACGTCTGAATACATCAATTTGTGTCTATTCACATAGTTCTCTCGAATTGTCTCACCCTATAAAAGGTCAGAGATTTATCCAAGGGAAAGTCTGGAATAACTGCCATAAAGGTAGGAAAGGGAATTAAAGACCTCCAAACATTGTATGTATTTAGGGAAGGGGGTTTCTCCAAAGAGAAAAACATTTTCCCATGGATGAAACATTTGGGGGAATTCTCATCTCCACAAAACTTGAGGTAACTCCATTTTGTTTTTGCAGTTTTATACAGCGCGAACTTGCCCCAAAAGTATTTGAGTGCTTTACATGAGCACCAGTTACATTACACAAGGACACATTCATAGGCACAGGGAGGTTAAGGTATTTGCCCAGAATCACAGGATGTTGAACCAATGCAGAGACTCGAAACTGGTTCCCCAGGTCCAAAGTCAGCAGCTCTGGCCGTTATGCCACATCCTCTAAAATGTAATCAATTAGCATTCTAGGATAACTGGCAGTACCCCTAAACATCGTTAGATTCTGTAAATGTGTACAGGTTGTTATGTTAGAAAGTATGAATTACATTCTAGCTCTCACTGTAAACACTTTCCATTATTAAACGATATTTACAACTTGGAATGCCTTGTGCGTCGGTCTTGCTGTAGCAGCAGAGGAGTCCTCTTTCTCTCAACTATCATGTGAAACTAAACTGGCAGCCCATGGGAGTGTGCAGGACACAGGTGGAGCCCACTTGACAAAGTCAGAATAGAAATGAAGAATTGCCCTAGAGCCAAACAACTGGGGGTTTGACTATACAGAAGATCCTTTCTCCCGACACAGGAGAACCCCAACCCCAAAATCCCACTACAGCGGATTGGACCTTCAGGTTCAGAGCATTTTATAGAAGAATGAATAGTAACAAGATGACCGATACTTCAAGAATAAAAACCGCCTCATGCTCATTCACTTAGACTTCTGCAGGAGAACACAGAAACAGTTCTCCTTGTACGTTGCCAAAAAATCCAAAGAGCCTTTATGATTTACCCTCATACACTCATATCCTTCTTTTGGGAGCAAACAAGGATGTGCTACGTAAGCTCCAGGTGGTGCAGAACTCTGCCGCTAGGCTGCTTTGTAAAATCCCAAGGATGTCTTCTACTTCTAATGCTTTGAGAGACTTACACTGGCTTAGAGTTGAAAATCGGACTAAGTTTAAAGCCCTGGACTATATGTTCAAGATTAAGACTGGCATAGCCCCTCAATACTTGCAAAAACTTGTCCGTCTCAATCAGCCTTCTCGCCTGTTACGCTCTATGACTCAGGAAAAATTTATGGTTCCCAGGGTCAAACTCACAAGAATGGGTGGCCGCTCTTTTTCTTATCTGGGCCCTCTCTTGTGGAATTCTCTTCCTATAGCGATCCGTAAAGAAACACTTCACCTAAATTTCCGTAAATCAGTAAAAACTTGGTTGTTTAATCAATAATTTTTACTTCCTTTCTATTTGTTGTAGTTCCTCTAGGTCTGCGCTGGGAAACCCTTTTTGGGTAGCTATGCGCATTATAAAATCAGTTTAACATAACATAACACTACCAAACAAAATGCGCGAGTGTTAAGTGAACACAGAAATCCTCATTGTTGCCAATGGGTTCCTCTCATTTAGTATGCCCAGATTTTTGCTTTTTTAATTTCATGTTAATTTGATGGAGCACGATTACTGTCAGTGTCTGCCTTTTAGGATGAGGCTGATGCAGCCAAACTAGGGTAAGGGGCACTGGGATGGTTACACTTGAACACGCTATCGTGCACATGTGCGAGATGCATATGAGAAACTGTACTGCTAGCACACTGTGCTAGACAGGAAATTTGCCTGTGGCAGTTTTAAACTGAAAATGTGAACAAATAGCCCATTTTGACAGGCTTAAACCTCCCAGTATAAAATATTAATAAGTCACCCCTATGTAGGACTTATTGCCATAAAGGCAGACTGCATGATAGTTAAAAGTAGGTCATGTAGAAATTATAGTTGAACATGTCTTTACAGTGA
This sequence comes from Calotriton arnoldi, assembly GCA_963921515.1. Classification (NCBI taxonomy): domain Eukaryota; kingdom Metazoa; phylum Chordata; class Amphibia; order Caudata; family Salamandridae; genus Calotriton; species Calotriton arnoldi. The sequence continues at coordinate 2,516,476 of CAWUFW010001662.1, forward strand.
AGTGCCCCAAAAGCGATTTTCACTGTTGCAAAACTGTCTGCTTCCATAGTGAAGCACTGTGAATATTTAATACCAAAAATCAAATTTTGTCTACCTATTGAGCAAAAGGAATTACTATTTTTTGCCTAATCTTGTTAGCATTCAACTGTCACCTGGCAGCTGAATGGATAAACTGCAGTGATGTGGATTGCTCCTAGACGGAGGTCAGAGGGTTCCTATGTGGCTAGGTACTGGCCTTCCCTTGACAGATTGGCCAGGGTGCTGTGCCAAATGATTAGTTGCACTTCAAAGGGGCCTTCCCTGTCACAGGCAGATTAACCTGAAACCAGGCCTGTTCCCTTCCATTATCCTCTAGCCAACTTGGCACCAAAACCAGTGTGAAGTGAGCTAATCCAGAACAGGTTTGGAGTGATCACACTGAAGGGTTTGCCCATTATCATAGGCACACCTTGGGCAGGCACAGGACCTCTGACTAGGGATGAGTGGCTCTGCCATATTGGATTGTCCAGAATGCTATGCAGGAGGTTTGGAACAAGAGTAGAGGCATAAAATGGCATCTTAAGATTCTCCAGGGGTGCCTGGTATCTATAATTTCCCAACCACACTTCTAAATCCCTGCTCAAGAAAGCGAAAGAGCAAGACCCTGGAAGGTGACAACGCGAGAATCGTTGACAGCTGGAAGGAAAAGATACCCGATGCAACTAATGGACTAAATACTTTGCCTACTGCCGACACCCAGTACTAGATGGGTATTGCCACGGCCAGTGATGCCTGCCCATTATACATCGTGAGGACCAGCAGGGGGAAGATCTGGACTCTTCTGCTCTTCCGAGTACCTGCAAGACTGCCAAGAGGCTCTGAGACTGGAGTGTGGGCAGGAGTGTGTTCTGCTGGCTGAGAGTGAGGAGCTGCACAGGAAGCCCCCACCACCTGGAGCCAGGTGGGAAAGCTGATGCAGGGAGAAAGTAGAGCCAGCTCCCTGCAAATATACATGTTTAGGGGACAAAAGTCCTGCTATATACTCCTGGTGACCAGAGCTCTCCACCAAGAGCAAAATGAGCCCAAGATCAAGATAATTGGCCCAACGGAGGCCAGAGTAAATGCTTCTCCAAAGATCTACCCATTCTAACATGCCAGCAACAGAAAGCAGAGCATGTGGGACTCTGCGTCATCTCAGTTTCAAACCCCTGGGGTGGGCTAGTGTCTGGGGGTCAGTACAACTTTGTGGAATTTCCCGATGGGAAAGGGGGGTGTGTGTACAAGGCTGGACTGGCCTTACCAGGCATCAGGCGTTCTCAGGAGGTTGGAAGGGTGGGGGCCACCTTTGCAGCAGTGGGAGCCGGTTTTGTTATTGGGGGCCGGTTTATCTGCTCACAGTAACAAAAGCAGCAGTGCTTCACATTGTGCCCCCTCCTTTCCCCAGGGGCTGGTCCGACAAATTACCAGGGCTGCTTTCGGTTCCCAGTCCAGCCCTGGGTGAGAGTGTGCTGCCCTCCTTGCTTCGATTGCCTTCAATTGACCCCCCCCCCCCTCTCCACAGGGGCTGACGCATTACTGGTAAGCACTGGAACCCTGCTCCCAGGGCCCAGAACAACAAAAGAGGGACATGTTGTAGCTCCTGTAGCAGGCAGGAGCAAGAGAACAAAGGAATAACTGCTCCTGCAAAGGAGCAGAAACAACTCCTCCCACCACATCAGGAGCCAAATGGAGGATGCCAGCATCCACACAGCACTGGAGATGCGAGCACAAAAGTATCAGGGTCACAAGGGCTTTGGGGCTCCCACCGCAGCCCCCAAAGTGAATAGCAGCATCTGGGCGCACCAGGTAGGACCGGGCCACATACCCATAAAAGAAGGAAAATGGACGGTATGAAGCCACATTAATGGAACAGTGGGAAAAACCTGCTGTTTTACTATTCACTGCTTCAGCGAGGGAGCGCTCTATAAAGCCCAGTGAGGGCTTTGCTGGTTTTACTTCTTTGTGGTACCTTGAAGAGGGGCTACTTTCTGCATATATTTGTAAACTAAGGCTCATTAATGCATAGTATTTAGCAGCGTGTGTAATAAGTGTTCTTTTCCTTTTCCAAAGAGGAAAAACACTGACTGGACAATGATTTGAGTGTTATTGCATGCCAGCAAATTGAGATTACTAGCCCACACTAACTGAGTATGCATTAAAGGCCTCTGCTTCCCTGCCCTCAGAGAGTCAAGTGGTACAATGGGTACTTGGTTGCAAGTCAGGAGAAAATTGTAGACCTATTACTTGTGCAGGCCTCACATCCTGCACAACTAAAAACCCAATCTCTTTCACTCACTCTGGGAAGACGCAGTGTAAAGGACTGAAAGATCATGGGGTGCTTCCTGTGTCATTGTGCTCCTTTTCTTACTTAAAAGGCTCACAAGAGTGAAAAGGGGGCGGTGGAAGACTGTCAAATAGGTGAGGGATGACGGGACACCATCATCCTGGGCAATGTTCACTGCCTCGTCATAGGAGGGGGTGGAGGGGGCGGGCAGCTGCTGGAAGCACCTACTGGAGGGGCATAACAGGCTGCAGGTGTTTTGCATCAAAAAGGTGAGGGATTACACATGGTACAAAGTGATCCTGGGACCAAAGAGCTGGTCTTGGGAGGGCGTGGCCAGACACGAACATGCAAAGATGTGCACACACAGGCAAGCAGACAGACACGCACTGGTAGAAAGGTACATTCACACATGCACATCCTAGACAGAAAGACAGGCTGCCTTCCCACTACCGGTGCATCAAGAAGTGGTTTGTAACTTACCAGCTGCCTCCAGTGCTCAATCCTGCACGTGGAGACACTGAATTCTTAGGGCAGGCTCTGTTCACTCACTGGAAGTGACAGCACTGACCATTAGATTTGCACAACCCCCTTCATTAACAGGAGCACAGGCCGAGTCTTGGAGATGTAGGCCTGATTTTACCAAACAAATACCTTCCCACTGGCCCTGCTACCAGCTCCACCGCTGGGATTTTCAGTATTCTAAATGGGTAGTCCATCTGACTCAAAGGCACTAAAATCTGTGATTTTTAAATGCATACATTTTTCTGTTAAAAATTCTTTATATTACAAATACTCTTTCGAAATCAAATTTATTTTTCACAGGTAAAATTAGGGCATTTCTACTGTCCCTTGGCTTGTAGGAAGCTTCTCTGTTGAATTTCCATATCACGATGCCTTCAGAAACTCCTTTCAGTATGCTGCTAATGTGGCTGGCAACTTTACTTCAACAGATCAGGCTACAAGTGTTTTTTCAAGAAATTAACACCAAATCAGTTGCGGCCCGTCCCCTGCCAAAGTGGCGGGGCGGGCCAGAGGAGGGATGAGGGAGGTGGTGGGTCAGGAGACACAAAAAAAAAAAAAAATTACCTTACCGCCGCTGTCTCCTGCTGCACTGCGCTCTTCCCAATTCTGGGCACAGGCTCCCAGAATGCACTGCGGCAAATCCTGACGCTGCATGAAAGCAGCATCAGGATTAGCCTGAGTGCCGGCTACATGCAGTGCCAGGCAGACTGGGAGCCAGTGCCTGCTCTCTAATGGAGCTGGGGCTGGAGAGAACTTCACTGCGCATGAGGGTTTGGCCGGCCTGAAACGGCCAACCAAACACCTCCTGCACAGTGAAGGGAGTGCCCACCACTCCCCCACCAGCAGTGTCACCCCCTGGACCCACCCCCAAGACTCGTCAGAGTCCTGAGGGTGGGTAGAGGGGATTAAAATAAAAGAATAATAAAAATGGTTTAAACCAGTGCTTAATTTGAGCCAGTGCTTTCCGGTGCTCAGCAGCGGCACTTAATTGGTTTCCGGTGCTGGGCACCGGCATCTAATTGTCAACACCATACTTAGAACAGTCTACCACATGGGGACGCCGCTCATCTAATTTAGATATGAGCAGAGCTGTTGTTTATGAATACAATATGCATTAAAATTGCTAATACCTGCCTCCCCAGCCATTCCTTTTGCTTTGGGATCTGGAATAATCTGAACTGTCGCATTTACATGAGAGAGAGATGGTTAGTCGTTTTGGCAGCGATGACAAGGGCGGTGGGTGGTGCAAGCTGCAGTAGCCTCCTGATCAGAGCCCTGGCACTTTTTTTTTTTTTTACAAATTAAGCACGGTTTAAAACCTGTATTATCGTTTTATTTGCTGGTGGTGGCAGAGGGCGGCGCTCCGCCACTCTAATGGAGTGCCCACCACTGCACCAAATTGGAGTTTATCTACCATACTGCACTGTGCCTTCCATACTTCCTAAATCACTACAATGGTTCACATTGCACTGGTTCATACTGCTTTAACTCTGCAACGCTTCACACTTTCACTACACTATGTACCACTGCAACTTATTGCATTGCACAGCAGAGCAGCACCATAATGGACTGTGATCGTGCACTGTACAGTCCACTAGGATGCCCCAAAGCATGACACTGTAGCATCTTGCACTACGTGTTGCCACTACAACCTTCACTATCTCAATTCAAACAATGCAGTATATGCGATTCTGCATTCCTGACTCTTGTCGAGGACTGTTGATTTTCCTAAATTAAATTTCCAAATGGGACTTTAATTAAAGCAGTGTTAAACACACAGACTTTCTAAGGAGAAGATTGCACCCTGCGTGCAACTAAAATACAGGCGAAATAACTAGACACTATTGTTCTGCTTTAACCAGAGAGGACCATTGCCCCAGTGCTTAATTTGAGCCGGTAGGGCGGGGGGCGCTCATTTTTAGGGAGCACACCTAATGTTCCTTCAACAAACTTTGATCCAAAGCAAGAGAGAAACACAGAAAAATGGGACAAATGGAAAAAGAGAAAGACAGAAAAACAGTGACAATAGGTGAAAACAGATGAAAAAACCTGCAAGTGTGTGATAAAGAGGCAGGGAGTGTAGTAGTGGAATAAAGAGTCAAGGGGTGGATTCAAAACTACAAAGCATTGGCATCTAGCACCCAGACCGTAGAAGCGTCACCACAGGCTCATGAGAACCATTTTTGGCCCCTGCACTCATAAGAATTAAGCATTGCATTTCACCCACCCTCAAAGAGGTCCATTTGAAGACTCCACTAGGTTCATACCTGCTCCAGGGCCGGCTTGCCATTTATACTACTGGGCATTTCCCTGGGGGCCTGGAGCAAGGTTTTGAGGTCTAAGCTTTTGGCCTAGTTACTTACTAGCTCCCCAGGGCTTTTGGCAACAAGCACAGCGGGAAGAGGCGGGCAGAGAAGAAAACAAAAAAAACTCCAAACACGAAAATGGGCGGATAGTTACATTTTTAGCAGGACTGTTTTTGGTTTCATTGAAAGTCTAATACAATTGTTGCATTCTGAAAGCAATGAATTGACTAGTGGAGAAGCACCTACCGTTGCAAAGCGAGATTCCCAGCCAATGTGAGCGACATGTCTGGGGGGAAAAAAAAATATATCAACAAGTTAAAAGCAGTAACTCCAGCCATTTTTTTTTTTTTTTTTTACAGGAGCATACGGAAAATAACCACAAATGTACTTTGCTGTGCAAAAAAACAAAAACAAGATGGCCAACCAGGCATATGTACCTTAAGAGCGCAGATGTAGGCTCCTGCACAAATGAAAATCTGATAACTGCTGGTTGGTTGACATGCCTCGTTTCAGAGACTATCACAAGAAAAAAAGTTAGTCACTGATTATCTATTTAACTCGTGAGATGTCTCAGAGCCTTCGGTCCTCATACCTAATTTTATCCTTGTCAAAATAAAATAATCAGGAAAACCAGACGTATTATTTGTAATGGGGTGTATTTGAAATTAGGTCTAGTTGAAGATTTGATACACTGCTGTAATCTTGTAAAATTTGGCATTGTGCAAAATTTCTGAAACACCGGGGCAGCTAATGAAAGTGCCCTGGGGCGAAACGGGCATGTCAGCTTTGTGTGCCCTAGGGTCACTTTGGTATTACAGAAAGGACTGCAGACGCTTGTGTGGCCCTTTCTGTAATAGAGATAATGCTGGTGCACATATAGCGCCAGCACTATGATCAGAGGGAGTTCCCTCATTTGCATGGGGACATGGCCCTATGCAAATGAGGGAATCTCTAACTCTGTGCCCGCGCCATATTATGGACGCGGGTGCGGAGGTAAAGAAGCTGTCAGGAGGCACACCGTCAGTGCACCCCCTGATAGCAGTCCTTTAGAGGGGAGGAAAGGGGGTCCGATGGACACCAGACATCCCCTTGCAGGCGGGTGCAGTCACTCACTGCACCCCCTGAAAGGGGATCTCTAATCCCCCTTAAAAGTACAGGTGGGTCGCTGCCTGCATTGTGCAAACACGGAGCGATTGGTTCAAAGCTGCTCCGTATTTCACTTGAATGCGCTGCCCCCAGGGCAGCATGACTTCACAACTGAAATGGGGGCAGCGCATGCAATGTGATACAGCGCACTCTCCTTGTTTGCGCAGGGCACACCTTTTGAAAGGTGTGCGCAGCGCAAACAAAGAACGCGCCGTATTCTGTGATATGGCCCCAGGTCAAGTAATTTCAAGTCCATTAGGAGCACAGGAAAAATGAGAAAGATCAGAACTTAACCAGCTGTTTTTGCATCAACTTATAGAGCAAAATGAGTCCTAGTGTCCAAAATGGACGTGGGTGAAATGGTGCGAACATCTAGATTTGCATTAAGTACTTTTCCCAAATTTATTTTTAACAAAAGGAAGTTACACAATTTTCGCACACCTACATTTTAGCGTAACACTGTCAAATCCTCTAGCCTTAAACCGCTCTTTATGCTTTTAGTTGGGGTATATTTTCTTGGACTGCCAAAGGTTTTCCCCCAACTGACTATTAATCGCCACCTTTAGTTTCATTATTCAAAATCACCAGCTTGCATGTGAAGAACAGAATTTAATGAATTAGATCAAGTAAAAGTTTAATCTGTCAGTTACGTTAGAGATCAAAACAAGTTAGTAAAGATGCATGTATAACAAGCATTTGCAATGTAATAGGTCTCACATTTACAAGAGCTTGAGCGATTGGCATTGTAAATAGCAATGCCTTTCATTTATGGGTTTTGAAAACCTGCAAACGGTGCATAAACACGCACTTTGTACTTATAGTTGTTGCTTACGAGAAGCAAGGCTGGCAGTAAAAGAGGCGCAGTTACTATAAATATTTTAACCTACACATGACAGATGAGCCCGAACCAGGGTGAAACCGGTCCTAGGTTACTTGTTTCCGGTTCAGGGAGGACCTGGCCTGGCAGTTGGGGATGCACTGTTCCCACTGGAGCAGGGTCGAGACTGATTTGCATATGGCTGGGTCTATTCTAAGAGAGAACAGGAACGAACCAGACACAAAGGAAATCAACTTGGTTTAACAGCCATCTCGCATCACTAAATAGAGCTTGCAAAAAAACTGAAATAACTTGGCGGAAATCATATGACATCACCATAAAGGCACAATATAAGAGACAGATTAGACACTACCACAATGAAATCCAGATAGCCCAAGCTAGATACTTTCAGGAAAAAATAAACTCGGCCAACCATTCTTCCAGAGAGCTTTACAAGGTAGTTAAATCCTTCATGTCAATAGACTCGGATGCCTCTCCAAAATCTTCCTCCAAGGAGAAATGCAATTGGCAACCTTTTTAAAAAATAAGGTTGAAAACTTCTACAACTCCATGACAGGGAGCAGTGATAACCCAGACCCTCAAGGAACCAAGGCGTTCATGGGGCACACAGTGAGACCAATATTAAAGGAATTTCCAGCGATAAAAAAAAAAAAAAAAACGACCACGACTAAGATCCTACAAGGCATCAAATCAGGGTGCCCTAAAGATCCGATACCCCCTCACATTTTGCTACAGGGAGGAGACCCTATTCTGACAACTGCCACAGAGTTATTTACTCTATCCCTCATGGAAGGGAAAGTGTCAAAAACCTGGAAACACGCCATAGTCCGACCTTTGCTCAAAAAGCCACATTTAGACCCAAATGATCCGAGTAACTTCCGCCCCATTTCTCTCCTGCCCATTTTAGGAAAGTTGGCTGAAAAATGTCAACCAAACTCTGTGCCGGTTCCTAGAAGAGAATGAGTTGCTCCACCAGACCCAAATGGGTTTTAGACCAGCACACCGCACTGAATCGGCCTTACTACTGGTCACAGAAGAACTGAAGGGAATCCTCGACCAAGGAGGTACTGCTGCCATCTTGCTGCTCGACTTAAGTGCAGCGTTTGATACGGTGGATCACAAAACACTCATTCTTATTCTAGAGATTGCTGGGATACAAGACTGCGCGCTAAGGTGGTTAGTGTCATTTTTGAAGGATAGATCCTTCCAGATCACAGAATGCGGACTCTACTCAGACATCCTAGAGGTTACATGCGGTGTGCCACAGGGCTCCTCCCTCAGCCCCACGCAGTTCAATCTATACAAGCAACCTCTGGCCGAGATCGTCCAAGAATTTGGGTCGTCAATCGTATCGTATGCGGATGACACCTAATTGGTAGTTTCTGTGACCGGGGACCCCAACTCGAAACACAACCTAGTGTCCCCCTGCATGGAAAGGGTAGCCAGCTGGATGACTAGCTGCAAGCTAAAACTAAATGGTGACAAAACAGAACTTATGTTCCTAGGTAATAATCTTCCTCCACAACTCACCGTTGAGTGGCCAAAAGATCTGGGATGTCCACCGGTGCATAAAAACTCCATAAAGAACTTAGGAGTGTGGATAGACCACAACCTCACCACGAAAACTCAAGTCAGGAAACTAGCTGCCACCCGTTTTGGAATTCTGCGGATGCTCCGTGAAATTCTAGACCTCATTCCAGAGGAGACCCGGTGAACAGTAATACAGTCCTTGGTGGTCTCGCGCTTAGACTACGGGAACTTTCTCTTCCTGGGTTCACCCAAATATGTGCTGAATAGACTGCAGGTGGTACAAAATGCAGCAGCCAGGGTACTCAGACACATACCCAGGGACAAGTCAGCAAAGGAGGCTCTGAAGATACTGCACTGGCTGCCGGTGCAGGCCAGGATCAAGTTCAAAGCCCTGTGCATAGCACACAGTGCTTTGAATGGTAATGGGCCTACCCGACTCAGGGCTCTGATCACACCCTACATTCCGGAAAGAGCTCCGAGATCCTCGTCAGATCGCCTGGCCAAAACCACAAGGATCAGGCGATCCAGATGGGGAGGAAGATCATTCACGCACTTGATGCCAAAACTCTAGAACTCCATGCCTACAGAACTAAGATTCATCACGGATGAGACTGCCTTCAGGAAAAAAAACTGATGACATGGCAATTTCCAGGCAGAGTCGTCGTTACCCGCTCTCTCCTGCTCCGTAGCGCTGGGAACTTGGGCAGCTATGCGCTCTACAAAGCACAAACATTCTGAGATTGCATAGGGGGCAAAACTAGGATGGGTTGCAATGCTACCCCAAGCAAGGGTCCGTGGTTAGACGTATGATGAGCAGCCTCCATCACCTTTTGTGTGTTAGCCTCTATGGACAGACAGCCTCACACAGAGCTGGGAGACACTAAGGAGGTGTTCAGCACATGCCATGTATATGTAGGAGTAGCTTACACCCGCCGCATATAAATGAAGGGTATTTGCAAGTGTTCTGTTAGGCCCCTAGCCAGAAGTATGTGTTTTTGGGGGATGGGGCCCCAGTGACATCAATAAATAGTGGTTGTGTGTGGGGGTCCTCACATCAGAATTGTTTTTTGGAAAACCGTACAAAATGGTGAGACTTTGAAGAATAAAAGTGCGTTTTTGGTGTTTTGATGAACGGTGTCTCTTTGCGGCAAGACGCATTGAATCCATTTTGCAAAGTTACATTTTAAAGCTCTGTGAACAGGAGCAGTGGCCGCTGCTGGAGGAGACGAGCCTCCGATGAGGCCTTTGGGTCAGCTGTGCCCAGTGGTACAACGCGGAGCGCACACATCCTGAAAGTGGCTTTGGGTGGGGATTCAACACAACTTCAGGGGTTCACCCCAAGAGGTTTTGGCAGAATGGGGGGACAAGTGGGGTGTTTTGAAAGGGATTCGACCAGTAGCTTTGATGTAACAAGTACAACTCTACAGGTGCGGGGCGCGCCCCTGTGGCAAATGGTTAATTTTCATTCACCTTGCGTTACGACGAGTAAGATTTTTAGTACAATTATAGAGTGCGGATTACACCACTCTACAAGCAGCCAGCATATAATTACCAAACGCATGCTTTGGGTGTTCTAGTCTCAAAGAATTGTGGGAACATTTGCTTCAAATGATGTATTTAAGTGCATTTGACCAAAGCATCGATAGAAACATGGTGGGTTTTAAAAGGGAGTTTTAAAGACCATCATGCAGCCACAACGCACAGAAACAGCTCAAAGATGTAGACGCCCATGCATACAAAGTGCACAGAGATATAATGCACATACACAGTACACACACAGACATAGGCACAGTACACACACACACACACACACACACACACACACACACACACACACACACAGACAACACACACCCAGACATGGTAAAACAGACAGTGCAAAGAGACAGCACACATTCACACAGGCCCAGCACAGAGTACACACAGACATGGGCACACAGACAGTGCACAGACACAGGCGTACACCAATGATTACACGCACACACATACTGCACAGGCATACCACGCACAAAGACAGTGCAAAGACACGCAGACTTGGGTACACAGAAAAAGCACACAGACATGGTCACATGTCCATATGGACATGTCCAAGGTCTCACACACACATCCACAACACACAGACATAGTCAGACACAGGTCACACAAAAATGGGTGTCACAAATGATGCAAGAAACCGCTTGAAAATAGCCCCTAAAACACCGGACACTTCCACAAATGCAATTTAAAACAGGGACTTTCATCCCGAACTGAGTAATAGCGTTGTATTTGTACATAGTCATAGTATTTACCTGGAATATTTGCAGTGTGCTTGGATTCTATATGGATGTGGCCACAAGGTAAACAAGCTTGTATTGCAAATGCGCATGACATATCGGTATTTATTTACTGGGTAACAAGAGAAAGGAAAAACGCCTGGACAGAGTTGAGGGAGCGGAAGGAGAGAAATACACATAGCCCAGCTCCGCCCTGAATAACACTCATTTTAACAAAGAAACAGCAATGGTGTCCCTCCCCTGTGCCGGCAGCCAGCCAACCGCCTTTGATTGTGACGTCACCTGAACGTCACACAGGCGATGTCCATAACAGTAAAGTTATCGGCAATAGACTGAACTTATAAAACAGCGGCCATAAGCCTGCGTCATTAAGAGAGTCCTCAAAATCCAAGAACTTCATTCCTTGTGATTTATCGACTTTGCATATGTCTTTCTAACAAGGAAGAGGTTTGGATTGTTTTCACAATACAGTTTCTACAAATCGAAAGCGCAGCGGATATAAAGCACGTGTCGAACTGAGGCATGGAAAAACAAGAAGAAGAAAAGTAATCCACAAACAGACAAACGACGAAAGCGTAAGGATATAGAACTTGGTCGGTGCTGCATCGGAGAAAACCAGAAACCAAGAGGAGGGACAAATAGGGAGGATTGCCCATTGGCAAGCAAGTATTTGTAAAGGACACTAACAGACAAACAATCGCCGAGCAATGGGAGGAGTTCAACCCCCTAAAGCATACACAACAGGTCGCTAAGCAACAGCGCAAGCGCGGTTTGCTCAACCTAAAAAGGCACACAGGGCTGGCTTTAGGGCAGTGCGACCAGTGCAGCCACAACTGGTGCCGAGCTGGGGAGGGTGGGGCGCTGGTGCAGCTACACCTGGCGTTGACCTTGAGGGCACGCTGTGTTTAGAAATAACTTATTGGTTTGAAAGCACCTGCTGCAGAGTTACTTGTGTGTCTGGCAGTTTTCAGGCAACAAAAATGTCAAGATTAATCTGCTGATTAATGTTCCTGCAGGAAAGATCACAGTTTTGACTTTTCATAAAGTTGTGCAGAGGGATAATGTGCCTGCTGCAAAGAACGTGCATCATGCAGATCACAGAAGTGTTTTTTATGTAGATAGCTCAGTGGGTTAATGTTTGTGTCAGATTGTTTTGCTACTTGCAGTTCATAAGTTATTATCTAATATAACACAGTGACCTATGAAGTGTCAAAGAGCTGCATGCAGACTAGCTCGTGAGTTAGACCCCCCCCCTTTCATTATCCTAATGTTGCTAAAAAGGGTTCCTATGAAATACATTCTTATTAGTAAAACCAACTCCAACCAGTGTGGTAAGTTTTAATTCTTGCTTCTACAGACCAAACACTCTGAAACTATACTGCCTACTAGTATCGATGTAATTACTCATTGTCTTACGTGACACTTCCTATAAACTTATAGTGGCGCTATAAAACAGATTAACTATGTGAGAAAGGGGCTATGGAGAGGTGAGGGGCAATGGAGAGTGGAAGTGAGTACACCTGAGAAGAAGGTGGTGTCAAGGGGGAGGAGGCAGCAAAATAAAAATTGTCGCACCGGACGCCGTCAGCACTAAAGCCGGGCCCAGAAGGAACAAGCATCAGGTCACGTCCTTCAGTCATTCTGAACAAATCCATAGGCATTGACTAGTCTTCGTTTATTACATTTTGCGGGAAATATTTCAAATCAACTGCTAAAAGTAGCAATAAAAACGGTCCTTTTAAGAACATTTCTACGGTGAAATATAGTCAGCTCCTAATTACCATGCATTTTAAAAACTAGAGGATTAGGCACATTTGGATCGTTATTACAATGACCATACATTCAATACATGCAAGTTATGCCTTTTGGTAGGCGTCAATACAGGTTTATTAAGCAATGATAATGGAGGCCAAAACATTAATGCATACATCACTCAAATTCTTAGTAATATTGAAATTCATGCATAACCAATACGAGGCATAAACAATCTAGAATTCGTGGTACTGAATACAGCAAAGTGAAACCTATGTTAACACACACCAGGAAACTTTAACCTTCATAAGTCAGGCAACGTTTGACAGTGATCATAAACACAACAGAGCCCAGGATAAAATCTCACTGATCTTACCCTACGCAATAAAACTACTTGCCCCATGGGAGGAGGGGAGAGGAACCCCTGTAGTCAAACCCTGAAAGGAAAAACACAATTGGCATCAAAGAATGTGTATGCCCGCCCTCTATCAAACCAAGGTTTGAGAGGGCGAGGACTGGTCAATGTTGAAGCATGACACCCGGTGGTGTGTGAGACCAGTCCGTCACATTTTGTGAGATGCTTTCACTTACAATTTAGTCCTAATTCCACAGTGGTCACTATACTAGGAGCAGCTCGTTGTGGTTAACATTTGTTGTTGGAGGCTGCTAGCTCCTAGAACCCCGCGCCTCTAGTTCCCTTCCCCACGTATAACGTGGGCTCTGTTGTGTTTATGATTAATGTACAGCTGAGGCTGTGGGAACAATCTAGGGGTATCTTTTCCCATTGGGGTTGTGTACTGATCAGTTGAGATCAGACCAAGGAGACTTGTCGAAACAGTGAAGACAAAGTCCCAGACAACCAATTGATAGGAGCTAATCAAGAATTGATCTGGCTAACTTACTCTAATTCCTGCTTGGACCATGGACACCGAACTGTCGTTCGGGGAGGAGGTACTTGCGGAGATCCTCAGTGCACCATCGGTGTTAGCCGATGTGGTGGTGGCGCAGACGGTTAAGAACTCTGACGAATGGGAGGCATTGTCAGCAAAAAAGAAGGAACAGATACGTACGGCCCTTCATGGGGCATTTATGACAGAGTACCTTAGGAAAAACACTGCACCGAGGGGACTCAGTTACAAATGAACCCAGACTGTTCCTTAATAAGGAGTTTCGCACAAACTGGTCTTGCATTGCTTTGAAGCGTACCAAGGACTGGCTTATTTTAATTATCAACACGGCCAGACAATTGGCAGATGCCCTCCTTGTTGAGATCCAACAAAGCGAGAGCAAGTTGAAAACATCAGTGCATACATCAGTCTTTAAGAAGAAACTCGAAGAAATCAATATTGACCATACAGAGTACAAAGAATATCTCACACAATCGAAATTAACAAAACTTAAAAAGGACGTACAAAAATTCAGTAGAGAAACAGTATACCCATATATCACTGATTAACATTACGATAAGCCCGCACAACAGCAGACGGGTAGGAAACAACGGTTCAGACCCACTCCCCTGAATTGGACATTCAGCTCCAGAGAGGAGCGACAGTAGTAGTGATGAGAGCTCAGGGGCATAATATAGCAGACAACAACAAGGCTATCGCCAACCAATGACACAACCACCATTGCCACCGTTTGGATATTGGCAACAACCGTATTATCCTCCTGGCTTTGGCTTCCCACAAAATCCCCAACCTTTTTTATACAGGGGCGGGGGCAGAGGAAGAGGATGGCAAAAAAGGAATACAAGGGTCCAGTGGGAGGACCAAACATCCAACACAGTGGTGACCAGGAGCAAAGGGAAGGCGAACGCCCCGTCAACCAGCAGGGAGTAACGAACATTGTAAATGTCAGCACACACTTACAATGGATGAGGAATCTGTCCTGTCAAAGGGACTAGGGTTTGTCCCTACACCCAACAATGACCCATTTGTTCTAAACGTGGAACTGGCCCAATTCTTTAGGAAAATCAAGCTTCCCAATTATTTTGGACACACCAGGAATGACATTGAAGACAAGAAATCCACGGGATTGAGGAAGAAGTCAACTTTTCAACCACCAACCCAAACCATTCCCTGCCATATACAAGCTTTTGAACAAGCTGTACTTAAGGAGATTGAGGAAATTAATTTCCAAACTACTAAAGGATTCCAGAATCTCACCAAAAAGGAACGAATGGCACTCCAGGGTTTGAAAAATAACCACGACCTTATTATCAAACCTGCAGACAAAGGGGGAGCCATTGTCGTTATGGACCATGAAATGTACCGAGAGGAATGTAAAAGACTACTTTCAGACACGGTCAGCTACGCAATACATCAGAACGACCCCACAGGGCCCCTTATGAACAGAATCAAGAACATGGTGGAAGAGGCCATTAGTAACGATTGGATTACTAAACAGGAGGCGGATTTTCTGGTCAGTGAGAACCCCAGAATGCCCAGGTTTTACACACTCCCAAAGATCCATAAGAACCGGATGCCTCCATCAGGAAGACCCATTGTTTCGGGCATTGGGTCAGCTCTTGAACCCCTTTTTCAGTTCTGCGATTGGTTCCTCAGACCAATTGTACAGAAGTCCCATTCATACCTTTAGGGACACAAAAGACGTCCTCCATTACGAGACCTGGAGATAGACATTACTGGGGACTTGTTCATAACGATGGACATTGAGGCGCTGTATACCAGCATACCGCAGAGACGAACATTGGAGGTTGTAGAACATATCATCCTGAATATTGACTGGGAATTCACCACTCCAACAATTTGTGATGGAATGCGCTGAACTAGCCCTCACTGAAAACTTTTTCGAGTTCGAGGATGTTATCTACCATCAAATCGCAGGGACATCGATGGGCAGTACCTTTGCCCCGAGTATGGCATGCCTCTATGTCCAACAGTTCGAAGACGATCATATCCTTAACTGCAACAACCCATTTTTCAAACATCTGAAAATATGGAAGCGCTACATAGATGACGTGCTCATCGTGTGGAATGGGACAGAGGAGGAAGCAACCGAGTTCATCCAATGGGTAAACTCCAAGGACCATGCAGTATTTCTAGATCTGGATATCTCCCTTACCAGCGAAGGAATCTCAACGAAGGTACATAACAAGACCACGGATAAGAACAGTTTACTCCTCTTTGAGAGCTATCATCCGAGAGCCCCAAGACAAAACCTCCCGGTGGGCCACTTCCTTCGAGTTCGAAGAAATTGCTCGAAAACTGAAACCTTTGAGGCACAAGCAGAACTGGAGGTGAAACTTTTGGATCGTTATTATCCAAAGAGGATGGTGAGAAAGGCAAGAAAAAGAGCAAGAAACAACAGGGAGTCACTACTAGAGCATGTCACAAAAGAGGATACCAAGAGATTGGTGTGTGTCACCACGTACACCCCTATCTCGAATATAGTCCAGAAGATCATTAGAAAGAACTGGCACATCTTGAACAGCATAGGAAATCAAGGGGAAGCACCCCTGTTTGCCTTCAAGCGAAACAGAGGTTTACGTGACGAACTGGTACACTCCAAGACGATGTCCCATGAAGTAGAGGAACAACAAACACTATGGAACCACCAGCGACCAGTGGGCCACTATTCCTGTGGAGGATGCACCGTTTGCAATTTCACGACCAACACAAAGGAGGTGAACATAGGCACCAACAATCCCTGACAATTGCGAGAATTCAGCAACTGCAACACGGAGAATGCTGTGTACCTTTTAACTTGTCCGTGTGATCTCAAGTATGTGGGCATGACCACAAGGAAAATAAAGGTCCGCATCCATGAGCACCGTAGCACCATAAGGTGCAAAAAAACCCCAAAAAAAACACTAAATTGACACGTCACTTCCTTGAAAAAAATCACAAGGACACAGACCTCAAGTGGGTAGTCCTGGAAGTCATGAAGAAACGCAAATATGATCTAACTAAACCCCTACACATTAGGGAGCAACGATGGGTCTATCGCCTGCGATCGTGGGAAAGTGGGCTCAATGTTGAAATCCCATGGCTACAAATGGGACGTTAATTGGACAGTTTACGATACCATGCTCTGTGGATATTCCTCTATCTCTTGGCATCCTCAGTGCATTCTGTGTACATTTCCTGTATATTTGGTATACCTTGTTGTTCCAATTCTAAGTCGGTGTGGTCCTCGCCACTCGGTCTGTTTATTAATATGTCCTGCCTAATATGATTTGACAAAATCCCCATTTTTTGGACACATTTGGCTGTCTCGAATGGATATATCATTGGCGATTATGGTCCTTCAATTTACCTCCACTGGGGAATAAGCTGTGTTTTAACATCACTACTAAATTATCCCCTCTACCTATAATTTTTACTATCCATCCGGCTTTCTAGCTAAATAGTCATTAAAAATGATTCATACCTCACAATATTGGGCCTTTTTTAACTCTAGAGTTGAAGAAAAGCCCACTCTTTGGCTCGATATTTTGTACACTGGTAATTTTGCCGGTACTCCTTTTGCTTATTTCCCCATATTACTGAGCTGCCACTTTCCTGTAAGTGTGAAGGTATTTACGTGATCACGTATTCCAGAAGAGTACGCCTCTATGCGGGGCGTTTCTCTAACCGCGTCTCTCACATTTTAAACGCGTGCCCTTACTCTGGCGGAATATCACTTCAATTTCCCGCACTGAGCATGTGCGGTTCGCGGCCATTTTGAGACCAGGCGGTCTTCCCGCTTGATAAATAGTGCGCCTTTGGGACACCGGAACCCGCGCACTTGGCAGCAATTTTCTTACTCTCGGCTCATTTCCCGCTGATTAACCAATTGGAGGGCACACACTATATATACACTAGAGCCCCGGTTCCTTCATTTCACCATCGGGGAGGACCGGGAGCAGTCACTTAGGAGAATCGTGGGAAACTTTCCTTGATGCAGTAAGAGGTTGGATGGGTGTATGACTGGCTGCTTCTCATAACGAAGCTTTCACCTTCTTCAGTGTGCTTGTGACAGAGAACAGAGCACCGTTTTATCGCATTCTTTGATACCAATTGTGTTTTTTTGTGTTTTTCCTTTCAGGGTTTGACTACAGGGGTTTCCTCTCCCCTCCTCCCATGGGGCAAGTAGTTTTATTGCGTAGGGTAAGATCAGTGAGATTTTATCTCACATTACCATTCCTAATGTGTGCACGCATAGAGTGTCACGTGTCACACAATTAGTCACTCACAATTAGTTGAACCAGTGCATGCATTGTTTTCAGTGTGACCTAGGTATGTTGTTACATATTCTTTGGAATTCTTTACTTTTCAGGCTTGAATTCAGAAGCCATCAATTACAGTGGAGAGTGACACAGGTCACACCCGCACAGTGGTATCTTCTAACCACCAGTTGGTAAGAACGGAGCCCCAATTTTATGTTAAGGTCCTGATGAATGCCTTGGACCCTTTCGGTAGTATAGTGAAACAAGGGTACCCCGTTAGAAGAACCTGGGGTTAACATGTGTTTTAAGAAAAACAGCGGTTCAATTTGGCCCGAATGGGTCCTATACAACCAAGTGAAACCCTCGAGAAGGTCACAAGGTAAAGCTTTTTGGGGTAGACAATTAATCATTAAGGGAGCACGAAAGTAGTAGGGGAACATATGTGGTGTAAAATAAACATTTTATTTTACACAGACATGATTTGACAACAGTCAAGGTAAACAGGTGCTCACATAAAGTGACAGGTGCGTAATGTGACAAGGTGCAGTGAACTCTAAAAACATTACATCACATTGACAACAGAGTAGGAACTTTGCTTAGGTTAATACAAATGAGAGAGTTCCTATTGTAGAAGTCGACGGGCGTTTCGATCTTAGGGACTTAAGATCATCATCAGGACAATAATTGAGCAACCTGAACTTCCTACAAGAACCACTGAGGCATGGGTGTTGTAGAACCGATCTGTGATTAGTACAGTGTTGTATTTCTTGCCTTGAAGTGCGTATACTATTGAGGGACCTACTTCCAGCCGGAAGCAGTACAATCTGCGCAATACTGCTCTCATGCAGGGCGGGGACCAACTAAATTGTGGGGGCAGAGTATTCAAGCCCGTTGACACTGAAGAGTTCGGTGGGCCTCAAGGGTGCCCAGAATATTAAAAGGAGGAGGCGCGGTTACTCTGTGGACATGGAGGTCCTTCTCTGAAACGGCACTGCGAGGAGCCGTCAATATTACAACCCGCCCAGCGAATGCGGCGCTTCAAAATTGGAGCCCCATTTATTTTGGACTTCCAGCGGGAGTCAAACACCGGTCTGGTCGGCGCGCTGCAATGTATCACTTTATTGGACCCTTTCGGGCCATCATGGCAGAAACAGGTTGACCATTCTTATTACGGTTAGGGGACAATTAATTCCCCATATACCGTCCACCTATTTTAATATCATATAGTTACCATTCACATTAAAAATCACAATTTGATAACTATAATGATTTTTAACCTCACCTTTTTTGTTCACGGGCCCCCACTTAGCTTAGAAGTGCATCCCTGTCGTCAGGTGTATGCCCGCCCTCTATCAAACCAAGGTTTTAGAGGGCGAGGACTGGTCAATGATGAAGCATGACACCCGGTGGTGTGTGAGACCAGTCCGTCACATTTTGTGAGATGCTTTCACTCACAATTTAGTCCTAATTCCACAGTGGTCAATATACTAGGAGCAGCTCTTGTTGTGGTTAACGTTTGACAGTGTCCATGGTAATATTTTATCCCACTCAGCCAGTGGTAACCCCCTGTCAAAGGATGTACCGCTCATGAATGAGCCTGTAGGGGGAGCAGCATCTGCTCGAAACATGGACCTTTGAAGGGTCTACGAGAGAGGAAGACCTTGTTCTTCGAACAGGGAACAATTGCTGAGGGGTGACAGCCATAAGAATGTAGCAGGTGTAGTGATGTAGCTGGTATGTGTAGCTTCTGGACACATGGATGTGTGTGTGTGTGTGTGTGTGTGTGTGGGGGGAATTTCATAAAGTTACCTACTCTGTGGGTGTATTTGGTACAGTCCCGCGGGCTGTGTTTGATAAAGAGCGGCACAGGCAGGCGGGGTGTGGGAGACCACGTGCACAGTGACCGGAGTTGTACTCATTCACCGTCTACGTGTCCTCTCGGCTTCAGGCCTACGACCCAGTCAGCCAGAGCGCACACCCCGGCACACGGTCAGGGCTCCTCAGCACACGGAGCTGCCAACATTACCGTCCTCACAACCCTGAGCTGCACCTGGAAAGGTTTCCTCTTCAACATTGGGCTAGTAAAACCACCCATATTTAAAAAACAGTAGTAAAATGGACAGTGGGGGCCCCTCTGCTAAGGGAGGAGCGTCGCCTCACTGCCATTTAAGCAATGCACAAAAGAAAATGATAATTACAGGATGTTATTTTATTTTTCTATGCAGCACTTTTAGCCAGGTGGGGTCTGGGCTGTGCTCCGTGACGACTGAAGAGTGGTTTGCACTCCTCCAAGTGCACATGACAGTTTGGTCGGCCCTCTGGGGCCAGCCAAACCGTTATGCGCACTTGGCATGTTCTCCATTGGGCTGTGTTGCACAGCCCTGTGGAGAACATGCTCAGCCTCCCCAGGCACTGCCTGAGCATCCAAACAGGATGCTCAGGCCAATCAGGATGCTGCTTCTACAGCATTGTGATTGGCAGGGAGAGCCTGGAAGCCGGAGCGCTTCCGGTGCTGTAGCAGACCTGAAGAGTACGGAGGAGAGGTGGAGCGAAGGAAAAGGCAAGTTAATTTTTTTATTATTATAATCACACAATTGCCGAGGCGCACAGAATTTTGATCCAAGCCAGTGAAGCTAGCTTTCATCATTGGTCACGAAATAGTTGAAGATCACAGATCGATTCACTGTTTTCTTTGCTTTGTTCTTTATTATTCTTTTTAGAAAAATATACTATATATCTATATATATATATACATACACATATATATACATATACATATACATATACATATAACAATAACTCCGCACCCTGGAAGCGTCTTTTCTCTCCAAATCACGGACACGGACCCAATTCGGTGCTAGAATGTTTTAATCAACTGTCTCCATTACGCGTTTCGACTCAGTGGAGCCTTGATCACATGACATGGATACACAGGTTAGTGCAGTATTTAAAGTGAAACGTACATTGCAATTGATCATCACGTGTTCATGGACAAAGAAAAAATACTTATGGTACCAACCCTATTTATGATGTTGCTAAGCATATTCCAACATTTTTGGGCTGTTTAAAACATAGTAATATTAGAAAATAGTTTATATTCTCATATTTCCAATGCTTTTTAAAAAATTACACGTAAAATACTAAAAGCAGAAAAATACATATAATAGGTTCAATCCTGTATTCATATACAATTACATGTTTCTTTTGTACCCTGATATGTCCCTGTTGCAATATGTACAAAATTCTATAAAAGTGCCTAAGTGAAAAGTGCAAAGTGATTGAAAAATGTTAATAAAAATAAAATTAACTCTGTGTGTCTCCCTGTTGTCCGACTTATATAATCATATTTTCAATGTGAGCAAATGCCTAAAATTCAGTTATTAATCCTCACAGCCTGAGTACATGGATACAAGTATAGTATTCATTATGACCAATGTAAATGAAAATGAAAATGAAATTTATCCCAAACCTATAGATACCTGAGCTTAAAGGAAGGAAGATATGGAAATGGGATGTCTTAAGATGTTCACGTCCTAACGTTGTTACTTTGAGTACACAGAAGTATAGCAGCTAGTTAGTTTACACGTATAAATATATAAATATATAAATATACGTAGAGACGTACATAAATACATAAACACATGTACACATAAAAATTCTATAGAAAAAACTCTTTTTACAAAATTTCATATTCATGTTAAACACAATTATTATATGATATTAGAATAAATAGTCATAAAAATCCTAAAATTGTTAAAATGTTAATCATTTGTAAAATATAATCGCTGACCTATGTACTTTAAGTTGACATCTGGACTGATCCATTCCATTCAAAGCCTAATCCTCCCACCTACAGAAAAGTGATTCCCATTAAGGATAACTAACAGTAGTTTTGATCTAATTTAAACAAGTATGTAAATCCTCTGTGGCATACATATATATATATATATATATATATATATATATATATATATATATATATATACACAGGCAGCCGACTGTATGGTTTTGCAACGAATGGGGTAGGATTGTCACCCTTTTATCAAACTACCGGTTTTTAAGATTTGATTAAGAATTATTACATTAATTTGGTTCGAGTTACATAAAGTTTTATTTTACCACTCCAAGATGGCGCTTGAAAACGAGGGACGCTTTGTTTGCCATTCCTTTTTCTATTTTCATGATGCGCGCCGACTTTTAAAACGTGAGTCGGGCGCAGTGTCACATTTCGTTTCTACGCCACACGCGAGAAGGAGCACAAAGAGAAAGGTATGTGATGTGGCCATTAGCGCAGCGTTAGTATTTTCTCTTACTGCGTTATTCTTGCTTGGGCTAAAATTTGTCATCTGCATATATAGCTATCTTGATGTAGAACTGCTATTTTATAAGCACTTATAATATGTAGTGCAATGCTCATATTTTCACTTGTTGGTTTTTCTCGGGCTTTGGCACCACGAGTTAAAAGGGAGATACAATACTCTCCATGTAATGTCCTATAACATATTTGGTGCGATTAGTGATGTTTGCAATTTAAAACTTTTTTCTTCCTGGTTTGACGTATTTGGTGCCCGTATACATAGTTGCCATCCGTGTCCTGTTGTGGAACTGTTGTTCCCAAAGCATTCGTAATATGCAGATTATTGCTCCTATCTTCAAGGGTTGGTTTCTTTCATGATTTAAAATCTTGTATGGAATGTCCAGCAATACGTCTAGTGCTACTGGTGATATTTATTACTTTGTTATCTATATTTAGTATTGTTTAAATCTTTGTGACATCATTGCCAGTTGGAGTACACCAGTAACAGGCATTCTGGTATTTGTAGGTTTATCATGACCTCTTCAAATTAATGGTTGGAGCGAAAAAATTATCCACATAGTAATTTTCATGAGTAGAGACAAGACATGGAATTTCTACGCCCCAGCAGATCTTATTATTGATCACGGAGCCATTATTTGATATATCTATACATATTAGGTGAGATGGAGGAGCTATATGCTTGCATGGTATCTTTTTGGTGGTAGGTTCTCTACACAAGTGCACTATATATTTGGTGTTCGGTGGTGGTCTTCATTTGAGTGATTTTTTAACGCATGAGATTCAGTCTGTAAAAAGATGTCCCTTTTCAATAATGTATTCACATCATAGATAAGAATATGGTGATTTTTGAAATAAAATGTAACATCTGAGAAATTAAACATTTCAATTGTGTAAATAGTTTGTATGTCATATGGTCTATATTTAAATTTGTGTTTTGGTATATATATGGTTTGATGCTAGCTTTTTATAACAAGATGCAATGGAAAGAGTTGCTCGGAATGGATGGGCTCGTTTCTCTGAATATGAGACATGGAGTTTGTGACAACTCATCCATTGTTGTTTTTTATGGATTTTAATTGTATGTTTATGTGTTGTTTGCAGCCTTGAAAAAGTCCTTTGGACGAAACACGTGTCGGCTGCCTGTATATATAGTATATTTTTCTAAAAAGAATAATAAAGAACAAAGCAAAGAAAACCGTGAATCGATCTGTGATCTTCAACTATTTCGTGACCAATGATGAAAGCTAGCTTCACTGGCTTGGATCAAAATTCAGTGTGCCTCGGCAATTGTGTGATATATTAGTGGACTCCAGAGGGGATTTTGTCTCCTGTGGTGGTTGTTTTGTCTTCCAAAGCAGAGGAGGACGTTTTGCATGAAGAGCACCTAAAATACATTGAGTCCTTGTAAAGTATTTTCTCATACACACAAAATAGTGGATGTGCATGTCAAATCTGGCAGCTTCTGCCTTGGTTGCTCTGTAAAATAATTTTTTTATTATTCTTAAAAAAAAAAAAAAGAAAAAAAAAGAGAACATTTTCACCGCCTGCCCGCCCCCACCACCCCGTTCCGAGTCATCCACCACTGAAAATTGAGTAGAGTAGCCTGACTCCCGCCCCCTGAAGTTTGGGATCGATATTCAAGATTATCAATCTGAGGACGCATGGGGTAGGATTGGCCCCGACCATGCGCACACTGCATGACACTGTTGCAAAGATCAGCAACATCCAGCCCAGTAAACTGTTCAAGGGTACCCAGCTCCAGTGGCGGCTGGTGACATTTGAAAGTGGTGAAGCGTAAAATTTCTGTGGGAGTGCACCGCGGCGAGCGAGCATAGCGAGCGAGCCTGAACAACCTAAGGGGGGTTCGTGGGGGTACTCCCCCTGGGATTTTTTTTTTTTTTTTTTAAAGTGGGCAAATTGGGACATCTTGAGGATTTTGGGGGCCCTGGGAAAACCTATTTAGGGGCCCCTGTTAGGAACAACTTTGAATATATGGTCCAGTTTCATGCCCTCTTTGACCAGGTCACTGACAGTGCACAGCCATTCCTCCAAAATTCTAAATGCGTTTACATCTATAATATTCATGGATAGCGAGGACATGTGTTTTCAATATTGCAATGGATGTCAGTGTCATTACTGGCACCGGAGTCATCCCCATCACTGCCAGCAGCATCGCCGCCAGGCTGCAAGCATCGCCGCCACTACCATTGCTGCCAAAAGCATCACTGCCCGTACCACTGCCCTTATGATCTCGCTCAGCAGTACTGCCGCCAGCATGCAAGCATTGGTGCTACTACTATTGGTACCAACTCTCACAGAAGTATTATCAGTACCACTGCTACTGCCACCAGCATGCAAGCCTCACTGGCAGTACCGCTGTGCTTGCCATCTCTCTCAGCAGTGCGACTGCCACTAGCACCAACATGCACACACCTGTGCTATTACTATCGCTGCAAAAAACGTCAGTGCCTTTACCACTGCCCTTATGCTCTCTCTCAGAAGTACCACTGCCAGCAGTGCACGCTTCCCTTCTACTACTGTCGCTGCCAGCAATGTCACTGCCAGTAACACCCCCGTGGTCATCGCTCTCAGCAGCATTACCGGTACCACTGTTATCAGCTCCAGCATGCTAGCTTACAGGCCAGTACCACTGCCTATGTCATCCCTCGCAGGAGTTAATGATCTCTCACTGCAATGGGTTTGCAGTTGAATAGCGCCAAGACGCCCAAGACTATTGGTGCACTTTATAAGTTCTTTTTCATTTCATTATATTTAATTTCTCTCTTGCCCTGGGTCTGATGATAAAATAGAAATTCCAATCTCCAAAAATGAGTGCCAGAGACCACCCCCTGGACCTACCTGCACAAGTAAGCACTGCACTGAACACCCTACATAGTACTTTTTAGGGGTGATGGTCGAACCGGTTGTCATTGGAAGACATTAAAAGATTCACTTAGTCAAACACTTTTTTTAAATCTCTGGGGTTTCCCAGCACTTACCGGTTGCCTGCGGGCGCTCAGCTAGTTCTTCCACAGTAGAACAGAGTTGACGAAAAAAGGAAACCATGATGTCAGCTGCATAAAGCAGTGAAGGCCAGGGTGAAGGGCCTCTTTTAGGAGTGACGCAAAGAGGATTTCAAGCTGAAACAAAAGTTCATTGGTCTACGTTGGAACTCACGACACGCTCTCCTTACAAATATTATGACCGGTCGAAAATTTCAAAAAGCACCTCTTTTATATCCTTAGAAATCTTCTTTCCCTATGTGTGGGGGAGGCTGAGAGCAGTAGTTTGGTGCCACAGGCCACAGAGGACTGGTGGTGGTGTGGGTGAGCTCCTTCTACGAAGGTAGTGACTGCTTTCAAGGAGCAGAGGTGCCCTTGGCACGCAAGAGCTTCTACAAAGGATGGACCCCTTTCCTCCACGCAATCACAAAACAGCCCGGACACACCTTGGAACGTGCCTCACCCGTTCAGTGGCAGGTGTCGGATTTAGAGAGAAGCGACTGGGCTGTGGGGCTCACCCTGGCTTTTGAGAGTCCGAAGGCTGACTGATAAGACTTGAGGCTGAGACTGGTGCTACACAGAGACCCGAAACCAAGACAACGGATGGCAGCTAAAAACCAGGCGTGAGGCCATTTCTGAAGGGTCTGAGGTGGCCATACATCGGAACCTTGTGAATACATGACACCAGCAATACCCGACACGCCGTGTTATGCAAATAATAAAATAGAACTTCAAAGTCTCTTTCTAAAATGTCTAACACTGGCCGATATCAGACTTTGTTATGAGCCCAAACTACATTCTGTTGTGTGACCACTCACATTTCCAAGATTCGAGATTACCCAAGTCAAAGTTACTCCTGTTATCGACCTTAGAAACACTAATGTCTGAGGCGTGTCCTGAAGACAGATACTTACACTCCTACCTACCAGAAATAATCTCCCGTTGTTTCGTCGCTTTCAACCCGCTAGACCGTATCAATGTGTTCTACTTATAAACAAAATATTCAGCTATGGGCCCCCAGGCATCAACAATATTCCCGAATCCCGCCCAATGCCTTGTCTTACCCCTGAACGTTCCGACCCAGTCGTCGGCCAGCATAACAGGCGGGGGAAAATCGCAGGGGGGTGGGGGGGGTAAGGGGTTTAATTAAAATAAAACTTACCTTCCCCCGGGTCCCGCGTTTTCCTGCTGCCACAGCTCTCCTCAGGAAGCAGCCACCCACAGGCAGCCTCCCTCCCCTCCGCCAATCACAACTCTGCAATGGCAGCGCTGTGATTGGTGCGGACAGTGCCCAGCCGAGCGCCTAATGGGAGGCCATTTTCTCTATGTAGGCTGCATGCAGCCTACATAGAGAAAATGTAGAGTGCGCATGACTGCTTTGGTTGGCCCCAGAGGGCCGACCAAACAGTCAAGGCCCACAACTGTGTGCTAGCCACGCATCCCCTGCTTTCCAGCAGACCTGCCCACAACCAGGCACTTCTGCTTTCTCACAGTGCGAGCAGCAGAAACATAAAATGGTAGTTTTACCATTTTATGTTCTGCTTCTCGCACTGCGAGAAAGCAGTGGGGCAACGGAGGAGCCGCCCCTGCCCAGCCCCCGACCAACTATGGAGATATTCTTCTTTATAGTTTCACATGCTCCCTATTTAGGCTGCCCCTGTAACTTAGGACCCACTTTCATTATACCTGAACCATTGGTTGAACACATTCTCTTTTTGGCATTTTAATGTCCCATTTCCGTATTGCACTCCTTGTGATGGGCACCTTGATACTGCCAACAGCCGAAGACTAAACAGATAAAGCTTGAGTTTTATGGGGAACGGCCACAGGTTCGAAGGAAGGAGTCCTGAGAGTTAGTCAATTTATTTATGGCCTGTTCTGGATGCTCCAATAGTGGTGCCAAAACAAGAGTTGAATCAGTAGGCCCTTGCTTAATTTGCACTGGCACTTTGTCAACACCTGCTCTTATAACAGCCTGCCACATGGTGGTGATGTTTGTATAATTTTGTGAGTAACAGTTGTTTAATAATTAAATATACATTAAAATCACCAATCCAGCCACCCAAAGCTATAAGAATAGCGTGGGCAGAATGCATTAGTGATTTTAATGTATATTTAAAGTCTGCATTGTCACACTAGTGGGAGAGTGATAGTTAGTTGTGATGGTACCGTCATTGGCAGCGCTGGCAGGGGCAATTGGTGGTGTAAATTGTAGTGACCTCCCTACTAGGGCCCGGACACTTCTCTTATTTTACAAATTAAGTACTGCAGTAGGCTGGACCGCAACTAGCTCATCGTCAGGAACCAAAGGGTTAATAAACAAGGTCACAAACCTTTCCACATTTCTTCGATTTTGGGCGATAGCTGCATCTATCTTTTACCGACAGTGTGACTACAGGGAACCACCTCCCGCCGGGATCCATGTTACACTAAATTATCATAACAAAAGTAGGTGCCATCATATACATAGGGGCAACCACACAACTCCGAATAATCACGGAGCTTCTTTCGCCTGGACTCTCAGTTCTTTGCCTGGTTGTATGAATGTAAAGTTTGAATGTAGAACTCTATGATTAAATGCCTACAGTCAGCTAGATTTACATGTAACGTTCTGGAGCATAAAACCTCAACCCTGGGGGTAAACTTTGTATAAATGATTGAATGCCTGCAGTCACCAAGAATGACACGTGATGTGCATGAGCACAAACCCAAACCTTTGGGGTCATAAAGAACGTAAATTATCAGATCACACTACAGGCCTGTATATATAGTATGCATGCCAGACCTTTTAACCAGTGGCACTAGGTTGTTGGTGCAGGACAATTTGCATGCTGCGCCTAACTCTGCATCCACCATTTGAGATATATATATATATATATATATATATATATATATATATATATATATATATATATATATATATATATATATATATATAGAGGGGGGGGGGTGTGTGTGCGTGTGTGTGTTTTTCACCCGCTTAGGGTCTGTTGCAGCACTGGTACTGAAGAAGGCCTCCTGACACCGGTTTGATTGGCTGAAACATGTAGACCATTTCACCTTCTTGGGATGTGTGAGATCATATATTTTTTTCTCTTCTATATCCACCCATGATTTTAATCCTGCCCCAGGAACTCTAATAACAATGTTTGTGATTGGGCCAAGTACCCTGGAGGCAGTTTAAAGGTTTACACTCACTTTATTCACCTTTTCAGCCAAATAAAATCCCCCTCCGCTGTAATCAGGTGCTGAAGCTCACCTAGGAGGCACTTTGCCTCCTAGGTGGGGACCCAATGATGAAGCACGCCACCAACCAGAAAACTGAATCGGAGAAGGGTTTAGATTAAGGACAGGAAGTAATGGCGCTCAAGCAAGTACGCAAAGGAGTCTAGGGTGTGAACAAATGAGTATGGTGCTGCCAGGTCAGAGGAAACAAACCCAAACAAAACAACCCCTGCGAGTGTGTAGGTCAAGACCCACACTGTAGATATAGAACCAAGTCCTGTGCACACGTATTAGGTCGATGGTTTTAGTGTGAAAACCAATATTAGCTAACTTTTCTTCCAGAAATTATGAAGGTCGACATCAGGAGTGTCTTAATGGGGATTTTTATATTAGTCTGGATCAAAACTGAAAGAAAAACCAGCCGACACGTGTTTCGTCACAACGTGGTACAATTGTGACTCTTCAGGGCTGAAAAGTGGCCAAACGTGGCATGAAAGTCTCAGTACCGGTGATAATTCCAACCCGGTACCGACACGGGTTAAACGAAAGAAAAAGGACAGGCGGGAAGGGTACAGGTGGTCCTTCCCCGGTGTCTCAGTGGTGCTAGAGACACGTGCGAGCGGACGTGTCAGTCCGTGTGAATGGGAGATCTAAGCTCCCTGGTTTCGGCGTGTAGTAATCACGTCTAAATTTCCTGGGTAGTGGCTGACCATTTCACCTTCTTGGGATGTGTGAGATCATTTTTTCTCTTCTATATCCACCCAAGATTTTAATCCTGCCCCAGGAACTCTAATAACAATGTTTGTGATTGGGCCAAGTACCCTGGAGGCAGTTTAAAGGTTTACACTCACTTTATTCACCTTTTCAGCCAAATAAAATCCCCCTCCGCTGTAATCAGGTGCTGAAGCTCACATAGGAGGCACTTGGCCTCCTAGGTGGGGACCCATTGATGAAGCACGCCACCAACCAGGTTGGTGGGTGTTCTTTTAAAAACCTAATGGGTTTTCCTTAAGGGAGATAACTTTCATGACCAACAGGATGCTGATCTTTTGAGACTACATTTAGCTCATTGTTTGTTAGAGCACTTTGGAAGACAGACAAGCCTTGTTGTTCCCTCTCCCTCATTTTTGTTTAGAATCGGATAGAGGGGCAACATTGTTATCTCGATTCAACTCTACAGAGTGGAAAGTATCCCAGCCATGCAGCTCCCCCCACACGCGGTGCAGCAGCGTGCTCTAAAGGAGCTGGTGCAGTCAGTTGCCGGCGTGGCTCAACCTTGGCCCCCTTCCCCCCGGTCACCATCCAACAGCAGCTCCGCTACCGGCAAAATGGCAGTGGGAAAAAGACCAGACTCAAGCACACCAGGAAGCAGTCCAGGAAGTTTTGCAAGGAGTTTCAGCACCAATCGACTAGTCTGTGAGGGAGCCCGCAGGGTTGGAGTGAGCTATGATGTTGCTGGCATCATAGCTCACGCCAATCCTAACTGTTCTTAGCAAATATGATTTATTATTTTAGGCAGCAGACAGGGGGCAGCCAATAGCTGATCAATGTAGATTGCTGCTACGTTGAAGGGGAAAAGTATCTTCACATAAAGTTGTCTTTCATACAAAATAAAAGTAACAACCTCTAAAGTCAGCTCTCACTCAATTATGGTACATCTCTTTCAGATGAGATTGGACGTCTAAGGGTGTGTGCAATTCCTTCATAAGTAAGTTTATTTTTTGCAGATTAGTTAAAATCA
Organism: Calotriton arnoldi; assembly: GCA_963921515.1. Lineage (NCBI taxonomy): Eukaryota > Metazoa > Chordata > Amphibia > Caudata > Salamandridae > Calotriton > Calotriton arnoldi. Next base: position 2,546,601 of record CAWUFW010001662.1, read on the forward strand.
GTACAAATTTAAGCCACACAGGGAATTACACAGGAGTGATCACTAAAAACATTGTGGATTAAAAGGAATTCATAGTTAAAAACATCATGCTGTACAAAATCGATGGTCTAAAACATTATGACCAATAGTTCAGTAAAGTGCTCCGTGGCCAGGTATTTACAGGTGAATTTATGCCAACTTCTGCCTGGGGAGTGGTTTCGAAAAACAGTGTGAATTAAAAGGAGTTCATTGTTGAAACATCATACTACAACAAAGGGGTGACCTCGTACATTACAACTAATAGTCCATAAAGTGCTCCATGTCCAGGTACTCCCATGAGGTTTTACGAATTTCTGCTTTGGGGGGCCTAAAACGGTTTGAAAGCTAGGATTGTCTGGGCTAGGTTAGGCACTGGGGCCTCCTAATTGATGAGGCTATATATTAAGTGGTGATGGGATATTAATGCCCAGCTCAATTAACAAGTTCCAGTAACTTTGTCTATAGTGTCCCTGCCCCGAAAGGGCCATTTTTTGTCAAACGTGGCAGGGTATACTATTAGTAATTTGTTCACTTGTAGTAGGAACTTGGCGGCCCTACAAGAAAGGGAGATTGATTTGCTGTTCAATAATGTCAACACTGCGCAACGGCAGGATCTTATCTTGAGAGCCCGAAAGGTGGGGCAGAGTAATTTCTGTCTTAATTGGTTAACAGCGGGGCAAACGCACAGGAAATGTAAGAGGCTTTCATTGAATTGGCCACAAACTGCAAAGAAAGTTCGGCCATCTTTGTTTCCAGGGCGGAACCTTGTCTTTTGAAGGAAAGGCTCACATTTGTGTTGTTAAAAAGAAATGCTCAGTGGTTTGAGAGATGTTGCCCGTGAGATATGGTTGGGAACCCCAGTTGCTATAAGATTGTACGACTGTCCAGCCGTGCTTTTTCGCAGCCATTTCCGCTTTATCAAGGGACCACGATTTTAGCTTGGCTGCTTTTTTGGCGATTTCTTTACTTTACTTGTGCTTGAGAGGTGTGGTGGGTGAAATATGAGTTTGAACAAGGCAGACTGTAGATGATTGAGTCTCGTTCCGTCTTTGCCCTTAAGAAGTTCTGAGCAATAGGTCAGTGAAGGTAAAAAGTTTGCTCCAATGATTTGCAGTAGGTATAACTCAGATGAACTCCCCATCTTTTTTTTTTTATTAGGTTGAAGGCGAAGATTAGCTCATTAGCTAGGGCCCTTCGTTGTGCGAGGTGCTTTTTGAAGTTTAATCTTGTGCGCATTTCAAACCCCAAACATTTGTAGGTGCTGACCTGGTCGATCTTGTTCCCAGTAGCTTTCCATTTGAATTTTTTATTTTGCGGTCTATTTTTTGGCAGAAAACAGATGACTTTAGTTTTGCTGTGGTTTAGCTTCAGGGCTAAAGATTCAGTGATACTGAGGAGGGCAGTTATGTGGCGCTGCAGGCCGATGGAGGTCTGGCTACATAAGACAAGGTCGTCTGCATATTGTAAACTACGCACTGGTCTGTATGCGAGTTTTGGTGGATCACTCAAGACTTCTGATAACAGGGCTTCCAAGTCCACTGTGTTAATGTTTAAGAGGTAGGGGGAGAGGACACATCCTTGTTTTAGACCAATGAATGTAGGGATCTTTCTGGTCGTTCTATCACCCTTACCTATTTTAATTTGTACACAGGTATCTGAGTATAGTTCGATGATGGCCTTGAGGAGGTTTGGGGGTACACCCCATCTAGCCATTTTTGCCCATAGGAGGACTCTTGGGACCATGTCGAATGCTGCTTTTAAGTTGACAAAACAGGTGTATAAGTTGGTAGCCTTGTGGTTTGCCTTTTCAATAAGGAGAGTTAGGGCCAGAAGATTGGTGGTTGTACTCATGCCGGCCCTAAACCCTGTTTGAGTAGCCGGGATGATGTTTTCGGCTGATGCCCATGCTTCCAAATCAGTTAAAAGGTTGGCTGCAAAAAGTTTAGCTTCGACATAGATCAGGACAATTAATCCATAGTTCGCAGGGTTTGTCCGTGAGCCTGACTTGAAGATGGGGTGAAGGACACTGCCTCTCCATAATGCTGGAATTGTATTTGTGGTAAATGCCAAATTGAATAGGGGAGTAAGATACGATGCCCAAAAGGCCTGATTGTGCTTGAATACGGCGTTGGGGGAGACCGTTCGGTCCAAGTGCCCAGTCTGGTCTGTTTCTTCAGGGATTGCCCAACCTGCGATTCTTTCGACCAGTTTCCCTCTGGAGGGCTTGCTGTGGGCGATGGACCCTTTATGGATATGCCTTTTACAATTGCGCTATGGATAACTTGCTCTAGACGGGCTGCTTCGATGTAAGTGATCCAGTCCGATTTTGATATTCCGGCGTTATGACAAAAACTACAGTTTGCGAGTGCATTAATTTCTGCCCAGAACTGTTTGCTATTTTTTGTTTTACTTGTATGTAGCAGTTTTATCCATGTTTTCCTGAGGTTTTTTTTGGTTGACCAGATTTGTAGGTGCACCTCAGTGCCACAATTTGGTCTGTGATGAAGTGGCTAGGCATGGAGTTGTTTTTTTGCAGCTGCCCGATTTCCTTAATGATAGCAGTAAACCAGGGAGCCCCTTTAATTGTTAAGTTGGGGGATTGTGGGGTATTGGCTGGCCAGTTGGTAACAAGTCTCGCTTTGAGAAATTCCCAGTTAGTCCACGTCACCTGTTGAGCAGTAGTTTATTGGAAGGTGAACGTGGTTATGTAGTTCATTATTGCAGCTGCCATCCCTCCATTTCAAGCCAAACGTTTACGAATGTAGGCACAAGAGTAGGCCATTAGGTCGTTGCTTTAAGGGGCTGTTTTCGGATGTATTAGAATCTCGACCTGCTGGGGAAAATAGTCGGTCTCCACTCTGGGTTTTATACAGTAACACAGGATTTTGTCGAAAATCTCTGAGTTCACAAATGTATAATCTAAGGTGGAGTTGGTTTTGTTTGAAATCCTTGTGAACACGGCTGGTTGATCTTGGGGTAGGCGGCTGTTAAGCGAACATAAGCCAATTTCCTCTAGAGCGGTTATACATAATTTCCCATAGTGATCAGTTTTTTGATGTTTTATTTTTACTGGAGGTAATCACTTCATAGTTGTCCTGAGGAACCGTTGATGGAGTTGTTGGGAATTTGTTTGTAGTAGGTACATGTTGAAGTCTCCAGACAATATAATTTGTTATTGAGGGAATGTCATCTGGGGTGATTTTAAAATTGATACTAATGAAGCAATGTGATCCAGTTTGCTCTTCTGACTGGGATGAATATAAATATTGAAGATTAGCGTCAACAGTTTGTGTGTAGTCCTGGGTCCCGATGTGATGAAAGTTTGAGGCATTACACCCATGCCGAAACCAAGATCTACACGGTCTTGCAGCAACTGGAGGCCGGTTGCTATGTAAGTTGAGAGGCCTCCTGCAGCTCTGCCCTCTTGATTTTTTTGTTGCTACTTGTCGATACTCCTTGAAGCCTATAATTGGTGTGGGGTCCTCAGCCCAGTTTTCGTGAAACAGGAGGATATCAAACATTTGTAGAAAAGTGAAGTCTGAATCTTCCCCCCCCCTTCCTCCTCCCTCCTCACTTCTGAGGCCATTCACGTTCCAAGAGCAGATTTTAACAGTTGATTGGGAGCAGTGCTTAATTTGAAAAATATTAAGTGCCAGGGCTCTGACCAGGAGGCCACTGCAGCTTGCCCCACCCATCGCCCTTGTCATCGCTGCCAAAACAACTACTAACCATCTCTCTCGCATGTAAATGCGACAGTTCAGATTATTCCAGGTCCCCAAAGCTAAAGGAATGGCTGGGGAGGCAGATATTAGCAATTTTAATGTATATTGTATTCCTAAACAAATGTTCTGATCATCTCTAAATTAGATGAGCAGCTCCACCATGTGGTAGACTGTTCTTAGTATGGTATTGACAATTACGTGCCGGTGCTGAGCACCGGAAAGCACCCGCTCAAATTAAGCACTGATAAGGAGGCGTCTTTACTGGGCCTGATTGTAATCATGCCACTCTCCTTGGTGGAGTGCAGGCCTTTGAGCTTTGCACGGAGACCTGTCTCATGTAGCTCGGAGCGCCGGGCACTGTAATGTGGGTGATGCACAGGTTTTCTGTATTAATGGAGTATTTTCCTGCTGGGCCTTTTGCGCCCCTGAGGGTACTGGCTAATACGGTAGTAGTTTTCGGATGGTGTTTGTTGTGGCTGTAATGGGCTGGGATACCTCTCTGGCTCATTTCTTTTTAATTCAATGCTGCAGTTCAAGAAGCATCCTCTTTGTTGCCAACCCATCATGGCTGTTTTTGAGTTGGACCAGGTGACCACCGTAATTTCGTGACCTACCCTTTCTTGATTGGGTTTGAACTCAATGCCTTCTATGTTGTGTGTTGTTACATGGTTCAAAGTTTCGATTGTGTTGACAAATTTCAGGATTGCGCTTCTGTTCAGTGTGTCGTGGCGTCCTCCAGACCTGTAGAGAGGGATCATTTCTAGTCTAAGGGGGAATCACCAAGTGCTTCTGAATGGTGCAGGCGCTGGGTGTGGTCAAAAAGTGGTGAAATCAGCGGATGAGTAGGCCCGTTGGCTATTCCCGACCTCCGTGGGTATTTTAGGCTCCGTGATTTGAGGAGGAGGATTGTGATCACTCTGGTTTGTAGCAGGAGCTATTGCAGTTAATTTGGTCGGACGAGCTATGCTGGATGGACTGGATTTAACTCCAATCGTACAAAAGTCCATTGTGGTCCATTGATTGGGCAGGGTCTCTGTTTTTATACTTCCTTAGTTTGCTATGAAAGATGTTGATCACTGGGAAATGTTACAAGTGCTGTGGAGATTGATTGCCTCTGGGGGCACGCACGGACTGAATTTGACTCCCGTTGAGTTAGGCCATGGGCTTTTAAGGCCATACTCTGGGGCCTGGATTCTCCGATGGGTGAGCTGCCTGGGCAAGCGGATGGAATATGGTACTCTGAGAAAGCTTTTGGTTGGTGCAAAGGGAGAGCCATTTGAGTCGCTGAATCAAGTCCACTGTGGCCTTTGCTGTTTTTTGACTTGGTTTATTAGCCTGTGCTATGTGTTTTTGAAAAATTGGGTACACGTCTTGACCCTGATGAGTATCACTGGCCATGGTACTGTCAATAAGATAGAGTTATTGGGGGGGGGGGATCTGGTTCGGTTGGTGATCTTTTTAACCGTTATTCCTGGCTTTCCTGAAGCGTTTGCATTCCCTTTTAGTTAGGGAGGGTCGCTGCTGTTGATCAATGTCCGTGGCAGAAGAGGATCTCCCACTTGGCAGCTTAAAATTTTTTTGTTTAACTATTTATTAATTTTTATGACAAGTAAAAAAAATACAGTACAAGTTAGCCATGATTAATACAGAATATTCAATTATGGTCCATTTCCATGAATAAAAGACACCATAATCTCCGCAACAGTGTCTCTCCTGTGTTACCAAGGGGTTGGACTACGATACCATTGCATGTGCCAGTGCCTACTATTCAGTGGGGGGTGCGGCATTATCCATCACAGTGGGCTGCAATGGCTTGTCATGTCTTGTTTGCGAGCCCGCCGTAACCTGTAAGTTAAGCAGGTAGGAGCGAAGCGGTTGCCAGATATTGAGTGGTCTGGAGGCTGGGGGTTGCAGTGGAGCGTAAAGGTCGCTGTTCGTGTTGCAGTGTGTCATACTATACAATCAGGCTTTTTGTGTCGGTGGGTGTTTACTTCCCCAGTGCACCACAACTTCTCTTTTAGCAAGCATTAGAGCTATTGCAGTGAAGCGCCGTGCCGATTTTGGGAGATCGTGCACATACCCCATAAGGGCCAGCAGTGGATTGGGCGAGAAATCTGATTCCGTCATGCGGGACAACTCTCCGAATATTTCCCTCCAATATTTGGCAATCCTCCCACATGTCCACATCATATGTGCAAAGTCTGCCATTGGGGAGTGGCACTTGGGACAAGTGTGGGGGTGTGCAGAGTCCATCCTGTGTACCTTAACAGGGCTGATGTAAGCGCCATATAAACTTGAAGTGCAGCAATTTATGTTTATGATGAAAGGAGACCGTGCTTGTCTGTTCGCAGCAGTAACCCCATTGAAAGTCAGTGAGGGGTTGACCCAAATCCTGTTCCCAAGCAGCACATACCCCTGCATCCCTGTTGGGTAACCGAGCAATGGCAGATTTATACATTTTGGACATCATGTGTTCCCCATTGGTATCTTAATGAGCAACGTTAGAGGTGGGAATCCAGGCGGTTCAAGAGGGTAACTGGGAATTTGGACTCTACATGCCTCCTGCAGTCTACGCAATACAAACTAGTCCATCAATGTGGCATCCCTCAGACGGGCATCCTCAGTATGTGAAAAAGACATGCCCGCTGGGGAACAGGTCCCCAAACGTTACCAAGTTATGTTTAGCCAGGGTGCGTTTTACTAGGGCCTTCTGGGTGATCGGTAGCCATAGGTTCCCAGCCAGTGGTATGGCAGAGGAATACAGAGGGTGGTTCCCGGTTGCCCGGATAAGTAGTTTCCAGGCCCAACTGGTTGTAGAGATTGTTTGAATATCCTGTGGGTCGTGGGGCAAGCCTGCAGGTAGTATTGCCGCCAAGGGTGTGGGGTGCACAAGATCTGCCTCGGGTTTAAGGTAGGGGGTCCGAGCATCAGAGTGATACCAGTGCCTTGCGAAACTGCACTGGGACACCAGGTAGTATGTGAAAGTTCGGGACCCCAAACCCACCACGTTCATACAGCAATGTTAATGTGTCCCAAACAATGGGGGGCTGTTTACCGCCCCACACAAGCCTCAATAAGAGTGAGCGTAATGTAGAAAAAAATCCATTATGCAGCGGAATCGGAACATTTTGAAATGGGTATAAAAATTGCGGCAGCACAACCATCTTGATTATTGCTATTCGACCTGCCATGGTGAGAGGCAGTTTCAACCAGCGTTCTATTTTCCCGCCCAATTTCTCCATTGCCGGGCAATAGTTAAGCTGTAGTATTTGGTCTGCCTCTTTATGTATATGGATGCCCAAATATTTGACCGAATCCTCGCACCATGTCAGTGGGTATTCAGTAGTTCTGTCGCAGCGTTCTGCTGTTAGTGGGAAAATTTCTGATTTGCCCCAATTTATGTGTATAGTCCGGACAGGCCCCGCAACGAGTGATTTCTCGGAGTATAGGTCCCAAGTTATCATCGGGGTGCCTCACGTGTAGGATGATATCATCTGCATAGAGAGTAATGAGTAACGGACTGGTTTTAAACTGCAGGCCTCTGTGTAGGCGCTTCTCCTATAGGTGACACACCAAAGGGTCCAGTGCTATTACAAACAGCAAAGGTGAGAGCGGGCAGCACTGGTGAATCCCCCCGTGTGAGTGCAAAAGGAGATGTTAGTGTACCGTTCAGCCGGATGCGTGCCGTGAGGTTTGTGTATAGCAATCTAATGATGGACAAACCCCTGTGGTATTCCCAGTCTACTCAGCGTGGAGTACAAGAATGGCCACTCAAGAGAGTCAAAGGCTTTCTCCGCATCCAACAGGACCACTGCGGCAGGGACAGTGGGTGCAATTCTATGTAGGGTAGCAAAAAGTGTACGCAGGTTCATGGCGGTGGATTTATGTGGGATGAACCCTGACTGGGCTGGGGAAATCTGGTCGATAAGAGAAAGTCTAGTATTATAAGAGACAGCAGTCCCTCCAACAACCATAGAACACAGAGCCGTATTGAGATCTGTGGCAGAAATTTCCAAACGGAGAGACAATATATTTATTAAGCGCACAAATATGAAACACAAAACAAAATCTATACACCAAATTTCAGTGGGTAAAGGGTTGGAAATCAGCAGATTTCCAAGCCTCAGGCATTTACACACAGTGACTGTCAATAATTGCATATAGGCATAGAGGCTTGGAAATCTGCTGATTTTCAACCTTTTACCCACTGAAATTGTGTATATAGATTGTTTCATATTTGTGCGCTTAATAAATGCATTGTTGGAGGGACTGCGGTCTCATAATAAATTGCTCACCCTCGGTCCTCTCGACTTATAGGGTTCCCTTGTCTCTTTACAAATATAAGAGAAGGTCTAGAGGCTAAACGTATTATCAAAATTTAGTAACGCGAGCGGTCTATAGGAGCCGCATTGTTGTGGGTCTTTACCTGCCTTGGGGAGGAGTATTTCTTACCGCCTCTCTAAGTGTTGGGGGAAGCTCTCCAGTCTCCACTGCCTCCTGATAAAGTTCAAGAAGGTACGGGGCGAGCAATTGCTTGTAGGTTTTGTAAAAACTGCCTGAGAATCCATCAAGGCCCGGGCGCCTTTGCGCCGTCCATCGCCTCTGTTGCATGGGCGACTTCTTCCTCCGTGAACGGCTCTGCAAAAAAATCTAGGTGGGCTGTGTTAAGCCATACCAAGGCTATTTCATCCAGATCGCTTTTATTATCCATGGTGTCTACTGCCACTCTGGACATGTACAATGCAGTGTAGCAGTCTAGAACCACTTTGTATGCCCATATTGTCTGATATGTGTGTGCCTTCGGGACTCTGAAGGATCAGTCTTGCCAGTGTGCGACCTGGTCTTTCACCCTACCCATATTGCCTGGCGACCGCGTATTGCCCCAGATAGTGTGATTGGCGCTCTGCCGCTTCATGAAAGTCAGACATTCGGGTAGCCCGGCGTTGTAGGCTTGATGGGTGCTGTACCGTCGCGTGATCTTGATCTAACGCTAACAACTGCACCTCCAGCTGTGACAGTGTGCGGCGTAGGTCTGAGGATTCTGGCATTTTTTGAGATGCATATCCCCCCCTTATGTATGCCTTAAAGGCCTCCCACAACGTGGCTTTAGTTTTTACCGTGTCCAGGTTGATTTAAAAAATACTCTATAATTGCTGTGCGGCGCTCTGCATGAAAAAGTGCATCCTGAAGGGCCATGTCTGGAAACCTCCATTGTCTTTCCACCTCCCTGCCCATGGAATTCACAGCTGCAGCAGCACTGGAGCATGGTCGGACAGCATGTGCGGTAGTTGCTTTATCGAGTGAAGCTATGGGAGAATATTGGGCACAAGGAGCCAATAGTCCAGTCGGGTCCACGTGTTGTGCGGGGCGGAGTAGTGGGTGTACGCTGCCTGTGTAGGATAATGAGGTTGCCAAGCGTCAGACAGCCGAAATATGTCCCCAAGATCGGTCAGTGCGTGCCTGGCCCTGGGTTTCTCTACAGACGTTGTAGCTGTACTGTCCATTTGGGGGATCAAGTAAAATGTTGAGATCACCCCAGTGCATATCTGGTCCACTTCCATGTGATCCATTTGTGTCAGGAGCTTGAGGTAGAAAACTGGGTCGTCAATGTTTGGGGCATGGACATTTACCAGTAGTATGGAATATCCCAAAAGGTAATCCTTAACTAATAAGTATTGCCCTGCTCTGTCCACGTGTACTGCCACAGCCCGAAACGGGACCCGCTTATGAACTAGTATCGAGACTCCCCTGGCGTAAGTACCATAGCCTGCAAAGTACCTGTGAGGGCCCCAGCTTGCAGCAAAATTAGAAGGCGTGTTGGGGGGTAAATGCGTTTCTTGGAGAAAGGCGATGTCAACCTGGTGTCGCTGTAGGTAATGTACTACTGGTTTACTTTTTCGTGTATTGCTCAGGCCTTGGATATTCCAGGACATCATTGTGATGTTTGCAAAGGGGTGAACCCTATCCTCCGTGGTCGCTGCTGCTTGGGAATGGGCATGAAGGACCTAGACATAGATCGTGAAATCACTCGAACATACCCAATCAACCCCACCCATCCCCATCTCTACCGCTTAAGGGAAAAGCCCAGAACCCCAAAAGAATACTGAACATTTGACAAGACTAATCGTAGTCTATACAATACAATATTATATTCTAGATACTAATGTGCAAACGCACTGGGGGACTGGCAATGCTACGCAGAGTCCCCGATTCCTGATAATATGCAGTAAACAGTGTTATTGGCCGTAGCCATGCAGTAGGTGACTATACAAATGTATTTGGACATTGAAACATGTGGCGGTAGAAAGTCATTGCGTCGAAACAAACCATTGGGCAGAGTCCGCTGCATTTAACTGGCTGAGAACAGTTCCACGCTGGCCCCAGTGCCAGAGATAGGAGGTGACTTATCCAGGGAAGGCGACCAACGGGGCCCCCTGGATTTGGAGAAGAAACGACACCAACTGCAGTGCAGGAATTCGGAGTCAAAAATCTGTGATCGTCCATCTATGTCCACTTTCAAGCCTGCTGGTACAGCATCCTGTACTTCAGTCCCAGTTTGAGAAAATTGGCTTGGACTCCCACATATTTCCAGCCGGTGTCCCGTACCATGGCGGTAAAGTCTGGGTATAACAATATCTGGGACCCCTGCCATTCTAATGAACTTTTCTGCCGGGCCATCCGCAATGCAGTATCTCGGTCTTTGAAATTTAAGAGGCGGGCAATGATCAGCCGTGGGGGACACCCTGGATTGGGACAGGGCCAAAGGGTGCGATGCGCTCTTTCAACCATAAAAGTGGTAGTGAAGGATTCACGGCCAAAGAGTTCGATCAGGAGCTTCTCTATGAATCCATCCAGGCGGCCTGAATTTGTGGATTCAGGGATTCCAGGTATGGGGACATCGTTGCGTCTTCCCCTGGCCTCCAAGTCTTCGTTCTTAATGGCTATGGATTTCAGGAGTTTCTCCATGCGCTCCAGTCTTAGTAGTCTGGGCAGAGCCATCTTCCAGATCGGAGATCCTTCCCTCTGCGGTGTCAAGCCTGTCCTCGTGATGGTCTAACCTTGCACCCATTGTGTCCGAGCGCTTATCCAGCAAGTCAAAGCACATGTCCAGAGCCTTGAAGCCAGCCCGGAGTTCCACCATGAGAGCATCTGTTCCCTGCGTGACGACCGCAGGGGCTGCGGGTACATTTCCACCTTCTGCCATCCCAGGGCCCGGAGCTTCTACCCCTCGGCCTGCCTTATCAAAAACCAGCTTACACTGCTTGGGGTCTCCACAGACCATGTCCTGCTTGGGTGGGGCTGGGTAGGAGCAAGGGGTTGTAAGGAGGGGGAGGGGGGGGGAGGGTGTGCAGAGCCGAGTCGTGCCAGCACGGCCCCGCGGACGGCCCCCAGGCTCACCCGCAGACCCTGTCACCACGGGGCCTCGGGGGGGGGGGGGTTGCTGGTCGGCCTTACCTCAATGAAGCGCCGGGCCCAATGCTGCACTCCCAGCCATCCGCGTTTCTCCCAGGGTGGGATGTCCGCTCTGGTTCCTGGGCGCCCGCAGCAGGCGCACCCCTTCTCACTCGCTCCCAATGTGGCCATCAACGCCGGAGCATGGAAGTGCGGCCCAGCTGCCCGACAGCCCTCAGCGGCTGATCATGGGACCACACAGCCTCCCGGCTCCTCCCAGGTCCGCAGGCCCGACGTCTTCATCAGCACTCTCGGTGGGAACCCGCGCCCGTGGGTCAGCTTCTAAATGCCTTCTTGATTCTGCACATATCAGTGCACCGGAACACCTTTCGGCTGCCTCGTTGACAGAGGCGGATGCCACTCAAACTGCCAGGATCTCGGGGAGTTCGACGGAGCTCCAGAGCTACGCAGCCATCTTGGTCTGGAGCTTGGCCACTCCCCCAGTTGGTTTATTGTTTATGCTGGTTGGCAGCTTTCCTTCAGTGGTGTAAAGTGGACCTCAGTGCCCCACGTGGCCTTAGGGCCATTCTTCTGTGTTAAAAATATTGGGGGGGGGAGGAAGATAGTGGAGCTATCCAGGCTTGCTGTGAGAGGTGTTGTTAATGGGCCAGGCGGCTTCGAAGACTTTACTTCCATGAGTATTTCCGACAAAATGTTTGAAATTGTTAAGTGGTCCAATGTGGAGGAGCATTTGCAAGAGTGGTATGCTGTATTGGGATCTTTTTGCACTCGCTTTAACAGTTTAAATCCTGTACATTTTGTTTAATGCCTGAAATGTGAGTGGCCAAGATGTTTAATAAGTCCACTTGAATTTCGAGTTTTTCTGGGGGAAATTTTATGGCCGAGGAAATTGCTTCCATTGTGTTTATAAATGGAGTCCACAAGTGTGCTGAGGACAATGGGGAGTGCCGAACTGACTTGCTTTGTGTTGAAAAAGAGAATGCATTGCTTGGTTTTTATTATTTTTAGCGTGTCTTCAGGGGTGTTGCTATGACTGGTGGGGCCATTTTCGCACTGGAGTCTAATTGGGGATAGCAAGGTGTTTTAATCATGCTTGAGGCCTGAGTGAGATATGTTTGAGTAGGCCGCTTCATCATCCTGTTTCTCTTTAAATGGGCTGAGTAACAATTCCTGCCACTCTGCTGATGTCTCCAGTGATTTCCCTAGCTGTGTGGTATCGAGATCTTTGTGACTAAGATTGGGGAATTGGGGGGAGGGAAAGTGGTGTGTAAGCTGACAGTTGCCGATGGTGGTGACTGGAGGTGAGCCGTTAAATAAGGCCCTATTTTGCTGGTCGTGTTCAGTGGTATGGACTTGGGCTTTAACCATTGTCTGATTAGTGGATGTTTTTGTAGGTTTATCTGTCGGAGAAACGGCCAAGGTTGATTGAGGTAATCTCAGCGTTGCCATGGCTTGGTTCTTTGGTGATTTCAAGAAGTCTGTAATTTTAAGGGTCCTAGAGGCGCTTCTTTTTGTAGAATGGGACAACGAGGATGATATGGATAATTTGGCTATTAGGGAGGAGTCACCATTAACTATTTGGACTACTTGGGCTGGCTGCTTCGGTCTGGACTTTAAGGTGCGCATTTTTTACAATTTTAGCAGTCTCTCGGGTCCTGCCTGATCTCATAGTGGCACAAGCAGGGTGTAAAGTTGCTTTGTCTTTTCAGTGCCCTTTCAATGACCTTTCAGCGCTAATGTGCTCTTGTGCGCGGGATAAACTGGGGGAAAATAAGATTATGCAGTCACAACTGGTTCCCTTTCTCCCTCTACGACGTTCTCTGTAATCGGAGGAATGCTAGGGAGTGGTGCAGGTGCGTGGAGGTCCAGCGTAGATTTTTTAAATAAGTTGCAAGTTACCTCCCGCCCCATTTGTTTTTATAGCCGCTCTCTTCTTCCGAGGACCTTTTTGAGGTGCTTAAGGGCTCCTATTGTCACATTGGGTTGAATTTTATTCCCAGCGAGGGGTAAACGGCAAGAAGTTGCGCTGGTTGTTGGGAGCTATGAAAAAGAAGTTATGCAGTAGGTGACCGGGAGTGGCCAGTGGAATGAGGAAATGCAGGTGGGCACCCAGCTCCATCTGGCCCCCACTGTTACCTTCCACCATTGTTACCTTCCAAGAGAAGAAAAGTAATTTGGTACATTTTCTGCACTGTACCCCTGTTCAAGCCTGAATAAATGGAAAACCTACAAGTTTTTAATTGAATGAGGAGCTGTATGCTTTTAGGCACCTACATGCGTCATCTTATCATGCAAAACCTTTTGCGATCTTATCACGGAAAAGGTCTCACTCTTCACCGCATGGCCCTGGTCTTTTTTCCAGATCTACTGCAACTGCTACCATGGAAGCCTAGACTAGCCTTCACTGAACAGTTCTACTTGCCACTCCAGTCTCATCAGGGAATCCATGCTATGGGCCTCGCTAACACCGCCAAGTTTCATTGTTATTGTTCATAGCAGCCAGCTGGGGGTGTGCGGAGGAATCCAAGTATGGGGTTTTGGGAAGCGGACAGGGCTAGAGCCCCTTCGAATGACGGGGACCTTTGATTTTACCACTTCGGCAGTAGAATGTACGCACTTTGGTCACGATATTGCTCTCTTTCACCCCATTCCTCACTCTCTAACTAAGCATGTTGTGCCAAAAATGTATTTAGCAAAATGCTACTTTATGCCATGGTTTACTTGTAGTCTCCGAAATGTAAGGTTTATAAAAAAATATCTAGACAGAGTGCTTATCCAGCACTGAAGAGCCCCAGACTGGCAGGTATTAGAAGGTCAATGGCTATAATAATTCAAGGCACTCCTCCTGAAAGACTGTTCACTCACTTGAAGTCACATGGAGCTCCAATATCCTCCTTGCTGATCTTGGACCCACCAGTTCTTCCATCAAACGCCTGTGCTGCTCCAGAACAGGATTCAGACTGAAGTTTTCCTCCAGGAAGGGAAGCATCCTTGCCCTGAGCCAAAGAATTATAAGGCAATTGAGAAGGGGTTTGAAACATTGAACCTGGAATGGAAACGAAGAGACCGTCACTAGATCTGCCCAAAACAGCAATTTCAATCCTACTTTATTCCGTTTCACCTTTTGATGTGGCCCAGTTACCAACATTAAACTGCATCAGGATAACAAGATACTATGACAAACTCCTGCTAAACTTAGCTATGTGGCAACCACATTGTTAATCAGCTCCTTATGTAGAAAATCATCAGATTCTACTTAATCAGTACTAGCAACATTCCAAAGGCTCACTGTTGGAAGACTAGCAGTAGATTGATCAATTATCAATCTGCATTAGCCTTATATCAGGCGTCCACAACAAGAAGCTTGAGAGCCACTGTTAGTTCTACATCTTCCTGTAAGTAGCTCCCCTATGTTCAGACCATCCTTCTAAATTAGAGGCTTTTGCTTGGTTGACTTGACATATGTATACCAAAATTGAAAAGCATGCATTAGAGATGAAAAGGTGTATTTTCATAACTCTTCAGCCTATCTTTTGAGAAATATGTTGGAATTTTAGATATTTAAAGCATAGATTCGAGTGATAAATCATGTGGTGCTGGGGAGGCTTATTACAAGCTTGGTGCCATGGGGCTTTGCAACTAGCACCGTTTTATATTACACTTGTGTAGGCATACCAAACCGATAACCTTTTTTGCCTTAAGACTGGAATTCCTGCCCGATGTCTGAATGAGGGAACTTTCTTCCTGATATTGCTCAGTAATGTGGAGTAGAAATAGGAGGCTCAGTTGTCATCTTTGTTTTTCGGAAAACAAATACATTGCACTAATGAAACTCGAACTCTAGCTAACAAATGTTAAACCTCGCAGTCCATTCCTCAAACACCAGCCATTCAAAGTGTTACCCATTCATCAGCAGCTCAAAGAGCTCCCCAGATGTCAACAACTCCAGGCACAGCCCCAGGTTCTAGCAAACACAAGCATTTCCCCAATGCGAGGGATTACGAGCACTCCCCAGGTACCAGCAATTGCAAGCATCCCACAGACCCAAACAAGCGTAGGTTTTAACCCCACACTAGGGACCCCAGCGAGAGTCTGACGACCTTGACATGGATGGGACCACTGTGGCTGCCGCACCTGAATTGTCAACCCACCTAAAGAAAACGACCCTCAAAGATCAATGTGATGCAGTTCAAAACTGAGCTGGAGGAGAATGCGAAAGGAAGAGTAGGTATAGATTTTTGGAAACTATAGCAAAAGTGAACTGCTGTATACGAGCAAGGAAGCGGCTAGAATTGCGCCCGAGGCATATGTAAAGATAGAGGCTTTGACTGAGGAGTGTAATTTAATTTGTAATGAAGTAGTTATGAAATAATTTCATAATGACTGAGCGACAAGCATTTGAAGGCCATGAAATTGACAGCTTTGTAAATGCATGTAAAAGAATTGGTTACATTATCCGAGAGTGGGGAGATGGAAGAAAAAATAACAAGCATTTGCAATGCAATAGGTCTCGCATTTGTTAAAGTTAGAGCTGTTGGCATTGAAACTAACAATGTTTTTTACTTTTGTTTTTTATTTGCAGTGGAGTTATTATATTTGCATAGCACTATTGTCAATGGTATAAAAAAGCAAAAGTAAAAAACATTGTGATTTTCAATGCCAACAGCTGTAACTGAACTCACATATTTAAAGGTGCTCTTGTATGTGATAATGAAGAAAGGGCGACTCAGTGAAAAAAAATATTTGCCTAGGATCTCAGATTGAGAAGAATGTACTTGACCTAACTGTAATGCTCTTGACCGATAAACTCAAGTCACTAGAGCTGCAGGTCTTGTAACATTTTACTGATTTTTCGAGTGCAAACAATTACTATTGTCCATAAACTACACATAAACATTTACAAATGTCTGGGTACTAAAACTTCTAAAAGTTTGAGGGAGCAATGCTACTGTATTTTAACTCAGAAAACAAAACAACCAAAGTTAAAAAAAGATATCAAAAGTGATGCATTTTTTTTTTTTTTTACAGTCAGCTTTTATGGACGACAAATCGAAGGGCAAAATAGTTCGTGGATATGGACATGAGGAGCTTTTGTCAATTATGAGAGTTTGCTTATAATGGTCAGCATACATTTGCGGACTATTAAGGCAGACAGCATTGCACATTTGGAAGCAGAAGATAGTGTGTTACTGAGACAAAGAATCTAAGTAGCCTATAAACCTAAAGGCCGGAACAGTGGTGACAGCTTCAAATGAAAGCAAATTTAAACACAGACTGTGTCCAAGGTTGTAGGAGACACTCACATTTTTCAGTGTCTCATTAAAAAATATTAGATTATATTACGGAGTTCAATAACATCTATTGAAAGTAATATTTTTTCTAACTATTAAACATTCAAGAACATCTGACGAAATTGCCATTAGTTACACAAAATGTGTCCGTCTGTTTTGTTATTATTTGTGAAGCATGATTATTGTATATTAGCCATTAAGAAGTCCAGTTTTTGTAGAGCGCAGATCTTACACTGAACTGAGCTATTAAACTTGAATGGTTAAGGGATATCAAACAGTGAAGTAAAACAATGCGCCATGGACCACACCATTTGGTCAGGTGGACAGGCTGGGATTTGACTGCATGACTGCACATTGTGCAAGTCTGAGACTGTAGGGTACATCATTCTCTCTTCTGTTTAACACCAAAGATCAGTGCTTTGGTTTCAGTTAATTATTGTTATTCAATTCGTTTTAGTGAATTCAGTAAATACACCTATTACATTTTAAATGAAACTTACACTCTACAAATCGTTTACATGTGCGTAGTCATAGGATTTAAAGGTGTGCTTTTGTACATGGAATATTCTCACAGATAGTGAAGATCGAAAACAGTGACACTACATACACCGCGTCTGAAATCATGGTGCACTTTACAAGCGTCTGTCTGATGGGCTGTAACCTAAGGTGCAATCTCAGTTGGAGCTCGGAGACCTCTTCGTTTTAAAAAAAAATGTATTTACTTGTGCTCGTTTTAATGTTGAGCCTATCTTAAAATCCTTCTTTTCCCATATCATCTCTTATTTCCCGTACTCTGCTGAGTCGCCTGCCTTGATGAACAGAACGATCTAGAAGTGGCTCTACACCTGTATGACCACAATTAAATAATTAAAAAAGCAAAAAGGTCTCGAAGCCCCGCAGTTTTGATCATCCTGTTACTGGACTTCAAACGAGAGTTATGAGATTTGCAGCATGTCTTTGGACTAATCTTCACTTTTCACTTCAAATGTAGGGAAACTGACAGTAACAAACATTCCCTAACACCGACAGCAGGTCGCGAATGGCAAATAATGATATACAGCACTTTCAGCACCCTTGGCGTGATTTACCCAGAATCACAGGATGTTTGAGCGTCGGTGCCGAGACTCGAACCGGGTTTCCCAGCTTCAAAGCCCGACGCTCTAACCATTCTGCTATGTTGTTGCAGGTACGTTAACCCTCTATGCACCAAACTGTGACTGGACAAAATACTGAAAACTCCAAGAACTGTATTAAGCAGCAGAGTTATCTTACCGCTATTATAGTCGCCTAAAAATTGCTGAGCAGACAAAGTCCTCTGCAGCAGGTATCTTAACCTCGATAAAATATTTTAAAATGCAACCTCTTTGTGCACACAAAAGCTACAAAAAATGTACTGGTATACTTGTTGGCAATTTGTTTGCAGCGGATTTTTTTTTTTTTTAAATAAATGTAAAAGTCGACTGTCGCACTCAAGTCCCGCACCCTTTCCTATGCCCCATTGTATCGGTCCCTGGAGTAAATGCCTGCTAAATAAGCACGGGTGGGGAGTAGTTGTGGGATGACTGAGGACACGGGAACACAGTCCCTGTCATAATCTATTTTAACTTCTGCCGTCGCCACCGCCCTTCACATTCAATTCTCCTTGGCACATCACCTCCTCGCTCTCACCAGTCGACGGGTGCCGTGAACCTCTGC
Organism: Calotriton arnoldi; assembly: GCA_963921515.1. Classification (NCBI taxonomy): domain Eukaryota; kingdom Metazoa; phylum Chordata; class Amphibia; order Caudata; family Salamandridae; genus Calotriton; species Calotriton arnoldi. The sequence continues at coordinate 2,564,740 of CAWUFW010001662.1, forward strand.
TGACTTCTGGGCACTGACTCCCTCTCTCTCCGCCTGTTGTCTTCAGAGGGGCCTGCCCTGAATCCGTGGCCGGAAGCGCCTGCCCTGCGGCCGGGGGTATTAGGCGTGCAGTGGAAGGGTTCCCCGCGGATTCAAAGACTCTACTGAAAGCATGATTCTAGCGAGCTGTGCATCTCTCGTCAGGTGTGCCCTGCGGGTGTTTTACCTCCATCTGAGAACTGTCCAATCGTATACTGCGGGCTGAAAAGCTTGCAACAGAATGCTGTAAGCCAGAGGAAAAAGAGCGGTGTCAACACAGCAGGCTGCGATGCCGATTCTAACAAGGCGCTTGCCGAAACCTCCTTAACTGTGCTGTGAGTAGGTGAGTTTGCTTACCGCACTGACAGAGCAGTCCGTTCGCCTCCAACTAATACGGATACCACAGTAAAAAAAAAAAAAAAATGGCGGCCGCGCGGTAAAAAAATATAAACAGTGGTGCGCGCGCACCACAGAGGAGCGGGTAGGGAGCGCGGCAGCGAGACAAACGCGCGCTGCTGCGCGTGCTGGCCACCGATGGGAATGGGAGGAGTAAAGGCAGGACATGCACCCGCCTTTGCCCAATCGCGTGCCGTTTTTGTAAAAAAAACGCACGCTCCAGCCAATGTGGGCTTCCCAAAGCAAAACCATACGCACGAGCGTGTGGGCAGCTTTCAGAAGCCCTTTCTAGAGGTCTCGCGCTGCGCGAGCAGTGCTGCGCACTGCAACGCTAGGCGCGAGACCTAAAAAGGAATCAGAGCAATGGTCTAGAAGGAAGGGTCACAAGTGAGAAAAAAGAAAGGGTCGCATCAGAAGGTGAGAAAGGAGAGTACCGACTGTGCAGAAGCAAGAGTTCCCTTCAAGAGAGCTTCAGGGAGAAGCTTATGTGCACATTTGGTGGACTCGAGCAGACTTCATTTTAAAAACAGTCTTCTAAAACTGAGAGAAACAAACGGTACACCCAGGTTGATAGAACTGGGAGTCTTGTGGGAGGACCTAGACAGGTTCTTTGAGGTGGCGGTTCCCAGAGATTTATGAATGGAATGCCATCATTGGTCTACTTAAGAGCCCGACAGTTGTAAATACAACTGCCCCTTTTCCCTTGGTTAAGGCTACATATGATACGATGATCACACATTTGAAATGGAGGGAACCTGAAAGAAGTGAATAGGACTACATTTTTGAGGATGATGCAGAAACTGAAAGAGGCAGTACATGGTTTCCTTATGAGTTTGATGCAGGTTTAGAGGGAACATTGTGGAATTGAAGACAATTGCAGAGAAAGAGTGGTTTTCCCAAAACTTTTGTCCTTACTTTGTGTACACAGGTTGGCGCTCTGATACAGCAGAATGTGATTTGTTGGCAAATAGTCTCTAGATGAGAGCCTTCAAAATGCAGAAGGCTGCAGTGACAAGCAAAGCAATGAAAATTGAAGGAAAAGTTCAGGCTAGCGCAGACAAAGTTGGCACAGAACGGTGGTCCGAGAGGGTCAGTAATATAGGATTCAGGTCATGATCCTGCAGTTGATGTGAGCCTAGAAGTGGTCGCTATTCAGTATGACCAAGGAAGGAATGTGGTCCCGGAAAACAGATGAAATAGTGGTGGAATGAATGTTAGTGCTTTGAAAAAGGTTACACCTTGCCACATCTGCAAAAGGTCAGGCACTTGAAGAGAGAGAATGTAGATTTAATCCAACATAGTACTATTTGATGCTTAAAAACTTGTTACTTCACAAGACTGGGTGATTCAAGTAGAAAAACCAGATACAGAGTTTCTCTATGCACAACATTAGGAACTAGAGATACACAAGTCCAAATACACACCATGCCCCCATGGTGAAAACCTATATACAAAACAGAGGATCAAACTTCCAGCCCCATCCCAGAGTTCAGTGCAAACTGCTCATGATTGATGATCTTGCTTCCAAGGTCACTCTCATGTTAGAGAGTCCCATAGGACTTGATAAGTCACAATGACAGTACCCAAGGGAGAGAAGGATTGCGTGCTAGAGCTAAACCAGACTGGCCCATATGTAGAAGATGAGGTGAATGGGCCACCCCTTATTTTTGATTGCTAATGCAACTACCCGCTTGACTGTCAGGACGGTTGAGGTCTCAAACCTACCCTTCTCGGGAAAAGAGATCCAAGTTGTAGGCATCACAAATAAACATGCACAAGCAATCTCTGCCCAAGTTCCAGTAAGAACAGGTTCAATTAAAGACAATCACAAATTTGAGATATGCGATTCAAATCCTGTCAACTTACCGATAAGGGACTTGCTTTGTAAGCTCAATTACATGATTTACTGCCCACCGGAAGGTGTGGAAATGGAGACTGAGGCAGCTGATGCAGAATTTGCAATAAAGTCCCAAAAGTCCACAGTCGGGCTGTACATAGTCCTCATGAAGATGATTTACTCATTGATTTAAGAGTCAGTGATGGGAGAAGTGTGGGATTTTACAGGAAAAGAAATTTGACTGATAAAAATTGCAAAACATTTTAAAATGACATTGAGGCAAGATGCAGTCTTTCCATAGATGCCCCAATACAAACTCATCAGAAGCCATAGCGGGTAAACATTAATCATTGAAGGCATGTTGGAATAGGGCATTCTTAAATAAGTCATTGGGAACCATGTAACTCTCTGATAATGGCTCTTCAGAAACAAAAAAATATGGAGGATAGTGCAGGATCTTTGAAAAATGTACTGTATTGTCATACCATGCTGTCCACTGGTACTGAATCCTGTTGTAATTATTTTCTAAATTCCTCCTGGTGTAGTGAAATGGTTTACTGTCATTGATTTGGGTCATTCCTCTGCATGAGGACAGATCATACCTTTTCACGTTCAGATTTCAAGATAAAACTTGTGTGGTGTTGAGCTCAAGAGTATGTAGAAAACCCCTCATTCTTTAACCAGAAACTGAAAAAATTAGAGACTCAACAGTTGCCTTTTGGTTCGACATTAGTGCACTACATCATGATTTGTTTGTGGTATCCATGACCAAAGAAGCCTGTAGAGAGGAAATAATTGCCCTGCTTCACCATCTTTCTGCAAACGGGCACAAGGTTCCCCTGAACAAATTGCAGTACTGACAAAGACGTTTGTTACTTTGGGCACAAAATTGTTAAGAGTGAGGAGTGTGTCCCATGAATGAACCTCCACAGTCTATAAGCACCCTTCCACACAAAGGGAAGCGAGAATGTTTTTGGAAACGGCAGCCTACTGTCGCCATTGGATTCCCAATTTTTCCCTAGACGCGAGGCCTCAACAGAGGCTCACACACAATGATCAGTGACACTACCATTTCATGAGGAATGCATGAAAGTCTTTCTGGAGCTCAGAAATATACTTTGTAGAGTGCCTACCCTATGAACACCAGACCACAAAGACTTTACCTTGTGCGGTCATGAATGTGAATGGTGTGTACGGTGTGGACTCGCAGGGAGGTAAAACAGCCAGTGGCATAATTTTCATCTACACTTGACCCATTTGCTGCTATGCTTCCTGGTTGTTTTAAAATCCATTGTTGCTGTTACCTTGAAAATACAGAATAGTAAGGGTATTGTAATGGGTTACACACTCACTGTAATAGTTCCACATTCAACTGAAATAGTCTTGACGCGCCCTCAAAATCTACACATGACAAGCACTTGTATTACTAAATATGAACTGGGGATTTTGGAAGAGGAGACCATTTCTTTAAGGCATTCGAATGTGCTCAATCCCACAACTCGTTTGCCCGTTCCAGAGAGTGGTTCTGAAGAAGATGAGTAGGACCATAGTTGTGCTGAAGTGACTGAGCTGCGCACTAATCAGAGACCAGACATGCTGGATGTGCAACTTGAAGAATCTGATCATACTCTATTTGTATATGGCTTCTGTTCAACAGACGCACAGTATCTTGAGAGCAGCATATGCTGTTTGTGCCATGAATGGTGCTGTAGAAGCATCTTACTTGTGCCATGACTCGATTGCCAGGTATTGAGCTCGAGTCCAGCACATTTCATTTGGATTAACTATGTAATAATGAAAATGAAACTGTCCTCAATTGGTTATTGAACACTGTGTACATCTTTAATGAGCTCCAAGGGCCCCAGAATGAGGTACCTGAAATTGAAAATATAAAATAGGAAAGGGCAGGTTGTGTGAAAGATGCTAGTGAGATCTGGGTGTTTAATGATTGGAAACTAGTCCTGCCCGATTCCATGTTGCAGGCTAGGGTTAAACACCTACATGGCCCAAAGCATTTGGAGGGGATGGAATGTTGCAGACCTTTAAATGGTACTGGTGAAACCCACACTGCCATGCCAGGCTGAGAATTTATGTCAAAGATGTATTGTGTGTCAGAAAGTCAATGAAGGGAGTAAGACTTCGGAGCAGGAGTCAGATAGGGAAGCCAGGCGGACAATTCCATCACCTTCAAACCGATTTCTTGGGGCTGCCCTGCTGTAACTAGATGAAGTATCTGTGTAGTTCGTTTTCACCCTGGGTAGAGGCATATGCGACTAGGAGAGGAGATAGTCTGACCATGGCCAGTCTGCTCTTAAGGGAGTTGACCTGTAAGTTTGGAATGCCAGTTTACGTTGAGTCAGATCAAGGAAGTAACTTTAAAATTGAGGTGATGCAGGGATTCTGCACAGTCTCAGACAAGGACCTGAAGTTTCATTGCAGTAATAGACTGGAAGCATCAGGAGTGGTAGAGAGGGAAAATGGCATGAATAAAACTTAAATAACAAAAGTATGATCCTCCACATTTCTCAAATGGCCCTATGCACTCCCGCTGGTAATTATGAGGACTCGGAGCACCACCTGCAAAAGAACGGGACTAGCCCCCCACCCCGAAAAACTGATGTGGAGGACCAAGAGATTTCTTTCTGAGTATAGTAGAAGACAGTTCCACTATTACAAAAGACTTGCTAATGTGGTGCGTTCCAAATTCTCATCAGGTTGACTTGGCTACTCCAGTAGTGAGTTCCAAACTTTGCTATGATTTGAACCCAGGTGACTGGGTTCTTGTGAAGAAGCATGTGCACAAGTCCTGTTTGGAAGCCTGTTTGAAGGGACCTCATCAAGTAATCCTTGTGACCAACAAGTGTGAAGGCTTTTCCAACTGAATACATGCCTGACATATGAAGAGTAACAAGCAAAAGTAGGGGCAAGTCCAGCTGATTCTCCAAGTCAGCTCGATTCTGAGTTTCCGAGGCATCATAGGAAGAAGAAGTACTACCTGAGAGGTCTCAGCACGCACCACCTTCCTGATCAGCTGGCCAGTGCAGAGCCCACGAGAAACACCAGTCTCCAGCTCAAGGAGAAACTGAGACCAAGTTTGAAACTCTGCAACTGCTGAGTTCCTGTTAAGCTCTGGAGAACAGAATAATCAGACAGAAACCTGTGCACAACCAATTGAAGATAAAACAGGAGAAGCACTAGCAAAGCCATACTCCAAAAGGGGAAAATGTGCAGCAGAAAGCAGAAGTAACCAGTACCTCGAAGGAGGTAATGCATCATGAAGACCAATGGCCAAGGAATGAAAATGTCAAAAGGAAAGTTCTGACAAGATAAAGGCCAGAGACTATTAGAGAGAAAAGAGCTAGAGGATGATCAAAAGGATGCAGAACAGGCAGAGATTACTGACATTGAGCAGCCAGAAATCAAGAGACCCAGAAGACTCAGAAAACCAAACAAGTATTCAGGCCCAGAATGGACTTACTTTTTGAAAAGTGACACCGACTTAAATGACTTAGAGCAAAGTTGATGAGCGTCCATGAAATACAGAGATGGTAGTCAAGGAGAATGAATGTTGCCAGATGATTTGTGAAATTGCAGAACCTCAGTGATTTTTACATCCATTGATGTGCAGAATAGGGGGGGGAAGGTGGCAACTAGTGTCTGCGTGCAAAAGAATCTCACGATAGGCCCTTGTTGTACCCAGATGGAGCCGGGAAACGAAAATCAGGGATGTGCAGGCGATTTACCATCTCCACTTAGTGAATATCACTATTTTGAGTCAATGTTGCTCCTTTGTGGAACTAAAAACCCAGGATTACAGCAACAATTTTACAAGTTCAGCACGGAGCTCTGCCCACAAGTTGGTAGTCAGGGGTACATGCTTTGATTGGGCATAAGTTGGGTGCTTCCACAAAAAAAGGCGCTTTCCCTCCATGCAGCTGTGATTTTGCTCATTTATCCATATGCCCAAACTTGAAGTTTCTGGTGGGCACACAATATTGTAATGCTATTAAATTGGTTTGAGATAACTCAATAATTTACTGTGTTTGTTTTTCTTTTCCTGCAGTGCAGATGGAAGGAGGGCAGTCATTACCTTTAGACTTCAGAGTTTGGTATTTGAAGCCCAGTGCTATAATAATCTAGATTGATTTTTAGGTCGGTCTTGACAGTTCAGCTGTTGCCTGACCATCTGTGACCAACGTTTTCAGAACCCTACTGAGAGTGACTTAGCTCCACCCACCTGTTCATCTGAGTAGAGGATTTGGATTGGACCAAATTTGTGTGAAAAAAAAATAAAAAACCCACAAGTGCGATTCTATTGCATGTTTTGGCTTGTGGTAAACTTTATACTAGATACGCCGGGACCAAGTTGGTTATGGAGGCAAGCCAATGACCATGGCTCTAAGCTTGCCCTGTTTATTAAGAATGTTATGATAAAGGCATTCATTTATTGCGAAAAGCAGATGTTAAAGTCAATAGGCATTTAAGCGTGGATTGTAATTACTCTATACTATAGCACACAGATAGGTATTTTATTACATGTAGGCCTCATTTTGATTGTAAAAAAATCATATTTTAAAGTCCATACACATTTAAGGGTAGTTTGTTAGTACTCTGTATTCAAGCCTACAGAAGTGTATACTGTTACATGGAATCTCAACGATTACAATACCAGGCAAGGGTTTTTGTGCTGTTCTCCCTCCGACAAATGGTGGGTATAAAATAATGTACTGTCAGAAACACTGTTATGCCCTCTTAGCAAGATACTGGCCCTCCTTTGTCAACTATAATTTTGAATGCCATGTCATTTTATAACTGTATGCCCGATTGTTGCCGTGTTGGAAAGCATACGCTCTGTACTGCAGGCTTCAGTTGGTTATGGTGGCTAACACCACAACAGTATTTGTAGGCACATGTTTACCCCTTGGGACAGCTTAGTGCTGAAATAACAGATGTTTATATTCAACCATCCTTCTTAACTGTCTTACTTGCTCAACCATCTGTGCACTTAATCCACAAAGCCATATGAATCATACACATAAAATAGCCAAGGTCATTTGCACTGCTGCTGCAGACTGTGCTGTACCTCTCATTTGAGAAATGAGGCTTTGCTGATTCGGTCTGGGTTTTACCTGCCCTGTAACAGTAGATAGTTTGTCCTGCTACTGTAGTGTCAGAGAGGGAAGCTTCCACTGCCATTACCATGCTGTACGTATGTGTGTCCTGTGAAAGGGAGAAACTTGCACTTCTCTCCAAGTTGTACCTTTTCCATTAGTAATGGATGCCTGCACTGTGGATGCCCAGTGTGTGACGGATGCTGTGGTGTCATCTCTGAAAATGGGATGCTTGGGAAACTTGCACTGCTAATGCCCGACTCTTGCTCTGCTAATTGTGTGCTGTACCTATTCTGTGAGGGAGGAAAGCTTTATACTCCTGTTTCAGAAGTATTCATCCCACCAACTGTCTTTTGGTGCCACGGGGTGCATCTGGCTAAATATTTAGGAATAGTCTAAGCTCTAAAATACTTTTCAATTATTTTCATCTTGTAATTGATCTTTTATAGTTACATTCAAGGAGGAAAAATACTGGATTGTGGTGATTTTGTCTGACTTGGCATAAAAATACTGGCCAAACCAAGTACCACAGTTTCAGTTCTCTTAAGATGGCTTGAACAATTAATTTTTACCTGCAACACAGCTTGTAATGTTTCTTCTCACATTTTAGTCTAATTAAGATTGCTTAATGAATAAATGCTTTTGTTGCAGATATCCTTGTGTAACCTTTGCCCTCACTGACTCCATTTCTTTTGCGTTCACCGAAATACCCCTCTACTGCACAGGGGGGCGGGGGGTGTTTTTGCCTCAGATTGGTTCAGTTGACACTTTCCATCTTTATTTCTCTCCAAGTAATCAATCAATTAGCTACAAGCCAGTCAAATGGTTCGGTGTTTGCTAGATCAGTAGTGCATCCAGCTCAAGACACAATAAGACACCACTCTACAACAGTAGACATTGGGCACAATTCTTGTCACCATCAACACACAATACAGCTCGAAGCATACAGTTGTCCAAGTGTTTTCTCTTTCAGCTGTACATCCGGTCACGTTATACTGACAAAAGATATCCCATCCTTAATTGACATATCTATTGTGAATTAGTTAGAGTAAACCTATTGCACCCACAAACACTTAGAATGGCATCCAAGCCATACAAGTAGGAAAGCTAACCCAACCACTTGAAGTCAAGCAATGGACAACTATACACCTCAGCAGAACTAAAACTGCAGTGTCGTTAGGTACTCAGATCTACATACAATATTCACATTTGTAATTCTGTGATACCATTTCTATGAAAAAGGAGAACACATGATGTATCAACAATTCATTACTGTGCATCTCACCACTGTGCTAGTGTTTTATGGTCTAGGCATATCAAACTTCCTTTTCCTGAAGTTTTAGGTGTCTTTTCTCAACCTCTGGTAGGTACCCTGCAGCATTTTTCTACTATTCTACAGCTTTCACATAAGCTACTTTCCCTCCTCTTCCATGTATGGCCTGCTGCACAACTTGGGCTACTAAATAGCCTGCTTTCACTGCCCCTCCTAAGGTAGTCTGCTGATGTAAGTTATGGGTCAATGCCATCTGCTCTCTTGGACCAGCCTGCCCTACATTGCTGAGAAAGAACAGGACAAACGTTGACAACGTAGTTCAGACTATCGCACAGCGTCCCTACACTAGCTGACCTTGCTTTACTAAATAACTGAAAACCTACACCATAACCCAGTCCATTACCACCATCCAGTGGCACCAGCCAGTCCTATCCTTTTTAGTTAGGTACTCTTTATTGAAAAATCTCTGAATCGCACCCTGTGAACATTGACTAAGCTACGCCTCCGCTCCGAATCTGCAGAACAGTCATAACCAGGGACACTGGAATTATGTGATTGTGCAGCCACGGCTATTTTCACATAATTATAGATTTGCTGCATAATCTGCAGATTTTAACCAAAAAAAAAAAAAATTGTTTCTACCTCAAACGGTTCAAAAGATACTAAAAATGCAGGGACACGTGTTTCCGCACAGTGGAAGGCCCTTTGCAAAGCTGGACTGGTCACCTTTCTGTTGCTTATTGCTATATTTGGGTGTTAAACTGGTACTAATGAGGTGAAGCCAATGCTCATACAGTGTTCCCAAGTTAAAAAAAATAAAAAATGAAATACTGTAATGCCATTACAAAATGTGCCGCATAATTTGGCTTTTCTTGCTGCATAATTTACTGACCCCTACTGCATAATTTGGCCCTCTCCTGCCACATATTTCTAGTGGCCCTGATAAATAATTCCCAGAGAGCAATGTTGAAAGCATTTAAAAACAAACCATGCAAGCAAATGCATATTAAGTGGTTAATCGCCCTAAAGTGCATATAGGCTAACAATCTGGTCTGTAAACAGTGCTCTATACTATTAAATAAAAAATAATAAATTACAAAAAAGGGGGGACATGGCTAGTTTATCAGAAGTGGTACTATCAGGCAAGATGGTTTACATTGCTCATTGGGTCCCATTGTTGAAATGGGGGTCTCTAGTTAGCAGTAGATTGCACCCTGTCCAAGCAGGGACCCTTATTCTAGTCAGGGTAAGGGAGTTACACAACCAAGATAACCCCTGCTCATCCCCTTGGTAGCTTGGCATGAGCAGTCAGGCTCATCTCATAGGCAATGTGTAAGGCTTTTGCACATCAACACACAGTAACAGTGAAAACACAACAAAAGAACACCACACCAGTTTAGAAAAATAACCAATATTTATCGGAGTAAAACACCAAAATGACAAAACTCCAACATACAGAAATCAAGATCTCACTTTTAAAAAAGGTTCAAAACAGTTCAGTCCATAGGAAACTACGGACGTGTCATTTTGATCACAAAGTACCTTGTATGCGTCAAAATCAAAGACGAAAACAGGCGCAGGGGAGGTGAGGTGCCGGAAAAGCGAAGTGATGCGTCCGTTCCTTACAGTGAGGGGAGGTGATGCGCCCGCTCCTTACTGTGAGGGGAGGTGATGCGCCCGCTCCTTACTGTGAGGGGAGGTGATGCGCCCGCTCCTTACTGTGAGGGGAGGTGATGCGCCCGCTCCTTACTGTGAGGGGAGGTGATGCGCCCGCTCCTTACTGTGAGGGGAGGTGATGCGCCCGCTCCTTACTGTGAGGGGAGGTGATGCGTCCGTTCCTTACTGTGAGGGGAGGTGATGCGTCCGTTCCTTACTGTGAGGGGAGGTGATGCGTCCGTTCCTTACTGTGAGGGGAGGTGATGCGTCCGTTCCTTACTGTGAGGGGAGGTGATGCGTCCGTTCCTTACTGTGAGGGGAGGTGATGCGTCCGTTCCTTACTGTGAGGGGAGGTGATGCGTCCGTTCCTTACTGTGAGGGGAGGTGATGCGTCCGTTCCTTACTGTGAGGGGAGGTGATGCGTCCGTTCCTTACTGTGAGGGGAGGTGATGCGTCTGTTTCCAGACGCGCTGCCTTGGGTCCTTACTGCTGGACAACGAAGAACTTGGTGCACAGGTACGATGCGTCGAAAATACGGGTGCGTTCGGTCGATTTTGACAAAACAGACGCTGGATCGATTTTCCAGCCGCGAAACAGGTGTTGCGTCAATTTCTTCAGCCACACAGCAGGCCCGTGTTGGAGTCGGAGCGGGTGCCACTGACGTCGGTGACACAGAGCTCTGGACTTGGGGCTGCGGTGATCTTTCAGCCGCACGGCAGGCACTGCGTCACTTCTTCACCTGCACTGCAGTGATGCGTTGGTTTTTCAACTACACTGCATTGCTGTGATGGGAAAACCAGGTGCTGAAGGTCGATGTGTGGATTTTCTTCAGTCCTTTACAACAAAACCACCTCCATGGGCCCAGAACTGGAATTGGCACCACTTGGCAGGTCAGAACTCCCAGCAGAGGAGTTCAGGGGCTGCAGATGAATTTTTTGATGGCCCTGAGACTTCTTAACAGGAGGGAAGCACACACAAGCCCTTGGAGAACATGGGCAAGCAGGATACAGAAAGCAAAGTCAAGTCCTTTCATTGTCCAACACAAAAGCAGCAAGCAGTAGGCCAGCATAACAGCAACAAGCAGAGAGGCAGTTCCCCCTCATACAGCTTATCCAGTTCTTCTTGGCTGAATCTCCTCTTAGTCGAGAAGTGTTCTGAAGTTATGGTGTCACAGCTCCAGTACTTAGACCAGTTTCTGCCTTTGAAGTAGGCAAACTTCAAAGGAAAGTCTTTGTAGTGCACAAGACCCTGCCTTTCCCTGACCTGGCGCCAGACACTACAGCGGGTGGAGACAGCTTTGTGCGAGGAGAAGCACAGCCCTATCCAAATGTCAGTGGCCAACCCTCTTTTAGAAAGGGGCACGGAATGCGGCTAGTTGCACAGCCGGTTTTGAATAGGCCGAGCGCGAGACGCAAGCATGACGTTTCCGGAGTAGATTTCCGCTGCCGCACAGTGCTAACGTTTCATCTAATGCTTGATTGGTGACGCTGCTAAATGCGAATCAGGCTTCATAGATATTCTGAGCCAGGCATTTGCTGCAATGGCCTGTGCGTCCTCGTGCGCAGCATTTTCGAAGGGGGGCACATACCCCTAAACTGGTTACCTAGCATAGAGTCTTCTCCAGATGCGCCTAGAACTCCTTACTGTGCCTATAAATGCGACTGTCTCAAAGTTTAATTGGTGCAATTTGAATATCAAAAACATGCACTGGAGAGCTGCAAGTCAGCCTTCGAACAAAGGACCACCCTTGCCTCAACCGTGAGCCTTAGGTTTTCAGCTGTTTTAGTTCAGTTTCATGAAACCGAGACTACAACCCCCAGAATGCAGTTTAGTTAAATGAAAGCAGGGTCAGGAAACACGTGTATCAGGAAACACGTGTATCAGTGAACACCCCCCCCCTTTCCACCCAGAGTATAATACTAATCATGAGATGGAGAAAAAAAACACGCACACACACAACACACATGGATCGACCGATAGAAACTCCATGACAGAGGACAGCAAGACACACTTTGCATCCATTTTCATATAACTCGTTTCGTCGTCAGACACCTCCAGAAGATTGAAAGCATGCCTGCTTTCTAACAATCAAGTACGAAATGGTTTGACACCAATAGCCAAAATGTAAATCACCCCCGGCCTCAACACCATTACATCGTAACCGGTCCTGACCTTTTCATCTGCTAATCCTTATTGTACAGAAGCCATCGGATGTATCTGGCTACGTCTGAAAACCAAAGCAGACATCAAAAAACCAGTTGTTGGGGATTGTTCGAGATGCAAGACTGGGTAATAGCGGCTTTTTTATACACAAAACGGCCCCAGTGAGGTGTGCTAGTCTAATGAGTTCAATGGAATCTAAAGAAAGAAGACTACAACTCCCAGAATTCATTTCGTTTCACGTGAAGGTTCGGGACTGGAAACAGCCTCCCCCCATGGTGTGCCTTTTGCCCCTGCCGCTCAGATTAAGCCATTTGCACATCGGCGAAGCATTCCAAGAGACGTTTTAGGGCGGCCACACAAAATTCTGAAAGCGTGGGACGGGGAGTACTTTTGCGACGAAGGGCAGTGCCATGTTCCTGAATCAACTACACTATTTTGCTTATCACGATTCGACCGCCTCTCCCCACGTGGATACCTACCAATGAATTGAAAAATCTCCATCTTTAATGCAAACCACCGCACAAACAAGTGTGCTGCTCGGACGGGGTATCCTATCCTCTTTTCACATAAAAGAAAAAATCATCCCCTGCTTCTCGTTTTAAGATGGAGCACACCTGTGAGCAAGGCCCAACCAGCAAACGCTCAATGAATAGTCATTTCTGATTGGCCCAAACGACTTCCTGCTAACCAATGGGCTCGTATGGATTTTTTTAAACCAGTATGTTTGATCCGATGAAAGTTTAAGAAAAAGCTCGACACTGCAGGGCACTTAGGCTTTGCTTGAAAATAAGGGCAACGAATAAATGTCAGGTTCTGTGTATTTTCGCATTCGTGAGGTTTTCTTTCGACCAACATATGTTGCAAGACTGACTACAGAGCACAAGGAAGATTTTTCTCATTTCAATCACAACACTTATTTTGGTACTTGTAGGATGAAATGTTAATTCATAGAGTGTCCTGCTTTTCTGCTAGCTCAGGTCTGTTCTACTGCATATAAGTCCAGCCCTGCCCAGCTTCCCTCTTCAAGGTGTCGCTAGCTGCTCTAGTTCTGTTTTTTTCTTTGCATCGTGGTACTTGAAGTCTTGTTTATGCCATTATAAACCAGGACTATCAAACCACAGGATGCAAAAAGGAACAGATATTCATGAATAAACATGGGTAAACTTGGCAGCTATGTAAGTCCAGGCAACCGTAGTGCTTTTGATAAAAAGACACAGTATGATATGTGCCATTGGCCAGCTATGCAGGTAGTGTTATGCCTGGTTGTTTCTATGGTACATGTAGTTGTATATATTCTTTAAGGCATCTAGCATGGAAAGTACCTACATTTAAAAAAAACATAAGGCCTGCAGAGATCCTCAGAACAAGAGAGGATTTCACGTCGCCCGCGACACCATGTTTACAGTCAAGGTCTAGCAATTAACACATCAGTGCATTCTGGAAGTTTTGGTCTTGGCTCCTTCCAATTGAACTGATTGGCCAAACACACTGGAAAACAACGATTTTCAAAAGGAAAGCCAAGGACTTGGAACGTTGTGTCCCAGTACACAGAACCACATGGAAAGCCTTGTACTGGAAAATTTAGCATAACCCCAAATTTATATTAAGTCTCATATTTTCGATCAGGGACCATGAATAATCGCTCGCATTAGCATGGCAGGCGCTTAAGACTCTATTATGATACAGACGGTAAGATTATGTCTTTTGTTTACTAGAAATACCTGGCAGCAGAAAGATAATTTTTTTTTAAATAATGGACGATAACTGTTCCAAAGCAAACTAGTACAGAGACGCACTAATGAAGATGACCCAACCATTAGGTAGGAATGCAGTGGCGGCCGGCATGGATCCGTGGCGGGGGCGATGGGTGGGGGGTTTGAGGGGTGTAAAAAAGATGGAAAACAACCTTACCTCCTCGCTGTGTCTCTTCTCTGTCGTCGTCGTGTCTTTCCGTCTTCTTTCCGCGTCTCTCCCAGCCATGAACAGGATGCACATCCAGGCTCCCCTGACCAATCACAACGCTGCAATGCAGTGTTGTGATTGGTTTGAGCGCCGTGGTCGGTGCGCAGCCAGGGAATGGGAGCCTGGGTGTTCTCCACCCAGGCTGTAACGCAGCCTGGGTTGAGAACATGCAAATAGCTCATGACTGTTTGGCCAGCCTGAGAGAGCCGGCCAATCAGTCCGTGCGCACTCACAGACTGCCCACCACTCCTTCCCCTGCTCTGAGAGCAGAGCAGCCCTACCCCACCCCACAAAGATGCAGCAGCAGGAGCAAATAACATGATAATAACGAGTTATTATCATTTTATTTTTCATTTATTTCCAATGCTGAAAGCAGTGGGGTGACACTCCTCTGCCTTAGCGGACGAGCCGCCACTATACCAATGAGCAATAATTGTGTGCCAAATGAAATGACCGCTTACTTACCAGTAATCTTCATTGCTCCAAGTTCTACTCTTTCTCGTCACAGTCCTTACTCCGTGAGCAATAGCTCCTCCCACTGGATGTACCACCAAGCAAAAGAGAAAAAAGTTTACCATCCCTCCTTCATTCCATACACACATCTCATCACGTGATATAAAAAGAGGTCATGCCCACCTTACATCCTGTCATACCAAGCTCAATGAAGCCTAACAAATCCCAAAGATAGCGAGGATGGGAAATTTGGACTGTGACGTGTAAGAGTAGAACTTGCAGTAATGAAGATTACCAATAAGTAACCGACCATTACATCCTTGTCAATTTTCCCCCTTTCTGTCTTTACTCTGTGAGCGTATACCATAGCAAGCAGAACGGCTTCAGAGCAAAACAGATATGAGCAATGCAAATATTATTCAATATTTCCATGATCAACCAGATAGAAATATATAATTATTGATGATCAGCTGCTTAGCCCAGAACTGAAACCCCTAATGCTGCTGAAGAACTTCCTCCCAGTAGTAACCTATAGTGATTTACTAAAGTATTCAGGGAAGCCCACGTGGCTGCCTTACAGATATCCTGCATTGAAGCTCCCTTGAATGCTGCTCAAGAAGCACCCATACCTCTGGTTGACCTACCCTGGACCACTCCTGGAACACTTTCTCCTTTTGACCCAAATGCTGAAATAATAGCCAACTGTAATCATCTACTTAAGTAGCAGTAGAAGGCTTCAGGCCCTGACCCCAAGAGAACAAAAGTCACAAAAAGGGAATCAAACCGCCTGAAAATCCTTGTCCTTCCCTGGTAAATCAATAATGCCTTACTAACATCCAGCAAATGCAGAGTCTTATCCTCCTCAGAGACTGGATTCAGACAAAGGATTGGATGCACAAAATCCTGCGAACAATGGAACTGAGAAACCACCTTCGGGATAAAGACAGAGCTAGGACAGAGAATTACTTTGTCTCGGAAAATCTCAAAAAAGGATCAGAAGGCAAAAACGATTCCAAATCCCCCACCCTTGTAGCAGATGAAATGCAGAAGAAATGGCACCAAAAATATCACCTTATAGGTAAGGATCTTAAGCTCTGTTACCTCCAAATGCTCAAACGGTGATCTTGCAACACCAGGGGAAGATCCCAAGCAGGTAAGGTAGAATGAAACAGAGGTCTCTTAAGCAAAAACACCTTTAAAGCCTTACTACTAAGGGAGCCACACTTTCAAAATCAGGACTAGTCTTAGCCAGCCTGTCACCACCAGACCTGTTTCTGACAGTGGCGTAACGAAACTTGAGGAGGCCCCCCTGCAAGGTACGTGGAGGGGCCCCCTTCAAATTCAATCAGGAGCT
The DNA here is from genome assembly GCA_963921515.1 of Calotriton arnoldi. NCBI lineage: Eukaryota > Metazoa > Chordata > Amphibia > Caudata > Salamandridae > Calotriton > Calotriton arnoldi. The sequence goes on from CAWUFW010001662.1 coordinate 2,580,963, forward strand.
CTGCAGCCGGAGTACTGTGCTGAGGGGGCCCCCTGGCGCTTGGGGCCCCCCCGCGGGGTCTGCGGGGGCCTGTGTTACGCCCCTCATGGGGTGAGAGCCTGTGCTCTCAGAGGCCGGGAACAAAGCCTGCTCTAGGCGGAGGTGCTTCACACTACTCCCCCAGGCCGGAATGACATTCCAGGGAGGATAGCTGCAAAGGCAATGCTGACTCTGAAATACAACCCAGGCATCTCCAGATAGTCTTGTCCTGCAACTGTGACGCCCACATGAACCCCGGAGCATCTCCAGCCCTTTGCGAATCACCAGAGAACTCCCTTGGGGTAGAGGTGCTACTACCCTGCAGTCACAAGGCACTCTACCCACAGAGTCCGGTTTACTGACTTGCTGCTCTCCGGAGACTCAGACGCAGCCCCCAAGCAAAAAGAGGTACATGAGCTCTGGAGGGTCAGATCTGTCTCCCCACCAGATTGGAGGCACACAGACCTACAGGAGCAGTGCTGCACCAATAGTGACCCCCTGTAACCTACACCGAGACAAAAAGTCCAATCCAGACTCCAAATACCCAGGAAGCAAGCACCCATTGAGGGACATCGAGACCCCTGAGACCCACTTTGTGAGTGACCCAGCTGTCCCAGAATTGTCCCTGCAACCTGCCTGCCCCTGACCACGGCAACATCTTGACGTACGCCGCTAGCTGACCTATCTTCTCTGCACCCAGCCCACCTGGCATGGGTACCAATGAACCAGCTGTGCTCCCACAGTCCTGAGGACCTTGCGACCTGCTCTCTTGAGTGGTACTCCTCAGACTTACCTTTAAGTCTCCTTGTGCAGTGTGTTTTCTGGTGGCCCCCTTCTTCTTTCTGTGCCTGCTACCAGCGACCTCAGCACCCTGCTCCCGGCTGAATCCGGGATGCTCCAGACAAACCGCTGATGGAACATTGGGCTTGGCCTTTCTACTTACCTAAATCCATAAGGTGAACCTCAAAATCCAAGAGTGTGTTATTTTGTGAACTTTGAAAATTCATATATTAAAAAGTCCTTACCTTAGAATGAAGTTCTTGGACTGAAAAATTATATAAAATTCGATGTTATTTTTGCATATTGGTCTCACCTTTATTCTTGAGTGTGTGTCTCATTCATTGGCTCTGTGATTGCAACAAATGCTCAACACTACCCTCTAATAAGCCTAACTGCTCGCCCACACTGCCACAAATAGAGATATTTTTGCCTCTGTGTACCAATCTGGGATCCACTGGACTCTGTGAACTTCCTTTTAGTGCACTATATAGAGAGTCAGCTTCCTACAGAAAGAAGGTGGTTTGTCAGCGCACGTAAATGCAGTCTTGCCCAAGGAACTATTATGATTGTAGAGGCTATCAAGCCCTGTACCCTTAACCAATCTCTGGCTGTTGTAGCTTTGCTTCACAACAAGTCTGTCAGGTCCATCATGAGTCAGTGAACCCTTGTCTGAGGCAAAGTGACCTCCTCCTTTGCACTGAAAAGTCCTCCAATGAACTTATTAATCTGGGAGGGTTGTAGGTGCAACTTGTACTGAATCAGAAGCAGACCATGGACCTGAATGATCTTGCACACCTTCTTAACATGATGTTTTTCTTAAAAAAAGAACAACAACAAATCATCCAGTCATCAAGAATGGGAATACCTGAATGCCCTTACCATAGATGAACCCCACCAAGGGAGCCATCACCTTAGTGAAAATTCTAGGAGAAGAAGCCAAACCAAAAGGAAGTACCTGAAATTGAAAATGGTTCTATCTGATGTGGGAGCGAAGGTATTTCTGTGATTCAGGGTGAATATGTATGTGAATGTACACATATTGCAGATCTATCAAAGCCAACAAATTTCCTTTCTTCTTTCTTCATGAACGACCAACCAGCTGAAGGGATAACATCTTGAACTTTATGTGAGGTACAGCATTTTTCACAGCATTTAGGTCTAAAACTGGCCTGAAATCTCCTCATGGTTTTGCCACTAAAACCAGAATCAAATAAGTTCCCCTTCCTCCTTGTTGAAATGAAACTTGTACAATTGCTCCCTTGGTCAACAGTTTTTCCACACCTTTCTGCATAGCCACGTTCTTCACTAGATTGCGTGGATGAGGAGTAACACAAAAATAATCGGGAGAAGGAGAAGTGAGCTCTATCCGATTACCTTCACGGATAATCTGCAGTACCCACTGAGCCTAAATCAAACTTTCCTATTAACTTCAGAAAAACTTCAGCCTTCCTCCCACCGGAAGACTCCCACTTGGACTGGAGTAGTCAGGATGGTAATGGACCCTGAATAGTTGCTGCACGGTGCTGGGACCAGGTCTGGTTGAACGGAGGGACTCCTCGGCCATGTCCCCTCCCACAAAAGGGCTAGGTGCCAGATTTTTGCAGAACAACTGGACCAAAAGCCCTTTGAAATACTGTATACCTTCCTCTAGTGGCCTGCTGATCCCCAAAAAATCTGGGCCCTGAGAAAGGAATTTTGATGAGCACATTCTGCTGGTAGGCCTCTGTTTATCTAGGCCTCATCCTTACCTGGCGACGTGCCGATATTGTAGATCCTACTGCCGAAGATGCTGCATTGAAAAAGGCATAGGAGATATCTGACACGAATCTAACCTGATGCTCCATAATTGCCAGGGTCTGAGTTACTTCTGCACCTTGATCTAATAATTCAGCCAGCATCTCGAAATCTTTAACCAAGGACTGCATTGTATTACTTCAATAGGCTGCTGCTGTTATTGCAAAAATGTGTGGCTGCATTTTATGGTAGAGTGAAAAAAATACTCAGATTTATCTGACTCAGGGGGCTCTGGAAAAGCCATATTAAATCTAATGTGCTACAAAACCTCCTGCTGGACCGAGCTCTGAACAAATCTGCCCCTGATATCCTCCTCGACATCCAACATTATCGCTTTTCCTGATACACTTTATTGCCTCCATATTACCAGAGTTACAGGAAAGAATACCAAAACCCCTGACCAAGAAGACTGTTTTTAAATCAACCAACAGGCTAACAAATGCCCAATCAGCTGGCTTCGAAACGAAAGGCCCTGCTGGTTTGTATATCTTGGTAATTTTTGCTAGGGGCTCATCCAATCAGGCTGCCTCACCTACTACTGAGAGCGCGCGCTTCCTGAGTCTGTCCCCTAGCAATTTCACTAGCTAATCACAGTGCGGCTTTCTCATACTACTCCTGACTAATAAAAAAGAAAACAGCCTCGCTGTAATATCATTCCCGAAACACTATTGGGCAGAGGAGCGTTCTGTAAACCCAGGCGCACCCATTTCCAAAACAGGCCATTTATCGCCTTAATTGTTCCACTCTAGCACAAGCTCCTACCACGGTCACAATCATCTGATGGACCCAACTCGCAGGTCCTCTTAAGGGTGTTTACAAATCTATACACTTTGAGGTCAGATTGTGAGTATGGTAGGACCGAGGGATGGGAAACTGTTTTTCCCTTTTGCCTGGCGGTACATTTGGAGGGAGGATCTATTGCTCGTGGATAAAGGATTGGGACGGGAAGAGGGGGGAGGAGGTGGTTGTGAGCAACATCCAAACCACAACAGAACATTTTGTCATATCTGCGCTGAGTGATTGAAACATGATTAAGGTGTGCAATGAACATAATATGTAAACGGATCATATATAATGAAGCTGTGATTAGCAGTATTTGAAGTACTTTTCAGTGGTAGCTTCTAAGTACAATTTAGGTCAGGGTTAGATGATTAAAGTTGATAGAATTTAAAGACCAATTTAGTGCAGGCGTGGGTTCTTTTTAATGAATATCTAAAAAAATAATGACAAACTAAGACCTTTAAACTGCATTGCCTTGGAAAACCGGTCACAATTTGAAAGAATTAAAGATCATTTTACAAGGGAGTTGGTGTTTCCCCCTAGATATTTGAGAAATAGTGACAGAAAGTGAATGTTAAAGACATTAAAAAAATCTTGTGATTTAATACCAACAAGGTGGCTTGGAGAGTCTACCAATAGGAACATTTGAAAAAAATAGTTGCAAATAGTAGATATAAAATACATTGTGCCTCCAGCGTTGACCATACATTAAAAGAATTGAAAGAGAAGGGAGCTGTGGTTTCTCATTAAGAAATGCCAGATAAATCTAGAGGATAACAAGATTTTGGTCCATTGACAATATGATGGGCTAGTAAATTTGGTTAAAATATGGCAGAATATGAAGAACACTTTACGAGAGGCTGGGGTTGACCCCATGGATTTTGTGGGAAGATCTGAGCCATAAGATGTATTTTATAGCATAACTGGTAAGTAACGTTGTGAAAACCTGGGAGAATAAAAAACATTCTACGCTGGATATTTAGCACAATTTTCCACAATGCTGCAGTCATCACACTTTGCATGTTCTCAAAATGACTGGTTTATGCTCTGCAATATACACACTGCTTCCAAGGGCATACTTTTCAAATTCTATAATGGGCTTTTTTAGACCTATTATCCTTAGGGTGGTCTTTCCCCAGACTTTTTGCCTTTTGCTTCCCATTTTTGCTGTTTCTTTTTGTTGGGCTTAGGACGCTGAGCACTTTACCACTGCTAATCAGTCCTAAAGTGCATGTGTTTCTCCCCTAAACATGATTGACATTGGTTTATACCTGATTGGAATATTTGTTGTACTGGTAAGTCCCTTGCAAAGTGGTACACCATATACTGAGGGCCTGTACTTCAAATACTACCAGGTGGGCCTGCAGCACTAATTGTGCCACCCACGAAAGTAGCCTTTCAAACCTGTTTCAGGCCTGCCACTACAGTGCCTGTGTGTGCAGTTTACTGCCACTTCGGCTTGGCATTTAAAACTACTTACCAGGCCTTAAACGCCCCTTTTATTACACATGCCACCTTTAAGGTAGGCCCTAAGTAACACTAAGAGCAGGGTATCATGTAAGCAAAAGGTAGGACATGTACTCTTGTGTTTTACATGTCATGGTAGTGACAAACAGCCTATTTCATTTTTCACTATTGTGAGTCCTACCACTCTCATAGGCCAGCATTGGGAATTCCTTAATACACTTTTAAGCTGCAATTCCTGATCAGAGAGGAGTAGTTTGATCATGTTTAATATCTTTGGAATGGTAATGATAAATCCTCCTTACTGATGAAGTTGGATTTAACATTACTGTCTTAGAAATGGCACTTTTAGAAAGTGGACATTTCTCTGCACTTACTGCTCCATATGCCTGACAACCTGTTTCCAATACACGTATGGGCTGGGTGATAGCTACACTTTGTGCATTCCCTCTCGACAGCCACAAATACAGGAAGGTGAGGTTCATCTGCATTCTGATGGGTCTTCCTGGGAAGGGAGGAATGGGAGGGGATGACACTTACACTTCAATAGGTAGTGTCCTGTCCACACAAGTTCCACAATGAACATAGTGTCTTTGCAAATTCCATAATGCTCAGTTAATCCACTTCATGAATATACCTACTTTACTTTAAAGGTTTCCCTAAAGTGCACACGGGTACAGTTTTGCAGCTCTTTATTATACTAGAGCAAGCAAATTGTTCTGTTTTGTGTAATGCACCTAACATGCAGTGGCGGCTGGTACCCTAAACATTTGGTAGGGTAATCACCCAAATATTTCGGGTACCAGCTGCATGTGGCTGTCAGTCGTGGTTCGTTATAAACAGTGTTTATAACGAACCACGACTGACAGGTCTGAAGTTGGAGGCGAGGCTGAAAATTAATTAAAATGAACATAAAAATGCACCTACCTCGGCTGGCTTGCCTCCTCCAGTCCTTGTGAGTCCCTCGGCTCCCTGGCTGCAGCAGTGGAATTCTACACACAAATACAAATCCTGATGCTGGTTTCATGCTGCAGATGAGCAGCAGGAGAGCAGTTTCAGGATTTGCAGGAGCAGGCTGCCTTGACGCTCCTCGAGGCAATGGGAGCCTGTGTCTGCTTTCCACCCAGTTGTCTGAGACAGCTAGGTGGAGAGGTTTACACTGCGCAAGTCAGGCTGGCTGTCGCAAGACGGCCGGGCAAAATGACCTGCGCAGTGTAAACAGGTGGAGTGAGCACCACTCCCCTGCTGCCAGTCATCAGTGGTGGCCCCGCTCCCAAACAGGGCTTGGCTGGGGAAAGGGAAAAACAAAATGGTGATAAATGTAGTTTATTACCATTTTGTTTTTCTCCTTTGCGGCAGCGCTGGCAGCAGTGGGGCGACACTCTTGTGCCCTAATGGAGGGGCCGCCGCTGCATATATACATATAACAAATGCTCCAGATAAGACTATGCATGGTGTTGTCATGAACCTGGCTAGCTAGCCATGGCTCCCAGATTAAAAAGCTTTACTACGGTCCAAATCTTAATGCTGTTTATGTTGTCTAGTTCGGACCACGCATTCCACTCCACTGTCTGCAATAGGAGAAGGCATCAGCCCTGGCAAGACAAGTGCAACATGGCAGGTCTGATGGCAAGAGTCACGAGGGACAGCAGCATTCGCTCGGTCTTTGTCTCTCTCACCTCATGCCTCCTGCTCATGGCTCCTGTGGTGTCTTCACCGGGAAGCTTGCAGTTGCCTTCTAGATATCACCACAAACCATTAAAGAGTATCCAGCCTTTATGCTTCAGACGCTGGGACTCTGGCACTTCTGTGTTTCTGCCAGGAGATCCCGCGTGGAGCATGTGTTTAGGAGTGGTAGTGCAGATGTAAAGCTGACAGGAATGACTCTCATCCTCCTGTTCAAAAGCAAATAAATGGCTGCCAAGTGTAACACTGACAAAACATTGTATACGGATGGATTGTATGGTGAACAACATTTTATGAGCCACCCATTGGGGACCTCTGCTGTAGCGCTCCTGTGATTATGTCATAGACAGTCCACCAGAACGTTCTATTCACTTGTATTGTGTGCTGTTATTTTAATGAGTTTAAGATTCATTTGTTGCTAATCTTAAGTTTCAATATCATTATGTGTGCTGCTGGTGACTTGAGAGTGTGAAATGGTGGTGCCAGTATTCCGTTGTGCATGCTCCGCAGCCTGAGCGCCACTTGTGTCACCTTATTTGACTCACTTTAAGGAGTCTCTCATTTTGTAGTAAAGCAGGATATCCTTAATGAACACCCCCAGCCTTTCCATAGGATTAGAAGTAAAAGCATTAAAATAATAATGAATTATCTTGTAGAGCACAGCTCTGTTATCTGAATCTCCTCAAGGTTAATGTTACCAGGTGAGCTGAACAACTTGTTTCCAGGGCCAAGTTTTCATTTACTAAATCAAGGTACTCTGGGAATTGTAATTTTGGTTCAATATTTTAATTAATCCGATTAGACAAACGCTGGTGAAATTATTTGTAAGATCGAAGCCTAGGACTTGAAATGTTAAGTCCTATTCCACAGTCATCTGCTAGATCTACAGAGGTGGCTTCAGTGGCGTAGCTAGAGCTTTTGCCACCCTGGGGCGATCTATGAGTTTGCCGCCCAGTGACGGCCGGTGCAGGTAGGAGGGGGGTGGGGGAGGATGGGGGGTGGAGACAGACGACGAGCAGGGGGGAGGCGACAGACAACAAGGGAGAATAGAATTTAAAAAAAAGAAAACTTACCTTGCGCTCGCCGCCGCCCGCGGACAGCCCCCCCATCCCCAGCTATGCCACTGGGTAGCTTGATGAAAGATCAGTTGGGCAGAGGATTAACTGCCAAATAGACTCAAGTTATGTGTAACATCTTCAGTTAGTTCTGACTTTTTAGCCATTAGCACTTGGCATTCCGGGTCTTTTTGTTACTCTTTTACCATTATAAGTATGAACTTATTTGTTCCAGCTTACAAAATGCTTTTAGTAAAAAAGCCAGATGTAGCGCAATCTGTCACACATTACCTACTCATCACTCTTCCCCTCCCCATTACTGTCCTCAGTGATGGGGTCTCACCCACTCCACAGACGGACACCAGCGAGAAAATACTAAAAGCAAGAGAGAACTACACCCCTTTTGATGCGCCCATTTTTAACCCCTTTCACCTTAAGCTCCTTCTGCTCTTTTCCTGTCCTGGTGGACTCTATAGCTACAGGATTTAAGGTGAGCATAGGGTTTCTTCTAATTGTGTATTGTTTTATCTCCAGTGCAGGTTCTTCAATTATTTGCTGCTGTTTCTGCTTTGTAGAGGCTTTCTTGTCAGTGGCGCATGAAGTAATCGACCCTCGGCTAGTGCATGCGCCCACGTTAGTTGCCTAGCTGCAAGGGAACAATGAGAAGGTGGTATTTGAAAGCAGCATGCCACACAGATAGAAGGTGTTTTTCTTTGCTACATGCTGTGCATAGAATTATGCAGAATCTTTCTCAAAATTGGCAGATTACTGCATTGCGTGGGTCGCTGCTTTAGATTCTTGGTGCTGCAGACAGATTTTCTGCAGATGGGGGAAGAGAGATTGAAAATGTTGCTCTCTTTTCAGGCACTAACTCAAGGCACTAGTTTAGTGGCCAACACTTGATGGCACATCGCTTTGAGACTGACGAAACCCCTTTGCGCCCAATGGATGCTTGGAAATCCAGCAGCTGCCTAGGGGCCGAAAGCTGATCTCTGAGGCCCTTATTTATTGCACCATTCGGCTTCGCCCAGACGGAGGGGTGGAAACACTCTCATACATCACACGAGGTCTCTTTGTCAAGGTCTCTTCATGGGAGCAGGTCACAGTTTCACCTGAAAGATCTAAGAAGCACAGTAGGGGAGTTCAGCTTTTTGTTCTCACCCTCTGGACCCATTTCATTAGCCTGCGCCCCCAAAGTATGCAATAATTTTTACTTAATCTGACTTCAGAATGTTACCTCAGATAAGGGAGGGGCAGCTAAAGACTATGACTGAAGTCACGGTCAAGGCTGTCATTGGTCTGCTAGCTCCCCATCTCCTAAAGTTTCTTGTCTAGAAGAAGATCTTCTTCTATATTGTGGATGAGAATAGAGCACTCTCTTAGGGTGTTATGTTATTGCAATTACAATGTGAAGAGATACGTTTTTAGATGTTTGGAAAATAAAGTGATTTGAATTTGATTCTAAGGGGACATATATAAAAGTAGAATTGTTTTAGTACATTATGTTCCATACTAAGGTTAATTCAGTGAAGTACCGTAGTGCTTAACCTCAAAACCTCGATAATGGCATTGAACACGATCCATGTTTACCTGGAGATAATTATCAATAATGTGTGCACCAGTAAAGGTTTAATCATAGAAAAACAAGGGAGTTACCTTCACCACTACAGATACAGGAAACACCCTGTGTGGTAATCTCACAACAGTTTAGGAACCTCAACATCACATTGATTACGCTAACTTGAACACCTACCTTCCCTACTGAGTATAGCGTAAGCGATCGATCTTTTATTTACCTAAAGTGGTTGAGGGGAAGAAAACAACTCAGACAGATATTAACAAAGTCGTCATGCCTGAAAAGATCACTGACTCCAAAGTGCAGTTTGAATATTTATTATAAGGCCAAAAATAATTGGATGTAAATACATCTCAATAGCAAAGTATAGAGGTACAGAAAAATTAATACAGAGCCGATATTTCGGATATAAGTAATTCGGCCCAAAAGACAAATGATTATAAATTCCAAAATTACAATGCAACACAAAATAGATGCAATATTCAGCTCTCGACTCATTGAAAGAAATCACAATCTTTCCCTACACTACTCTATATGAGGGCCCTTCCTGTCTCTCTTCTATCGTTCCCCAATGGTGTCAGAACGTGTGACTTCCTAAGAAGTACTCACGTCAAATGGGTCATTTAGCTTAAGGCTATGGAGCTCGCTCTAAGATGCTCCTTCTTCTCCGAAAGCTAGCAGAAGTCTGGTCTCTCTGTCCCTGCGCATCATACAAAAAGATGGGATCCAACTAACATTGCGTCACTGTTTCTTAAAATTTTCCATTAGACCTCTATGCAGTAGCTGGTTCTCTTTTTAATTAATGATATCTTCTTCCAGTGGCCTTGGCTTCCAGACAGACCCGATACGCAAGGCATCCTCCCTTCTCGCTTCCAGCTATCTTAAAAGACATTCCGGATCTCTCCTTAACTCTGAAAATAACGATGTGTACTCTTGCACCTGCAACAGGGTGAGAACATTCGAACTTCGAACACAACAATCATTTAATTATTTATTTCTCGAGAGCAAGGAGAATCACACATTAACTTTGGGCCTATATTTCAGACAACTTAAACTAATCACCATTACGATATATAAAAATAATATTGTCCTGCGCATTATGCATGGAGGAATCATAATACATACAAAATTCTACTTAAATGCGTTCACTAGTTTCACTAGTTTCAATATTAAACGATTCAAATAAATGTTTCTTAATAATCAAAAACACTGCAAACAATACAAATACATGAGTATAGTGCACTCATACAAATAGAGTGCTATCAGCGCTCTATCAGTTCCCCCCTCTTATGACTAGTGTCATAACACCAACTTTCTATTCTTCTGTAATTTCTCCTTGTAGAAGAGACCGACCTAAACAGGAGCTGTAGCTTGCCGTCCCTGTCTGAATCGTTCTAATCCTTTAAGGTGCTGGTAATGTCTGTCCTGCAGTTGCTCAAGTTGGTGCTCCCGCTTTCTCAAAACAGTCTCCTGATGTCGTGCCCTTTGCCATTTGTACGCCTTGATGGCTCCTAATAGGACGATTATACAAATGACAGCTATTATAATAGGCTTCAAAATATATCCCATTATTCCTTGTCCCAAACTTCCAAACCAACTGCCTATCTTGCCAAAGCCTTTCCCCACTTGTTCCCAGAGTCCTTCAGCAGCCATCTCACGTAACTCTTGATGTATATCTGAAATATTATTGATGTATTTCCTTATATCCCGACTGTTGTCAGGAATATAAGTGCCACTGTTGAACTTTCAATAATTTGCAGACTCCTCCGGCTTTTGCTAGCAGCACATCTAGGGCAAGACGGTTTTGCAAAACCATAGCCCTTATCGAAACCATCTCCCCATCTACAAGTAGTAGAATCTGAGCTGTATTTATGGAGAGCTTATCCACTAATGTTGCCAACTTTCTGATTTTCAAATCATTCAGAATCACACCCATACTCTGTATCATAGCTCCAAATTACGCTGTTCCACTGCTAACGAACTTCCATCAATCCCAACGCGGCGTTACCCCCACCAACCTATCACAGCGCGGCGCACCCTGACGTCACTTCTCACTCCTTGCAGCGGCTCACCCGCCTTTACAATTTCACAGCAAACTCTCATACACACATTCGTACCACAAGTAACTGTATAACCAAAAGTTATTCAACCAAGTAACTGTTCCTACACAAATTCAATAACTTACAGTCACATAAACAAGTAATTGTCTGTCACTGAAGATCGATAGAACACTCTCACAAGAACATTCAGCCATAGTGACCCCCGACCTGCGTTGGTCACTCAATCGCTATAGTCCACCCCCGGTACCTGAGGCTTTCTACCGCGACCTCTTCCTCATTCACACAAAGGTCCCTAACACAAGTGGATTGTTGATAGCGCTTCACAACACCCACATTTAATCAGACAATTACAATACAAAACTATCCCGGGATCTTGGACTTCTCTTGAGTCCGCTCACCAAAACTTAAACCAACAAGCATTGGCATAGCCAATAGGTCTCGCCTTTGGGACCTTATGTGTTTAGCCAGAACTTTTGGCTATTTTGTAGAGCATTGTGGCTGCTGTGCATCATGCTGAAAAATTATAATAAAAAGTGTTAAGCATTTTTGTTACCTTTATACAAACCAAGACGACATTATATACAACTGAACAACCGGATTAAAAAAAGATTTGAACATAAAAAATGTCTTCTAGTTTTTTTGTACTTGCACTGCTGGCAACTTCTTCCTGCCTGTTCTCATGCTTGTTTGTTATAATTTTGTTTGTTATGGGGGAGCGGGACATAAATAACGGGGGAGTGGAGATTGAAAAACAGTAATTTAATTAGAACACGAGCAGCGGACGGACACCAGGGGAAAATGAACAGATGCCAGATTCCGAGGGCAGACTGATGTGATGCTTAGGTGATGTTTAGGTGATGCTTAGTTGGTGCGCTGATGCAAAAGGGTAGTGGTGAGTGATGTTTGGTGCTCAGGTGGTGCCACTATATGGTGTGGATTGGAGGTACGTTGTGGATTGTGGAGTTGAAATATGTTGTTTGGTGTGTAATTATGTGGTGTGTATTGGAAATGTGTGGAGGTGAATTGTGTGGCCTGGAACTGTGGTGTTGAGTGAAATTATGCTTAGTGAAATTGTGTCATGGTGTGGAGTGCATTTATGTTGATTGGTGGTATGTGGCATAGAGTGTATTTATGTGGAGTGTATTTATGTTGCATTGAGTAGAGTGCAATTATGTGGTGTGTTATTATGTGGCACTGAGTGGTATTATGTGAAGTATATTTATGTTGCATTGAGTAGAGTGTAATTATTTGGCGTGTAATTATGTGGTACTGAGTGGTATGTGGAGTGTATTTATGTTGCATTGAGTAGAGTGTAATTATGTGGCGTGTAACTATGTCGCACAGAGAGGTATTTTGTGCAGTGTATTTATGTTACATTGAGCAGAGTGTAATTATGTGGCGTGTAATTATGTGGCACAGTGGTATTATGCGGAGTGTATTTATGTTGCATTGAATAGAGTGTAATTATGTGACGTGTAATTATGTGGTACTGAGTGGTATTATGTTGAGTGTATTTAAGTTGCATTGAGTAGAGTGTAAATATGTGGCGTGTAATTATGTGGCACTGAGTGGTATTATATGGAGTGTATTTATGTTGCATTGAGTAGAGTGTAATTATGTGGCATGTAATTATGTGGCACTGAGTGGTATTATGTGGAGTGTATTTATGTTGCATTGAGTAGAGTGTAATTATGTGGCTTGTAATTATGTGGTACTGAGTGGTATGTGGGGTGTATTTATGTTGCATTGAGTAGAGTGTAATTATGTGGCGTGTAACTATGTCACACTGAGTGGTATTATGTGGAGTGTATTTATGTTGCATTGAGTAGAGTGTAATTATGTGGCGTGTTATTACGTGGCACTGAGTGGTATTATGTGGAGTGTACTTTTGTTGCATTGAGTATAGTGTAATTATGTGGCATGTAATTATGTGGCACTGAGTGGTATTATGTGGAGAGTATGTTGCATTCAGTAGAGTGTAATTATGTGGTGTGTAATTATGTGGTACTGAGTGGTATTTGGAGTGTATGTTGCATTGAGTGCAGTGTAATTATGTAGCATATAATTATGTGGCACTGAGTGGTATTATGTGGAGTGTATTTATGTTGCATTGAGTAGAGTGTAATCATGTGGCGTGTAATTATGTGGCACTGAGTGGTATTATGTGGAGTGTATTTATGTTGCATTGAGTAGAGTGTAATTATGTGACGTATAATTATGTGGTACTGAGTGGTATGTGGAGTGTATTTATGTTGCATTGAGTAGAGTGTCATTATGTGGTGTGTAACTATGTCGCACTGAGTGGTATTTTGTGGAGTGTATTTATGTTGCATTGAGTAGAGTGTAATTATGTGGCATGTAATTATGTGGTACAGTGGTATCATGTGGAGTGTATTTATGTTGCATTGAATAGAGTGTAATTATGTGACATGTAATATTTGTTTATAAAATAATGGAATAAAGTACACATATTTTATGTCACATGGTAAGCAAAATAATATGTGTCTCATGGTTTAACATTAGTTGAAAATTGTAATGTAAAGAAATGGTCTAATGTTTGTGAATTCTGGAAGCAAAATCATAGATGAACCTTCCCAATAATTTGTCGTCTTTAAAACCACAGCTGCGGTACAGTTATAACAAGCATGAAAACATAGGTTGATGCATCTATGCTTAGATAGATCAACAAACCCTTAATGTAGCCATACCCAGTGACAAACGGTTTCTACTTGATCTAGTTGGTGATAATTGGTGTCTTGGAAGTGGACGTAACTGATCCAGAGAAAATACAAATTTATTCCAGTTGCATGTCCCTGATATCTAATAAAACTGTGGGTTCTGTAGGAGAGAACACACCTCAAATGGTGTCCTATATATACGGACTAGAATTATGGGTCCGTGAATGTCTCTGCATAAATAAATAGGAGGGTAATAGTTAGTAAAAGGAGCATACATAAAATGTATTTATTGTGGTAGGTGCGATTCTTTGTACCCCTTGAACTATATATCAATGCAAGAGTCAAGATTATTTAAAATACACATGTTGCTATTTTTTTCTTCATAACATTAGAAGAACTAGTATGTTGTCTGGAAGGAATAACAACAACAACATTAAATGGCGCATCAATCATAATTTGCAAAATGAAAAGTGATAAAACGATCGTTTGTCTAATTAGTATTTTAAAAGGAGCACACAATTCCGTGGATAGGTTCAAATTTAACACAAGAAATGTGCGTGTGCATGTTTGTTTACGGATTTTACACAGCCTTTGTTTAAGTTGATATACAGAAGGGTTCACACCTTGATAGTAGTTTATAACATATATAGCTTCTTTTTTTAACTGATTACGCACTTTGGATTTGGGTGTTTGGAGACATGTAGCTCCTCTTACATCTGTCTGAGAGAGGAGTCTGGACAGCGCCCGCTTTGCCAGGCTGCATAGAAGCAAAGGTGTCGTCAAAGGTCGGCTCCCTGTCAAGTGTCCATCCGCACCATCCTATGCTGAACCTCCGCGGCGTTTTGCTTCTGAAAATAGTTCCTGCGGTGCAAACAGAGGCCTGAAACCGCGCTTAAGTCCTGACCTGCAGTGAAATACAGTCCTCTGAACCGGCCTGTGCTTGCTGCATCTTAGCGTTTTGTTTTTATTGCTAGAGGGAGGGCGGGAGGCAACATGGAGGGAGGGCAGAAATGTAGGGCGGATGGCAGGAGCAACACGGTCAACGGAGGGAGGGGGGTGGCAGAGGAACACAGACAACAGGGAATGGGGCGGGAGCCGCAAAATGGGTGCAAGGGTTAACATGGACAACAGAGGGAGGGCACGAGAGGCAACACGGACAACAGGAGAGGGAGAGTGGAAACATTGGGGCAAAGCATGTGCAAAAGGCAACACTAATAGCTGAAGGAGAGAGTGTACGAGAGACCACTTGGGCAAGGGAGGGAGAGCATGTTGTGGGGCAATATGGAAGGACGATGGATGTAGGCAACACAACAGATGGCAGGGGCTTGGCCGGAGGGAGGAACACAAGGGGGGGAGACATCCACAAGAGAGACATATAAAAAAGATGCACTCTGGTAGACTCCTGAAAAACAAAGAAAAAAGTAGCATTTGAAACAAGCGCACACGCGCTAAAAGTAAAAAAAAAGTGTCGGCTAAAGTGAAAGCGTTTCACTTGCGGGAGCGAGCAGCGCCAGGAGCGATAATTGCTACCATATGGCGCCACTCGCTCCCGCAAGTGAATCGCCAAACATGCACGCGTTGCCATTGAAGTCAATGGAACGCGTGCACGTTTTTGGCTGAAAATCCGAAGCGATTGCTAAAGGTCTTTTTGCCTATGCAGCGCATGCGCGGTGCGTAGGTGAGACCTAAAAACCACATTCACTCAACATACATCCCAACTCCGCAAGACATCATCCACTTACTCATTACCGCAATCTAACACCACAATGCCTTTCATACTCACGCCACCACTGTTTCCGCCGCACCATCAACGTCCGCCAGTCTCCGATCTCCTCCGCTCCACTTCAGGGCTCACCGACCTTCCGACCTTCGACCCTACTCCTAAGTACTCCCCTCACCTTAGAGTTAAACCACTGTAAAGGTAAACCATCCTCTGCTACCATTTGATTACGCTAACTTGCACACCTACATTCCCTACTGAGTATAGCGTAAGCGATCGATCTTTTATTTACCTAAAGTGGTTGAGGGGAAGAAAACAACTCAGACAGATATTAACAAAGTCGTCATGCCTGAAAAGATCACTGACTCCAAAGTGCAGTTTGAATATTTATTATAAGGCCAAAAACAATTGGATGTAAATACATCTGAATAGCAAAGTACAGAGGTACAGAAAAATTAATACAGAGCCGATTTTTCGGATATAAGTAATTCGGCCCAAAAGACAAATGATTATAAATTCCAAAATTACAATGCAACACAAAATAGATGCAATATTCAGCTCTCGATTCATTGAAAGAAATCAAAATCTTTCCCTACACTACTCTATATGAGGGCCCTTCCTGTCTCTCTTCTATCGTTCCCCAATGGTGTCAGCACGTGTGACTTCCTAAGAAGTACTCACGTCAAATGGGTCGTTTAGCTTAAGGCTATGGAGCTCGCTCTAAGATGCTCCTTCTTCTCCGAAAGCTAGCAGAAGTCTGGTCTCTCTGTCCCTGCGCATCATACAAAAAGATGGGATCCAACTAACATTGCGTCACTGTTTCTTAAAATTTTCCATTAGACCTCTATGCAGAAGCTGGTTCTCTTTTTAATTAATGATATCTTCTTCCAGTGGCCTTGGCTTCCAGACAGACCCGATACGCAAGGCATCCTCCCTTCTCGCTTCCAGCTATCTTCAAAGGCATTCCGGATCTCTCCTTAACTCTGAAAATAACGATGTGTACTCTTGCACCTGCAACAGGGTGAGAACATTCGAACTTCGAACACAACAATCATTTAATTATTTATTTCTCGAGAGCAAGGAGAATCACACATTAAATTTGGGCCTATATTTCAGACAACTTAAACTAATCACCATTACGATATATAAAAATAATATTGTCCTGCGCATTATGCATGGAGGAATCATAATACATACAAAATTCTACTTAAATGCGTTCACTAGTTTCAACATTAAACGATTCAAATAAATGTTTCTTAATAATCAAAAACACTGCAAACAATACGAATACATGAGAGTGCGTTTAAACCATGAGTATAGTGCACTCATACAAATAGAGTGCTATCAGCGCTCTATCAACATCATTCACACTAATTATGCTTTTAAAAACTAGGTCTCACAGTAAACATTCACACAATAAAATATAGATTTCAACTGTTCTGGACTGGAAATCATAATTTTAGGAAAGATAAGAGGCGAATTCTCAGTCAGAGGAAGAAATGTCAGTAGATATTTTCCTGCTGGTCCCCAAAACCTCCTTTTGTTGCCTTGTCAAGTATCTGATTTTACAGGAATGGGCAAAACCTGGGAAATTGTCAGTGTCTGGATATTGCCTGAAGCTGTAGCTCAACAAGGATTTTCAGAGGATTTTGCAAGAGACTTCATAAGTGGACTCTTTTCATCCTAGCCTGTCAAATCACATAATGTTGCTACAGATGCCATTGTACCACCTTATTTGATAGATAAGAAGGTGGAGGCTGTCTTTAACTGTGTTCACTCTCCGTCTATGTTTGCTTTGCTTTGAAATGAGAGACATGTTCTTGGAGCACGCTATGGAGGAAGGGGAAGATTGTGGTTTGCTAAATGAAGTAGTGAAGAAACATCTCCAGTTGGCTTCCAATGTTGCGGCCTCAAAGCAGTGTCTCAGATGACTGATGTACTGGATGCGTTCCTGGAAGAATAAGACTACACAGACAGCGTTATTATTAAAACATTATTTCTAGATCAGAAACGTTTTTGCCCAAATAGCACGTGACTGAGAATGATAAATTACTGAAGATGTTTAAATCCTTTTCCCTGTACAATCCATGAAGGCGATCTTTTCAGTCACTTTAGTCTACTTCTCACTTCAAATTCCATTTTGATTTCAGATGTCAGGGACGTATTTTTTTCCAACTATACAAAGGCTGTTTTTCCTTTCCAACCAAGAAGTTCTTCTGACCTTTTGAGGGTGGCTGCTACTGAGTCTCAACTGAGGTCTCTTCCTATGTGGGGCTTCTCTTAGCCTATGTCGGTGTCTAGGAGGCTTCTATTTCCAATCATTGGGTGTTGATAGTGGTCCAAGAAGTCTATAACCTCTTGTTTGTTTCTGTTCCTCAGGATACAAGGATGAAGAGGTCATTGTGACCTGTCCAGCCCTTAAGGAAGAAAGACCTCCAGCAGGGAATCACAAAACTGTTAGGGAAGGGGGTTACGTCCTGGCACCTTAAGAAGAGTTGGGACTGGGGGTGTTTTCAGCTCTATTCCTGGTTCCAAAATCAGACAGCTCCTTCCACTCACTAATCAGTCTAAAGGACCTGAACTCATTCTTACAGGTAACAAAGTTTCAGAGGATTTCTCTTCACAACATTATTCTCATGGTGTTACCAGGGGACTATTTGACATCTATCAACCTGGAGGATACACATTTCCATATTCCAATTGCCCTGCCCCATCAAAAGTACCTCCGATTGGCTGTCCTCCCAGGACCATACCAATTCTGAGTAGTGCCCTTGGGTTCACTAAGGTTCTTGCTCCCAGGACGGGTTTTAGGCATGTGAAGGGCACTCTTCTCCACCCTTATCTGGACGGCTGAATGATCCACACTCCTTTCTTCCAGTTGGTTCTAGTTGCACACTTCCCAAGTGTGTTCCATACTACAGGAGTCTGGGTAGATTTACAATCAGAAGTCGTCTTGCCTGGTTCCATCTTAATGTCTGGTTTTTATAGGGCCACTGCTCGAACTCAGCTTGAAGAAAATGTTTCTTCATCAGAACATGGCACTCCAACTGAGGTCTCATCTGACAGATCTTTTGAAGAGAGCCTCTGTTCGCCTGTGTTTTTTTTTGTTTTATTGATGTTTATTTAGCATTTGGCATATTACATAGCACCAACATTACACATACCACCTGTACGTCAAATACATCGCATATCTCTACCCATCAGACACTGGGGAGCCTATAAACCACATATAGTTATGCATGGCCTAAAATATCAACAATGCAAAACAGCAAAAACAACATTCCAATTCTTCATTGTCGTTTCTTTCAATTTCTCATGAAGACACCCCTGCAGTGTTGGGGGGAGGGGAGGCGCCAGTCTCAGCATCCTGCAAGCGTTCAAGATACGCCTTAGCAGTGATCAAATGCCCTTGGGTCTTGACGTTGCTGGTCACATTGCAAAGAGTGCCTGCATCGGTTTCTTCTTCTAGTGGATGGCTATTTCCCTTTTTCCAAGCAATAATATTATCGCAGTTAAATGTCTCATAGTTTTAGTACATCTGCAACACACCCCAAAATGGGTACGCAGGGCCAGCAACAATCTTTTTTTCGGCGCTCCCCCCCCCCAATGACCTCCTTCTCCACCAATTTCCTTACTGCCGCCCTCCACCAGTTCCCCTTATCTCTCCATAGCCCCTCTGTCACATACATTTCATTAGCTTTATAGCTCTACTTACACCTGTGTAGGGTGCCAGATCACTTTCCATCACACACACATTAATCTCTGTTCTGAAAATCTCTGACTAGCAACGGTTCCGTGAATTAGAAATTCAAGGTCAGGGGGTAGAGCTCTCTCCTTTCTGGGACCCCCCCTCTGGAACAAGCTCCCATCGACTCTCAGGTGCATTAAGGAAACACCTGTGTTTCGGAAGAAACTCAAGACCTGGCTTTTCTCCTCTTCCTAGACCTGCTCTCCTTTCCTACTGATAGTCTTACTGCTGTTGCGCCAGGACACTCTTCGGAGGAACAGTCGCGCTTTATAAATCCTATACATAGACATTATACAGAGACAATGAATCATACGGGTGTGTAAATCAGTCTATAGGAAATATCATATAGGGATTACAAGGT
Organism: Calotriton arnoldi; assembly: GCA_963921515.1. NCBI lineage: Eukaryota > Metazoa > Chordata > Amphibia > Caudata > Salamandridae > Calotriton > Calotriton arnoldi. The sequence goes on from CAWUFW010001662.1 coordinate 2,600,683, forward strand.
GTAGGAATCACGTCATCCATACTAGTAGGCAGTATATTTCAAGAGTGTTTTGTCTGGAAAAGCACAAACTCTGGATTTAAAACGTATGAAAGTGGTTGGGATTTGCTCTACTATTGCTGCCTAAACAAACTTTAGCAACATTAGGATAATGAAAGATTGGAGAAAAACATTATGTTCTAACCTATACCATACAGTTTGCATGCTGCTCTTGATATATGTTTATAGTTCACTGTTCTGTATTAGAATTGTAACTTATGAACTGCAACTCACAATAGGGTCTCTATGACAAAAAAGTAACCCACTGAGGTACCCACATAAAATACACTTCTGTGATCTGTATGGTACATGTTCTTTGCAGCAGGCACATTAACCCTCTGCCCTACTTTATGATGAGTCAAAACTGCCACAAAAAACACTGAACTCTCCCCAGCAGGAACATTAATCGCCAGAGTTATTGTGACATTTTTATTGTTGCCTAAATATTGCTGGGCACACAAGGAACTCTGCAGCAGGTGCTTTTAGACCCATAAGATATTTCTAAACACAGTGCCACCCAAAGTCAGCACTAGGTGCAGCTGCACCAGTCGCACTGCCCTAGAGCGAGCCCTGCGGCTATGGCTGGTGATATATATATATATATACATATATATATATATATATATATATATATATATATATATATATATATATATATATATATATATATATATATATATATATATATATATATATCTACTGGCGGTCGCCAGTAGATAGTTATAGTTACAACCTATTATCCATAGGAAATCCGCGACATTCTATTTGAAATAACTCTCTTGCCGGTTGACGTATCTTCGCAAAATTTTCAAACTTTGTGGCCCGCTCCGGTCCGCTCCTACCCTGAAAGTCTCGGGGATTCGTCAAGCGGGGGCCGAGAAAAAGGGGGGTCCCAAAACGCGTTTTCCCCATGCAATTTTCCATAGGAAACTTTAGACACGGCTACAGCCCGAACTGCTGAACGGAATTACACCAAATTTGGCAAAGAGGTAGTTCTTGGTTCAGAAAGAACCCTTTTGTTAAATGGTGTAAATCCGTTCAGTAGTTGCTGAGAAAATCAAAAGTAAAAAGATAGTGATATCTATGGCCGAGTAGGGTCCGCTGCACTCTCCCGATCACGAGCTGCATGTTAATTGGCTGTCAGCTGGCTGTCAACATTCCGATTCAGGAAATGTTGGCAGTCATTTTGTCCCTCGGTAGAACCGAGGGACAGAAACAAGTGCGCAAAGCGCACAAAGGGGCAGGGTAGAAACACCCTGACCCCTAGGTTTGCTCAGGGGTCCACACGGACCCCCTGGGCAAAAAATAAATAATTTTTTTTTTTTTTAAATCGGCAGGATGCGCTCAGGGTGCGCGAATCCTGCCGAAAAAAAAAAAATCGAAGCGCGGTGGCCCAAGTCCCGGGGCATGGTGGGGGTTAATTTTATGTGTGGGGGCCTCAAGGGCCCCCAAGCCCCGGGGACCGCCACCCCCCGGGGCTTTTTTAAAATGGTGCGGGAGGGCTCTGAGCCTCCCGCAGCCCCGGGACCACCACCTCCCCGGGCTTTTTTTAAAAATTGAAAAACCTGTGTGGGGGCTCCAGCCCCCCACACGCCCGGGACCGCCACCTCCCGGGGCACTAAACATTTAAATATGGGGGTCCGTTACGGACCCCAGAGCCCCGGGGACCACCACCTCCCGGGGCTGTGCAACTTAAGGGAGGGGGCCGCGCGCCCCCTCCTGGAGCCCTTGATGGCCCTGGGGACCGCCACCCCCAGGGCCGGCTCCTGCAGTGTCCCGGGGTACCTACCCCCGGGACACTGTAGTTTGCTATGGCAGGACGGGAGCCTCGCGGCTCCCGTCCTGCCATAGCAAACTGCTTTGGATATTGGAAGAGAGAGCAGGGAAACCTGCCTCTCTTCCAATATCCAAAGCCGACAGCTTTCCACATGGGGAGCTGCATCTTAGCAGCTCCCCATGTGTAAAGCAATGCCGGCTCCCAAGGGACGCGGGGAGCCGGCGGGACTGTGGGGGCTTAGGGACCCCCACAGTCCCCAACGGAGAGGGCCAGCCCTGGGGGATGGGGTCCCCGGGGCAAGTAGTGGCTCGGGAGTGGGGCCACGCGGCCCCCTCCCCAAAGTTTAAAAAAAAAAAAAAAAAAAGGGTAGTGGCCGGCCCCGGGGGATGGGGTCCCCGGGGACTTAATGGCCAGAGGAGGGGGCCACGCAGCCCCCTCCAAAGAATAAAAATAAAAATAGAGGCCATGCCCCGGGGATGGGGTCCCGGGGCCAATACAGGCCCAGGGAAGGGGGCCACGCGGCCCCCTTCCCGTTTAAAAAAAAAAATTAATTAAAAAGGGGTAAGGCCCTGGGGGATGGGGTCCCCAGGGCCCAAAACAGGAAAAGTAAGGGGGCTACACAGCCCCCTTCAGGGGACAAAAAAACAAAAAAAAAAAACGATCGGGCCCGCAGGCCCCGCCCCTTCCTTCACCACTCTGCAAACGCGCCCTGGCGCGTTTGCAGAGGGGAACGAATCCCCTTGAATACTGGGGTCTTGGGCCAACTAGCCCACCAGGAACCTTCCAGTATGCGCTAGGCTGCGTTGCAGAGAGGTGTACAGAGGCCACGCCCCTTTTACACCTCTCTGCAACGCAGCTCTGTGGCGCTTTTGGATATACCTGTTGGGCTAGTTGGCCCCCAGGGACCCTCAGGATTCAAGGGAGTTAATCCCCGACTTAAAAACGCGCCACGGGCGCGCTTGCACAGTGAAGGGAGGGGCGAGCTCAGGTGACATCTGTGCAACGCGCCCGTGGCGCGTTTTAAGTTGGGATTAAATCCTTCATCCTGAGGGTCCTGGGGCCAACTAGCCCAACAGGTACATCCAGAAAGCGCCACAGAGCTGCGTTGCAGAGAGGTGTAAAGAGGGGTGTGGCCTCTCTACACGTCTCTGCAACGCAGCCTCTGGCGCATATTGGAATTTCCTGGTGGGCTAGTTGGCCCCTAGGGACCCTCAGGATTCAAGGGGACTTAATCCCCCAACTTAAAACGCGCCACGGGCGCGCTTGCACAGATGTCACCTCATGCCCCGCCCCTCCCTTCACCATTGTGCAAATATTCTTCTAAAATCATCCGAAATACGAATTCCGATTTACTCACCTGTTATCAGGAGAGACCTCAGTGCTGCATCTTTCAGCCCAGTACTAATCCTGAAAAGTAATTTTAACCGTACTTACCAGTAACTTGAATTTCCTTCCATAGGATATCATTGCCTGCTTTTACTGAAAAAGTTTCTAAGTGTTGATTTTTGAAACATACAAATATTCCTCTAAAATCAGCCGAAATCCGAATTCTGATTTACTCAGCTGTTATCAGGAGAGACCTCAGTGCTGCATCTTTCAGCCCAGTACTGGTCCTGAAAAGTAATTTTAACCGTACTTACCGGTAACTTGAATTTCCTTCATAGGCTAACATTGACTGGTTTCACTTGGAAATTCTTCTAAGTGTGGAGTTTTGGAACTTTAAAATATTCCTCTAAAATCAGCCGAAATACGAATTCCGATTTACTCACCTGTTATCAGGAGAGACCTCAGTGCTGCATCTTTCAGCCCAGTACTGATCCTCAAAAGTAATTTTAACCGTACTTACCAGTAACTTGAATTTCCTTCCATAGGATATCATTGCCTGCTTTTTGCTGAAAAAGTTTTTAAGTGTTGATTTTTGAAACATACAAATATTCCTCTAAAATCAGCCGAAATCCGAATTCTGATTTACTCACCTGTTATCAGGAGAGACCTCAGTGCTGCATCTTTCAGCCCAGTACTGGTCCTGAAAAGTAATTTTAACCGTACTTACCAGTAACTTGAATTTCCTTCCATAGGCTAACATTGACTGGTTTCACTTGGAAATTCTTCTAAGTGTGGAGTTTTGGAACTTTATAATATTCCTCTAAAATCAACCAAAGTACGAATTCCAATTTACTCACCTTTATCAGGAGAGAACCCAGTGCTGCATCTTTTAGCCCAGCACTGACCCTGAAAAGTAATTTTAACCGTACTTACCAGTAACTTATATTTTCTTCCATAGGAATCCATTGTCTGGTTTTTAGCAGAAAAGTTTCAAAGTGTCGATTTTCACAAACTACAAATATTCCTAAAAATCGCCTGTATGACTTAAACGCATTCTTTCAACTGTTTACAGGAGATGCACCAGTGCTGGATCCAGGATCCAACACTGAGTAAGAAAAAGTAACGATAACAGTTTTTACCTTCTAAGTGAATTTCCTTCCATAGGATAACATTGGTGATTCTATGAGAAAAAGTTTCTAAGTGTCAACTTTTAAAGTACAATAATATTCCTTAAAAATCACGACTATAACCAAAACGCTTTACTCAACTGTTTACAGGAGATGTCCCAGGACTGAATCTAGGATCCAGTCCTGTGGTTAGAAAAGTAATCCATAAAGTAACTAATTGCATTTAACTAGAAATTCACATTGAGCTGAATGTTGCATTGTGTTTGAAAATGTGTTGCCCATTGCAACAACTGTAACTACTGTACTTAAAAGTCTATTGCCTATGTGCAAAGTATTTAAACTAAAGTAATTCATTCTGAGAAAGTATTTTTGTAATGTAATGTATAATGTAATTACAATGTAATTTAAAAATAAAATATGTAAAAAAAAATTGTTTCTAAAAATGTAGTAAATCAGTATGAAAAAATTTATATAACAATTAATACATTTAAAAATTGTCATTTACAAAACCTTTGAAATTCACTGAAAAACCGTAAGTTTCAGACATGTTATAGTTACAAATTAGCATTTAAAAATCCTTTGAAATTCACTGAAAAAACCATAGGTTTCAGGGACGTTATAGTTACAAATTAGCATTTAAAAACCTTTGAAATTCACTGAAAAACCATAGGTTTTAGGGACAGTTATAGTTAGTTGGACATTGCACTCGTACAAAACCCGTGAAATTCCCCCGTTATAGTTAGTCCAGCTAACTATAACTCGCGCCCCGCAATGCACTGCTGATGACGTCACATATTACATCACTCATGACATGGTCAGTGACATCACTGATGACATCACTGATGACATCTCAAATGACATCACTGATGACATCACTGATGACATCATCCATGTGATAATTTCATGCATCTTCTCACACCCTAATATAACCTTTGATACACCCACTCTAAATTACAGACTGCCATTCGCAAAACCATAGACACTCCAACACCAATAACTACATACCCACTCACTGATTCTTAGGTCTACACACACACATCCACTCACTCACCCGTACAGTCACTCATACTTATGGTCACTCAGTACAGGACTATCATATGCACTCATACTCCTATATAGACACTCAAACACCGCCACTCATCCATAGAGGTACTCACACACCTAGTCAGTCATGCAAATAATTAAACACACTACCATTTACTCACCTATACAGTTATACACACACCAGCTCACTTACTCATACAAATACTAGCACATTCTTATGCTCTTATACAATCACAACGCTGCATAGCAGCGTTGTGATTGGTCAGGGGAGCCTCGGTGCCTACCAATCACAATGCTGCATTGCAGCATTGTGATTGGTCAGTGGGGCCTGGCTGTGCTTCTGTCCGAGATGGAGGAGAGCAGGAGCGGAGACGCGGGACCCGGTGTAAAGGTACGTTTATTTTATTTTTTTGTAATAAAAAATAAATATCCGCGACCCAGTGCGACCGGCCCGCGTGACCCACCCACCCCGCCGCCTGCGAGCTATGCCGGCCGCCGCTGAGTAATATCCTTACGACTGTGGGGGGGGGGGGGTTAGAACCAGCATGAACACCCGAAGATATGCCTGCATCCATTTGATCAAAAAAAGAGTTTGGGCAGCAACAAGGTGGCATGTCATAGCCCTAGATATCTAGTACGCTAGAAGTCCCTATCATCATCATCTATGTCCATAACAGGGACAGGTTATCATAGGAAATGTAGTATTGCCCAGAAAGCACCCTCAAAAGTTTGGGTGGCCATGTTATCTCAGACGTTCCAGAGTAGGTGGGGTATTCCTTAAGGGTGTGCCAATGGTGAGACCCCTCACTAGTCCATCTTGGGTAAAAATGTCAGGGGAGTAATACATAGTGTAGATAAAAGCATGCACCACGGGTTTAATGGCCCTCCTTCAAGGGTAATCAGGAATTGTCCATATCCTTTGTAATAGTCTCTACAATCTAATTCAGGCCTGATGTCCTGTGCACCATCCATGGGTATGAAGACTTGGAAGGCTTTGGGGATGTGGGTCTTATGCCTCATCTGACCATTCAGATTCAGGACTAGTGCCAGTTTCAAATAGATTGTTGACTGGCATTTTCAGAAAGTTTTCAAGGTCATCGGGTAGTCTGTGGTCTTACCATCTTCAGTTATGATTATAAACTCAGGATTGAGTAGAACATACTTAATATCCCATTGCCATACTTTGGGCTGCATCACAAAGAACCTTTTGCTCTTGACACTTGCCTCATAGGAGTAGTCTTCTGAGACACATCTGGGACCACCCTTTAATATTAATGGCCTGCTCTTTGTCTTTGCAGCTTGAAGTATAGCTCATGTATGTTGAAGTCACAAGAGGCAGGTGATGTGATAGGTCCAGCCTTTGAATGTTGGGTTCTGTGCTCTGATCCAGTGGGCTCTTTGAAAATCTAGAGTTTCTGAGAAAGATATGTCTAGCTCTTTCAGTAGTATGTCCATTAGGAAACTGATCATGTCTTTTTTCTCAGCCTTTTCTGGTAGACCATAGAGGCTTATATTGTCCCAATTAGAACGATCTTCCAAATCCTAAACTTTATTTTTCAGATATCAGATAGCACACCCCCAATCTGTTGGCAGAAAGCCTCTTGGTTCCATGATTAGTAGATGGATTATCATGCTATTTTCTTACCATCAAAACTCCCTGAAGTACTCTTTCCATTTGCTTTCTAATGTCGTTCCGCAAGGGGGATTGCAGTCACAAGGGCCAAATGCAAGGAGTTTTCCTTGTTGGAAATTTCAGGACAGCTACCTGGGCACCTCCTGACACTTTTGTTACTCATTACAAGCTTTATGTTGGTTCCACTTCTTTTGGTTCTGCTATTTATAATGCTGTGGTGGGGTCTATATCAGATACTATTACATCCTTTCTACCCTCCATTTCCAGATGTTTTTAGGTCTCGCCTGGCGTTAGCAGCGCGCATGTGCTGCTCTCGCCATGCGAGGGCCTTTTGGAATCGATACGGATTCCAAGCGTGCACGCGGACAGACAGAAGATGTGCACGCGGGGACTGGATGCTTCACTGGTGACGTGACACTCTGGGGACTTTTTTTTTGGGCTCGGCAAACTGTACTTTTCAATATTTTATGCTTTTAATAAGCAGCGCGGCATGCTGCGCTGCTTACTAAAAGCATCAAATATTGAAAAAAAGAGTCGGCAATCTTTGATTGTGCTCATTGGAGCGGCCTGCCGTGGCTTGTTTATTTAATTATTTAGCCGCGCGATTCGCTGCGCGATTTGCTTTCACCGCGCTTTTTTTCTTTTGGCAGCGGATTTTAGTGGCTTTAGTAATCCACTCTGACTTTGAGTCAATTCACCAATGGCTGCATGGCAAGTTAAACTCTGCCTTTGGCTCGCCTTTTGTTTTGTTGTACCCAACGGATTCTGGAACCTCTGGTAGAAAGATTCCCCTCAACAGGGTGCAAACTTGCATTGTTTCTACTTATTTGTTTGTATTTCTTCGCAACTGCAGAATTGGGTAATTTTTGCACAGCAGGTAAAGATGAACAGGGTAATTGAACATCCTGGTAGTGTCTTCAGAGCCCTCGAAGAGCAGAGGCTTGTTGGCTCCTGAAAGGACTAGAAGTCTGTTGATCTTTTTACTCCATGTCTGCAGCGCTGGTGGTCACACTGATGCTTTCTCTGCTCCCCGCTACGAGACTGCTTAACCCCTTCGTGTCTCTATGTGACTGCTGTGGAAGTGACGTGCCAAACAGTATCCAGAAGCCTCGAGTCTTGGCACCCTTCTCAGCACCACTTGCATTCATTTCAGCCTTAGAGGTCCAATATACAAGGGTAAGGCAAGGATGCGCCATCCTACTATAACTTATACAAATAGGAGACCTATTACATTTCCAACGGTTGTATGCTTAGGGACATTTCAAACAGATTTGTATTCAATCCACTCAAAACACCTTTGCAAAGACCTTTGACCCCCTTCAATCAACAAAAGAACACTGTATGTTACAAACACATGACGTGTTTGAGTTGCTTAGATTCCCGTTTGAATCAACTCATGGTTGTTCCCTTATCTAGTTCCACGCAAGCGCAGTGTGAAGCCCCTAGGCTAACTCGGGAAAACAAATGATATCTGTGCCATTTTTATTTTGGAAGTAACAAAGACGTTGCAGATAATAAAAATCCTCTCACTCTGAAGTCACTAGTCTGCTGGAACTGAGTGACTAGTTATCCCATAAAGAAAGGCAGCCCCCAGACGAAATATGCAAAAGTTCACACTTGGCGATACACTGTGGTCCTTGCGGCCATGAAGATTAACTTTCTGACATCACGCCCATGGGTCCCTTGCTCACTTTGCCACTGGATTCAAGCTAGCCTGGCTGATGAGGGCTGTTAGAGCCCGAAACCGGTCCCAGGATGCTTGATTCCTGTCCAGGGAAGACATGGCTTGGCAGTTCGGTCTGGACTGTTCCCATGAGGCACAGGGTCAAGACTGATTTGCATATAGCTATGTCTGAACTGGGGTGGCAAAGTGAGCTAAAGAATGATGATGGATTCAACCCAGATCTGTGACTGGGGGTGAGTGTTTGAAAAGTTTCAGCACTCCGTCCATCATCTCCTTGTGTTTGCTTTGTTTGCCCTAAGTTGGCAGGGTATGCCCAGACGTGGGTCCCTTGCTCACTTTGCCACTGGAGTCAAGCTAGCCTGGCTGATGAGGGCTGTTAGCCCGAAACCGGTCCCAGGATGCTTGATTCCGGTCCAGGGAAGACATGGCTAAAGAATGATGATGGATTCAAGCCAGATCTGTGACTGGGGGTGATTGTTTAAAAAGTTTCAGCACTCCGTCCATCATCTCCTTGTGTTTGCCATGTGTAAACACGTCTGACAGAAGCACATTTCAATCCTCCAGGCAACATAATTGCTTCTTTTCTCAGACTGTTTCCAAACAGAAATATGTTAACAGCATAGTTTACCGTGTTTTTGTGTTTGTATTTGAGGAGACATGAAGGGATATAAATAAAGCAGACAAGAGGTTGAAAGAAAAGATATACTCTGTAACTAACAGGTGTTACTTGCAGAACACTGCATGACGCAGCAGCGAGCGTAAAAATTTGCCGCCTTGCAACCCAAACGGACTCGTCTCTTTGCAAGTGAGGTTTCAATCAATGGGTACAGTTATTTAATTTGATCAGGTTATTTATCTCCTCTTTCTGTGCATAAAATTCTGCTTAAAGTTAAAGGAGTCATTCAATAAATAATGCGACAATATATTTCAAAACCGTCCACATTCATCAAGCGCATCGACATTCTACATTGCCTATTCTCGGTGAGTGTTAGAAATGCACCACTCCGTAAAAAGAACTGTTTTTTCACTTCTCAACGTTGGATGGTCCGTTTTAGCTTGTTAATTGAAAGTGCTGCAGTAAAATGTCTGCGCAATCAGCTGGCTCATCCTCTGGCCAAGCCCCAAATCTCTCTATTTTCCAAGTTGCTTCTGTGCACAGGCCTTGGTATTTAACAACAGGCTCTATCCAAATCTAAACAGCAAGCGCCTAATCTACTGAGTTATTTCCCCATAGTGTTTTGTTATTTTAACTTATGCCAGTAGGGCTTATAAAGAGAACTCTACCCCCACATATGGCTTATTAGCGCTATCAGGACCCAAGTGAAGGGCAAGGGACTGGTTTTAGGGAACATCCACGTTTGTTAGTGTTGCCTTAATTACATTTTGCTTTTAGTTGCAAGCATTGAAAATGCATAGGTCTCGCTTTGATTAAGTTAAAGCCATTTGCTTTGCTAATGGTATTGTATAGCAAAGCAAATGGCTTTAACTTAATGAAAGGCGAGACCTATTGCATTTTTAATGCTTGTTTTATTTTCTGTCACCCTTCAATAGGTCTAAATGGATGGTTGTTTCTGTTTCAGAGTATCAATGAATACTTTGTCTGTATTAAAAAATGTCAGTGTGTATTGCCATGTGTGGTTTTATATGGTTAGTTTCATCTTACCAGTGCCTGTCCGTGGGGAGGGTCGGACATCATTATTGATATCTGTGAAAATGAAGAATTAGACTCTGACTAATGAAGATTATTGGTAAGTAATCCCAAAGCGACATTGGGCTACCTCACAACTATGGTTTTACATGCATTTTTGAGGAGCATATATGTTTGAAACATTAATTGGGCGAGTCGACAGACCACTTCCCCTCCACTAGAGGGGTTAGACAAGGTTGTGTTCTAGCCCCCACTCTTTTTACAAATTATGATAATTTGAACCGCTGTGTGGGTTATCCTCCAAGTCTGGCTGGTATCAGGGTTTCCTCCTCAACATTTGCAGATGACACTTTATTAATATCTAAATCTTCTGCAGTTGGGGGGTGGGGGTCTGGAAATTAACGTTGCAAAAACAAAATTTATGGTCCTCAATCCTTGCCCCACCACTGGATCCAACCTGAGGCTCAAAGGCTCCCCATTGGAGCGTGTGCACACATTTGCATATCTAGGACTGACCCTCGCAGAGAAGTTGGACTGGTGACGTCATATTGACAGGTGCAGGCTCAAACTAGAGCTACACACTGGGGGGAGGGGGTGAGTTGGTAAAAGTGCATAGTGGCTCTAAATTCCGTCCAATCTCTCCGGCGCTTCAAATTTATAAACAGTAGTCCTTGGGGGCAGCCCTTTATGGCATAGGGCTTTAGGGATGTAGTGGCTCTCAGTGCAGTTGAAAATCGATTCCTGCGCCAATTGAGAGTCCTATATGTTAGTACCCCTCTGCTTCCCCTCAGGCTCAATATGGGTCTTAGGCCCATCTCAGAAGGGATAGGATTAAGACCAATCCTTTATTGGAGGAGGCTCTGGGCTGCCCCTGAGCTCCCACCCTATCACCAGGGGTTGGAAGAAATCCTGGGCTTGCTGGGTTCCGGCAATATCCCGTGAATCAAATATGTTAGAGAAACCCTTAGAAAATCAGGTAATGAGATCTTGTGGGATGAGCCTAAGGCAGCTGCGTCTGTTAGTAAGCTAACCATCAAGGGCAACTATGGGCAGTATGACATGAATTTAATGCAGTCACAACCCTCTTATGGCGCCTTGTTCAGTGCATTCCTTTTGGTGAAGGATGAATTTAAGGTGGCGCGGTTCCTTGATGAGACTGAACCTGCCGTAGCGCTGAAGCTCTACCTTCAGGTTCATCACCTCAGGCTGGGCTCGGCAACACGAGTAGGACAGGTGGGCGTGCCCTTCCTGTGGTGATATCAAGGAAACAGTAGACCATGCTCTGTTCTATTGCCCGGCCTATGTGAAGTGGAGGAAACAATGGTTACTCCCGCTATGCCGGAATCTAGGGGTCAGGAAACATGCAGAGCCCTTCGAATCTTGAAATCTGACACGAGACAAAGTCTTGTTTTTGAAGTTTCCCAGTATTTGTTAATGATGGAGAGGACCAGGGGGAAGATGTGCCGGCCCAATGTGGGTCCTGATATAACAGAGGCATAGCGTGTCCGCATTGATTCTGCCGCCTCTGATGCACCAGTACTTTGATGAAATGGATGTGTAAGACTGTACCTATTTATTCTATGGCCTAACATACCAAGTTTATATATTGCACTGATTGAAATTATTTTATCTAATAATTGATTTTATTAATTGCGTTTCTCTGTTTAATATCATGCTTTTGCACTGTTCTTGTTGGTGCTCTCTTGTCTAAATCACAATGTTAAAAAGTTTTAGATTTATGTTTTTATCTGTACTTTTATGTGTTTTAGACGAAATAAAGAATAAACATTAATCAACTCAGAAGACAAATCGACTCAGACACAAAATGCAAAGACAAACTACACACGATGCTCTTCAGTTTACGCTATTTGAAGATGACCTGTGTTGTGTAGAAAGATTATATTTGGCCAGATGCACAACCTGAGCAGCGTCTGGTGGCTCAAATGGAGTACTGCGCCCACTACAGGGGCTTGTGTTTGACCTCATGGTCACAGGTTTAAATGCTGGTGGGTCCAGCCTTTCATCCAACTGAGGTCGATAAAATGAGTACTATTGAGTTGGGTAACAAAAAGCATCTGTTATACACCTACGAGTGAACGTGTGCTGCTTTACAAATGCACGTTTGTTACTGAGCAGGCTGGTGCCTCAGAAGAACCTTGCGTAGCATTTTATGAGAACTATTAAAATCGTCTGTTTACACAGACTAACGTTTTTCAATAAACTTAATTTTAAAAGGAATGTCAATGGAAATTGCTTGATCTGAAGTGATCGACAGCTTTCCCACTCTTCACATCTCCAATAAGCTAAGTCGCCGTTCGCAGTGCAGCCCGTTTTTGATTTAGTTAAACTCTATATAGATATTCTTTGACCAATAACTGTGCTTAAGTATTGACTCTTAGCGAAGAATATTTTATATTTTTACTTCTGTCACCTAATAGAAACGTTCGGCCCATCTCAAAACATACATTATTTTAAGGACATTTCATGTTGTCTGGTGCTCAATTTTCGAAATTACTTTCCTTTTCATGTGTCGCCATCTAGTGACCTTTTAGGGAAGTGCAAGTAAATTCTGTCAATACAAAACGGTGGCAGAGTGAGGATAAGCTATTGCAACATTAGTGCAACATTATGACAAGTAGCGGGAGAAACTTATGCTAAAACCTTGCAATAATTCCAAACGGAGCATTAACTTGTAAATATACTATGGTGATATGAATTGGCTTATTTAGTATTTGACAACGTTCTTTGTTTCTTGCTCCTCCAGATTGCCTGTTAGGTTTTAGTTCCAGATTTTAGGTCCTCTTTAAACATGTGGGGGCAGATTTACAAGCCCCTTGCGCCACTTTTGCGTCACTTTTCCCATGTTAAAAGTAACGCAAAAGTGGCGCAAGGGGCTTGTAAATCTGCCCCGTGCTGTTTAGGAAGATGGGAAGCGCATTTTAGTTTTAGGGCCACAGCCTCCAACGAGGCAGGTGTGAACATTAGACCGTCTCGCTACAATACATCACGTCAGTCGTGCTGCAAGTTTGATTGTACAACAAGCTACTAACTACCCAAATTGCCACCCATCGTATTTACTGGTAAATAGAGATGTGGGAGCCTGAGGTTTCATTGGAAGAGCCAAGTCAGTGTCAAGCCAGAAGTTTGGCTTGACTTTAAAAGGCCAAGCACGAGCCGAGCCAACAAAATATTAGTTGTGTTGACTGACAAATTTAAAAATCCACATCTCTTCCTGTGTAAGATCAGTGTTGTTTTAAAGATTTTGGGGCCCCAGGCAAGACATACTCCAGGTGCCCCTCTTTGCAACAACTTCGCATTTAAATGCTCATTTTCTGCTAATTGAAACCCCATGATACCAAACAATATTGAGTAATACGTTAAAGGTTGAGATGGAGAAATAGACAGAGTGGAGTTAGAAAGTTAGTTCTTTTTCCCAGGGTGCCCCTTGGAATGTGGGGGCCCTGAGCAATTGCCCACTTTGCCCATGCCTTAAAACGTCTCTGTGTAAGATAAAGTTAAAATGCAGCAGACACGCAATGTACGTGATTGCTAACACATGGAATAGAAACAGCCAATAGAATGGAGGGCAGAACTGCCCCAGCAGTTTGATGACCTGGCGCAGGCTTTCCAAGGCTGGTGAATTGAGTACCACTGAATTAGACGATGGTAAGACCCTTTTTTTTACTTCGTTACTCAAGTGCAATGCTGCCGTGCCAAGCACTGTACAAAGAACAACTTTATAAGATCATTCCAGGTACAGAGAGGACTAGATTAAGAAAACAAATAGAGTGCACGAAGAAGCTCTCGAACATCTCCCTTGTTTGTGATGTTAACAAAGAGGTTGTTTCCACAAACATCCTTTTTCAAACATGCCAACATTTTAGAACAGGAAAGTGAGAGATTTCGAAACAAATCGAGGGAATACATTTTCCCCATTGACTTCTATTGAAGCAGAGGCAATTTCAGACTAGAGACGACAAAAATAAAGCCATTTTTAGGTTAAAAAATTGGGAGTCTCTTGCTTGAATCAGTCTGTTGGCAACTTTGCCCTTTTTCAGAAGTATATTGGCTAGGGAAGGAGAAAACTCGATAACCCAGGAGATCCGAGACATGTCTTCTGTGTCATAGGACTTCGAAAGGGAGGTGGGAAGGAACACCCAGGAGAGAGCAGGAGCCATTTCTAGTGAAGACGCAACAGCGAGAAGCAGCCATGAACAATGACAGCACACTGACTGTTGCGCAGGTAAAAAGTGCGTTTCTTTAGAAAAAAAGGGGCATATTTACAAGCCCCTTGCGCCACTTTTGCGCCGCCGTTGCGTCACGCATGTGACAAAGCGGCGACGCAAACCATGCGCCGCGTTGCGCTATATTTACAACGTGACGCATCTAGGGAGATGCGTCACGTAGTAAATCCCTGCGCCACATGAAACCTGCGTCAGGTTTCATGTGGGCGTACCGGCGCAGGGGGCGTTCGGGCGCAGGAACGTGCCGAGAAGTGACGTAGTGAAATCTACAAGATTTCACGCAGTCACTTTTCTCGAGCGCTGGTGCGTCAAATCCTTACGCCTGCTTCAAGCAGGCGTAAGGATTGACGCACCATGTTAGGGATAGGGAAGGTTGGAACAGTGCTGGAGTTGCGTCGTGCTTGCGACACAACTTCAGCACTGCGCCAACCTTCCGCCGGCAGATGCGTCACACATCTGCTTATCTCTGCGCTACGATGCGCCGCATTGTAAATGCGGCGCATCGGACGTGGCGCAAGGGTAAACTTGCGTGACACATTTTCCCTGGCGCATCCCTGCTGATATGCAGGGATGCGCCAGGGAACGTAAATATGCCCCAAAGTTTATTTCCAATCAGACAGAAGAGCTCCAAATAAGATATTAGAGAAAACACAGTTTGGAGATTGCACCAGCATTTTAAAGCACTTTCATACAATAATTGTAGATTCCTTATGTGACAGAATTCCCTTCTTACAGTCTCATTTATACTCTGCTGATGTGCAGAAAACATGGGGAAAATATGAGGAAAAAGTGTGTTCGGGCTTTATTCATTTTCCTCTTATTTCAACCGTATCCACACAATTTGAGAAAGGGCAGTTAAATCTCCCTAAGGAAGGTTGATTTCCACAGTGGAAAGTGAAGAAAAAGTGGATTAAAATTTCAGGTTTTGATACCCTTCACATGCAGATGCCCTCATCCTGGATTACTTGTCTCTCATCCATCATTGGGGCCGCATGGACACTCAAAACGATTATATGTCACACTTGACAGTCCATGTACCTGTTGTTGTTTGTTGAAAACCTAAAAAAAAGCACTTGTTAAAAAATCACACCCTAGGAGGCTGACAAGAGCAGGCCTTCATTACCCCTTACACACGTGCAGTTTGCCCCCAAGTTGCCATTATTCAGCAGAAGGTGCACAGAGTTGGAAAGGGACAAGTGCACAACTATTGGTTCTACTGTTGTTCTTACTCATCCTAACCACTGTTCTTTCCTCTATGTCAATCTTCACAGCTATATCACTGCTCCACTTCAAGTCATTCAAAATTCTTGGATGTGTCTTCCTTTTTCTCCCCTCATTTCTGTTTTTTTTTCCACATCTTCTTTGACTTCGCCTTAATTGCTACTTAGGTTTAATTAATTTTGTTTTGACCTTGAATGTCTCCACTCTGTGACCAGTCCCTATCTACATCCCTAGGTTTCTTTTTATACCTTTCTAGATTTCTTCGAGCTGATTCTCTTTTCTCTTCCAAGGGCCACACATGCTGCATTGTCCTTCTGTTCCTTTGCTCTGCCAACTCCTAAACTGTGGAATGAGCTTCCTTTTCATATTAGATGTGCCACTACTCTTATCAATATTTAAGAAATCGCTAATTAACATTGTACCTGTGATTATTCACTGGTTTATTTATTGATTTTTCTGTTTCTGTACAATTTTTTTATATTGAACAGAGCATTGAATAAAAGCATTTTAATCAATTAGTGTTATTATTTTATTATTAATATTATTATGAACTTTATTCGGTTATTACAACCATCAAAGTAAACATCCATAAAAACATTAAAAACAATATCAAAATCTTATCACAAGGGTCAAGTACAAGAATGGATGTAAATTATATATTAAGCAATGGTACATCACATGTTAAAAATAGTTAAAAGGCACGTAGCATATAGTTCATTTACTTGAAACAGTAAAACATCAAGACCCCAGCGGTCAAGTCGTGTCAAATATAAAATGACCTGCTCCTTCACAACAGTACAATTATAAATAACACTAACATCACAATACCGATGATACAATAGATAGAATAAAAGTCTTGACACATAAATTCGATACAAGGTTAGCTTAAAAATACTTATTCAGAGTTTAAAACTACTAAAATAATCATATGGACATTAAGTAGTGACTTTTAAAATTATTTTTTGGTTGTGCCAGGTAGCTTCTAAAAATTTACTTACAGCCAAGACAGTTTTAAAAGAAGTATACATTTTTAAAATCCTAAGAGCTACCTGGTATCGGGTTATTCCCATATCATGGTATAAGGGGCGAATCCACTTACCATGAGAAATCCGATACTCAGAGCAAAAAAACAGTAAGTGCGATTCGTTATCCTCATCCTGACCGCACATAGGGCAAGCCATAATTCCCTGTTCTTTGCCCCATTTATAGGTAAATGATGTTATGGGAAGGGTACCAAAACGGAATCGTAAGTACAGACTCTTGGCTAATGAGGAAGGTATTAAATCTAAGTAATGCTCAACAGTTGGAGTGAGTTTGTGTTCAAGGAACTCATTAGATAATGAACCTGTTGAGCTACTATTTCTATACTCTTCAGTAATATGTGCCCAATAAGTAGCCTTCAGTACATTCATAGCTACCTTACTAATTCCTGTTAGGTCAGTCTAAAGGTTATGTAAGCCCAAGTTTTCCAGCCACGTGTATACAAATTTGACCCTGGGGAGCCTCCCAGCACCCGGCATCCTTAATAATTCTGCGAGTGAGTCCTTGTATTCAACTAGCTCGGGCATTCTCCATAGGCGGACCCAATATGCTAATACTCTTAATGTAGCCACATCTGCTATTCTCTTTAACCCAGCTCAAAATACAGTGGAATAAGAGGTGAGCTGGGAGGAAGGCAGACCAATTTCCTGGCAAAATTATTTTCAGCTGTAGCCAGTAACCGGATGTCCACATAGCCCCATATTTCAGCACCATAAAGTGCAGCCCCTTGGGCCTTATCTCAATATATTTCAAGGGCAGGCCACACTACATGTGAAACTGTTTGTTTATGTATCATAATGATGGCATTCGACCTATGTTCAATTAAAAAGCTGCTTTGCTTAGCTGACCCGACCACCTACAATTCTCCATGAGTCGCACCCCTAAATAGTCCAAGTTATCCACACTTTCTAGTGCCTCATCATCAACTTGGTTGACCGTTTTTTTCCTCGCACCCTTACCCAGTACCATAAATGTGGTATTGTTTACATTTAGTTCAAGGCCCCTGGACTTACAAAAATCTAAGAATTTATCAACTAGGATTTGCAAGCCCATGGGCGCCTTTGAGATGAGAAGGGAATCGTCCGCAAAGAGTAAAATGGGTACCTTCCTATTGATCAGGGTGGGGGAGTCCTCTCTACATTTCACCAAAATATCAACAATGTCATTGATATATAGAGAGAACAGTGTAGGCACAAGAACACAGCCTTGGCGCACCCCGCGTTCAATCGGGATGCGTTCAGTCAGCTCTCCATTTGGGCCCCAGCGAACCTGAGCGAAGCTGTTCTCATGCAATTTACTTCGAAGCTGTACTAGATTGCATGAAACTCCCAGGTTTAATAAAACATGCCATAGTTTTGTGTGCCTGATAAGATCGAATGCAGCTCGTGGGTCTATAAAAGCCACATACAGCTTTTGCTGTTGTAGTAAAACTATTTTCCAATATAAAATCTAAAATCTAAAAATCTGGTTGCTCGTGCTGACCTTTGGCCGAAAACCAGCTTGGAATGGTGACATTATTTTGTTAACTTCTACCCAATCATTCAATTTGTTCAGAACTTGCCTAGCAATTTTTTTTTGCACATTATCAATCAGGCTTATTGGTCTGCAATTGGCGGGGTTGCTTCCATTTACCTTTTTAAAAATAGTTATCATTTCGGCTCCCCTCCATGGTTCGGGTACGCCCCCCCTGCGGAAATGGCATTTGACAGCAAGTTCAAATAGATTGACCAGATTTGTGGCTCACTTTTATAAAGGTCTCCTGAAATTTTATCTGGGCCTGGTGCCTTTGCTGTTTTTAGCGATTTAATTGCCGTTGCTGTTTCATCTAGACTAAAGGAAACTGGAGTAGCATCTGTTTCACACTCTGCGATGGTTATCGTTGGTGGAGAAGGCTGGCTATAGCTTAACGCACAGGTGTTCTTATAATTTACCGCATACAGTGCAGAAAAATGTGACACCCATTTTTCAGGGGACATATTGTAGTGGTGGGATTTCGCACTTCCTGGCTCAGTTAAAGCTACCAGTTTCCAAAAGGTTCTATAATCCTTAATTTTGCTGGCAGCGAGCAGATCTTGCCAGAGTTTCTCGTCCCAATCCCTTTTGGCCTCCTTCAGTCGGGCTTTATAAGTACGTCTGGCTATACTAAATTTGGATCTATCCCCTTCTTGAATAGCCAACATTAATAAACTCTTGGCTAGGTTAAATGATGAATTGAACCATACATTCTCCTTAAACAGCTTAGAATTTGAAATAGTCGCCTCCTAATAAAAAACCTTTTGCAGCTCTACAAACAACTGGATATGCACAGTTAAAATAGGAATGTCTGCTGCATTCATCCCCTCGTAATGTCCTAAAAATGTAGCAAACAAACTGCAAATATAGTTTTTGATTAGACAGAACTACGGGCCATTTAACAGTTTGAGGACTGATAGTTACAGAGGGGGCGGGGACATTTGTGAGAGAAAAGTTGTTCCTTTGTTCCAGGGATTCTCCAAAAAGAGTTACATCCAGTGAGTTATGGTCACAATAACTCTCATATCGGCCAAAAGTGACCCTAACCTCACATTGATAAGTACATAGTCTATGACACTATGGCTAGTACCTCTCTTAAAAGTTGGTGCTCTGTCGGGATCAGAAAAGGTACGTCCATTACATGCTCTGAGCCCTCTATTGATTGTTAAAGAGGCTAATTGGAAAGCAATCGGGTAAGGGTGTTTTCTTGGTGGTCCTAACAATGATGGAATACCCCAATATTCATCCTACTCACTAACAATCTCATTTATAAGAGAGCAAGGTTCGTAAGAGGTATTAAAGTCCCCAGCCACTATTATTCTTGTGTCCAGATCTATAACATCCAATGTATCGTCTAAAAGAGATATGGTAGACGGTTTATCAACTAAGTGTGTTGTTCTAACATAAATGTTAAATAGGACCACTGTTATATCTGCTGCTTAGCCAGTGTGACTGTGGTGGTGGAATGTTGGTGAGTGAGTGAGTCAGTTGGAGGATGGGCTGAGCAGCAGGAAGGCTGCTCCTGGTGGGGCTCTACATTGTAACATCTATCCTGAATAAATCTACTTGATTAATCTACTTGGAACCGGACCTGCTTTCATCCACAACATATTTTGGCGACGAGTTGTTAAGGAACCTGTCTGAGAGAACTACATGGAACCTGAGTCTAAGTGAAACATAATCTACTGGAATTTGAAGCCTGAAGGAACTTCCTGATGAAGAAGCTCCACTTGAAACTAAAGTGTGACGTGTGTAACAGCAAGCTGGCAGCCCTGAGCCCCACCTGTGACCTTAAGACCGGTCAGCCCCAACCCGGGCGTGCCAGATCCTGCTGTGTCTTCCTTTTTTTTTTTTTGGTGTGAACCTGCGCTCCCACGTGTGAGCTCTGTATCGCTCTGCCGCAACCGCAGTGTGGGAGGACTTGGTGTGATGTATAAAACCCAGCTGTGTGCTTCCCTGAGAATTCCTCTGTTACCAGTGATGCTGAGTTGCTCACCTTAAGTGTTAGTATAGGCTACTGGGTTGTAGCCAGCGTGCCAGCTGTGTCCGTGGCACAAGAGTATTTTGTCGACAATTCAGTGGAATTTGCAAGGGCTTCGTTTGGAGAGCACCTTGTGAAGTGCGACATGTAAAGAGCGACAGGTGAAGAGCGACACGTGAAGAGCGACTTGTGGAGAGCGACGTGTGGAGAGCGCTGGAAAGGAGGAAGTTGACACCCTCCCTAGTGTCATTTCAAATGGGCAGTGTTGGTGTTATGTAGGTATCTGATCACTACTTGAGTGACCGCTGTGCCAAGTTTTTTTTTGTTTTTAAATTCAACGGTTTTGAAAGCTCACCTGTTTCCAACTGTTTGTCTCGTGCGCTGTGTACCAAGCGCGAGCCTGCACTTCTGGAGTTCACCGTGTGTGAGGAGCCCTTACGCTGTACTGCTCGTGCGTGCCTGGAGCCACCCTGCACTCCTTATGTCTGCGGGCCGCCATCTTGAGGTTGGTCTGTGCTCCCTCAGTAAGCTAGAGCCGGAGCCAGTGATTATGAGGAACGCAGAACTGTGTGGAGCAAGTTGGTTGAGCACGTTTGTGCCTGGAGACATTTGGGGCAGCGTCAGACGATGATTAAGATATCTACAAGGCGGTAATGAGACTGTGTTGCCACAGATAAATTGTATGGAAAGCAAATGAGTTTTAGTTGATCGAGGAATTTCGGAAAGGCAGCAATGTGACTTGGGTTATGCAAGAAACATTCCATTCCACTATTAGGTGAATCGCTGGTGACTTCTGCCGGAATTTCTGCTTCTGCAATTTTGCTGTTAGTGCTCTTCCTTTGAACCTGGGAGTCTGTAGTCTCTTCACATCTGGAGACTTTGTTGGCAAGGTGAGGAAAGGATCATCTATGATTTTCTACTTCAGCGGATTTTGCAGATATGGACAGTGTGTCTTCTAATTGATCTCCATTTAGTGATGTACTGTCTACATTTTGTTGTTCCACATATTGTATTGCTTGTGTGCAGAATACATTCTTCACTGGCACACCAGTGTTTGCGTTGGGAGAGTGCCTTGTTTTTCATTTCAGAGAGGTTATCTCTAACTTTATATTTTATGATTTTGTGCCTTTTTTTGGTGTGGGTTGAGTAAAAGCGTGGGTTGGTGCAGTGCATATGTTTTGTTTGCTCAATTGGGATTATTGCTGTTGTTAAGGGCAGAGTAGAAGCCTAATTTTTTTAAATTTGAGTGAGGTTATTTTTACTTTCTGATTATACTTTCCACCCTCACTTCGGGTTTGGGTGATGGGCATTCTTGAAGTTGTTGCCACCCTTGAAGGGCAGATAGAATGTTGGAAGCCGAATTTTGAACTTTGAGTGAAGCCAATTTTTGTTTGTTCGTATTTGGTGTGGTGCGTTGTTCCACACTTATCACCCTTGCTTCGGGTAAGGGTGAAGGGCAGTTGAGATGCCGAATTTTGTTAGTGTTGTGTGGCGGTGTAAAGCCACAGTACATGAATTTTTAGTGTTTTTCATCCCAGCCTATGGGGTTAGGGTGAAGGGCAGAATGTGAGCCAGGTTTTTGCGGTGTGAGTGTTTTATCAATAGTGATTGCTGTTGTAATTTTACTATGAGATTGGATGTAGAGCTGTGCAGTTCTTTCTTGGTTTGTGTGGACTGTTTTTTCCACACTTTCCACCCTTACTTCAGGTTTGGGTGAAGGGCAGAGAGCATGCCACATTTTTGAAGAGTGAGTGTTTTTACCAATAGTGTTTGCTGTTCTACCTTTCTACATGATTGGGTGTAAAGTTGTGTAGTTCTACGTGTTTGGTGTGGAGCGTTTTTCCACACTTACCACCCTAACTTCGGGTTTGGGTGTAGGGCAGTTTTGATGCCATATGTTTGGTGTGGAGTGGTATTCCACACTTACCACCCTTACTACGGGTAAGGGTGGAGGGCAGTATTGATGCTTTTTGGTTGGTGTGGAGTGATTTCCCATATTTTCTTAGTTTTTCTTGCTGTTGTATGGTTGGTTTCCATCCGCGCCTCGTTGTCGGTACCCTATGTACTACTTTCTTGTTGGCCTGGCCAGCCAGCTTGTGTTTGGTACCTGGGTTTGGTTTCTGGTTCTGTGGTGTGGTAGTGTGCGCATTTCGTTTGGTTAGAAAGGGAGATGGGGTATGTGTGCCCTCTTTACCTTTCACTGTGTTTCATTTGCTTGTTTAATTTTATTTTTCTTGTGTGTGAAATGTTTCCATCTGTAGTTTCATGCATTCGCATTAGTCCTTTGCTACATTGCTTAGGTGCTTGCAATTGTTCTAATGCTATTCTTTTGCATGCATTAGTTCTAATGCCATTCTTTTGTATGCATTAGTTGTATGACATTCTTTATAGAGTTCCATTATGTTTTGTATAAAGAAAGGAGATGTGTTATACCTGCTGCTTAGCCAGTGTGACTGTGGTGGTGGAATGTTGGTGAGTGAGGTGGCAGTGGAATGTTGGTGAGTGAGAGAGTCAGTTGGAGGATGGGCTGAGCAGCAGGAAGGCTGCTCCTGGTGGGGCTCTCCATTGTAACATCTATCCTGAATAAATCTACTTGATTATTCTACTTGGAACCGGACCTGCTTTCATCCACAACAACCACGGAAAGTCCTGTGGCCAAGGTTACTGTAATCCCCATTAAATCAGGGCAATCGATTTTGAGGAGGGTTAATGAACTAAAATGTCAATTTCTAACTAGAACTAAAAGTCCACCAGTTGCTCTTCCAAACCACTCAGCCGGTTTAGCCTCTACACTGAAAGAGGTAAACCCGTCTATTAAAACCTTTTCAGTAGCCCATGTTTCCTGCAACATGCACACGTCATGTTTTCCAATATACAGTAGCCATTCAGGATCACTTAACTTTGTGTTTAGCCCGGCTATATTCCAAGATAAAAGGTTAAGACTAGGTAAGCTACAGATGTTACTAACAGGCTTGGGCCAGGGAGGACACAAGGGCAGGATGACCCATCCTGCGATATATTGGGATTACTATTATGCACGTTGTGCAAATCCGACTTTAGTACCTCCCCTTCAGAAGATTGACCCTATTATCACAAATACTCTGAGTGTCACTTGCAAGATCATCACAGGAAATACAGTTGGTAATTAAATTTGCTCCATTTTGACTTAGTGCACATGCATTAAACACTTTAGTATTTGCATTAATTATACAAATTCTATCATCTTGATGAGTGCATGATGGCAAGTGCAAATTATATTTTAGTCAATCAATTTCGTTCAAGAAAGTCAAGGGAGAAAGTGGAGGGATGGCAGTATCCACTGGGGAAAGATTGATCCGATGCCTAGGCGGACCTCCCTCATTATTCGATAAAGGGGGAAACGCTTTCAGCCGTATACCCAGCTGCTTACACAGAGAGGTAACAAGTACGAAGTCTGACATTTATAACATTTTTAGCAAGGTGGTTGGAACACAAAACAACATGGATGTAATCATTCATAAGATGATGAGTTGACTGAGCGCCTTTTTGCATAGACAATATCTGATCTAATTATATATAAACATTTCCGCTCCATCCTTAACCAATGGATCACTTTGTTTATTAATCCTTCAGTGTCCACAAAAGTTCCTGATTTCAGTTTTGGAACCAGCACCATATAAATCGACCTATTTGATTTCCGGTGTGCATTTTGCAGGGGAGGATGTTTGGTAAGGAGGTCGAGGCACCATGGGGGAGAGGAAGTTTCTCCAAGTTTTGCTGGTTGATGCAGAGGATTTGATCGAAGATAGTTCCTCTCGTCTAATAGAGTACCTGCAGATGATGACACAGTGTTTTGAGACTTTGAGCCAAAGACAGTACAAGAACTATGGGGTCCATTATACATTCTTCGATCTGGGCTCTTTGGTATGGAGCTATTACATAGAAGTTTAATAGGTAGAGAGCGTTTAATTACTCTCCTACAGACCGAATTTGAGTTCAAAATTTCACCCCCTCTTGCTACATGGACTCAATCAATCAATCAATCACAGAATTTGTAGAGCGCACTACTTACCCGCGAGGGTCTCAAGGCGCTGGGGAGAGGGAAGGGGGGATGCTGCTACTGGTCGAACAGCCAGGTCTTGAGTAGCCTCCTGAAGGTCAGCAGGTCTTGGGTCTGTCGTAGGCTTAGTGGAAGGGTGTTCCAGGTCTTGGCGGCGAGGTGTGAGAAGGATCTGCCGCCAACTGCCGGACCACTAGGACTGGATTCACAGATCGATGAACTGGCGAGATGGACTCTTTTTTTTTTTTGATTCTCTTTATTAGATTTTTAGGTCAACAAGAACAGCATCAATGCCTTGCAAGGCAGTACAAATATTGAACAAACAACAAACATCATGTGATTGACCGACCCCCCATCTTATGGCATAATGGACTGCTAGTGACTTACATTGATTATGTTATTCCTTGGAGTATACATGCACATTAAAATCAACCCTCATCATTCATTGACATTGCCTGGGTCTGTGAGCTCAGATAGTGTTGCAAAGGTTCCCAAATGTCCTTGGGTTTGGAAGATGATGGCAGCTCTTCCACATAGAGTTCGAGGTTTTCTTTACATTACACTAGATCCTTAACCCAGTGGTCCGGCCGTGGGGCAAGAATACTCTCCCATGTCAATGCCACCCGGCGTTTCGCCATCAGCAGTGCAATGCTTACAAATCTGCCCACAGTCCCCTTCAGCTGTGGTATGTAGCACAGCAAACAGACCTTCGGTGTACATTGCACAGGGACTTCTGACATAGACTGTATGCGCCGTACCACTTCCTCCCAAAACTTTAACACTAGACTACATTCCCAGGCCAGGTGCCAGAAGTCTGCATCCAACTGTCCGCATCACTTGCATCTGCTATTGTCTCGGAGCCCAAACCTGTGTAGTTTAAGTGGTGTGTGGTACACTTGGCGGATATATTTAAAATGGATAATGCGCAGATTACCATTGGGCGTGAGGGCACTAGTGATTTTGCAGGCATGCTCCCATTCTGTTTGTGTTAGTGGGAGAGTGAGTCTGTCGTTCCAGCGTGCAAGACTTTTATCAATGCCATTGATCTTCTCGCCCCTCACTGCCCTATATAACTTGGTGACTAGTTTGCGACGTGTGGGCGTAACCATCAACAGCTGCAAAGAGTGCAAAGTGGGTGGTTCGGCTGGGAATGTACTATAATGCGCTTTTAATGCCAGCTTCAGTCTATGCAGAGTGAACCGGAATAGTAGCGGTGAGTTAAGAATGTATTGCAACTCCTCTGGTGTGACAAAACTCCCGTTGGGGTATATGTCTTGCATTTTATCTATACCAGCCTCTCTCAGAGAGCGCATCGGGCCCTTCTCCTGCGTCACTGAGAGCGCAGCATGGTGCGCTAGAGGTAGCGCCGGAGCGTAAAGCGGGAGCTTCACCGCAAGTTTGCCAATGGATTGCCACGCAGCAATGGTGGTGTCTATCGCATTGATTTCTTTTTTTGGTGTGCCTCTCTGCGAATGTGTAAGTATGCAATTGAGCGGGATTGGGTGTGCATCCCCGTCTTCCACAGCCACATGTGGAGTAAAAGCATGGGGGTTGTACCAATAATGCGCGTACTGCGCCTGTGCGCATAGATAATACATATACAGATCTGGCACGCAGAATCCACCATTGGCATAATCCAGAGTAAGTGTGTTCCAACCCACCCTAGCTTGTTTGCCTCCCCAGATTAAGCGTACTAATAATGATCGTAAAGTGTTGAAAAAATTCTTAGACAATGTTATTGGAATGTTGCTGAACAGGTATAAAAAACGAGGCAATACGATCATTTTTATGATAGCGGTGCGATCTGCTAATGATAACGGCAGAGCCATCCATCGGTCCACCTGTTGCTCCAGGGCAACATATGCCTTCCCATAATTTTCTTTGATCACGATCTCGGGGTCGCGATGTACCCAGATTCCCAGATATTTAACTGGGTCAGTGGACCACACTAGTGGAAACTCCAAGGTGGGGGAACCCGTGATCGTGGTCAAAGGTATGATCACAGATTTATCCCAGTTAATAGTCAAACCTGAGAAGAGGCCAAACCTGATATATTCGCGTAGCACTGGTGCGAGATATCGTTGTGGTTCTCTAATGAAAATCACCATGTCATCAGCATAGAGAGAGATGCCAACTGGACGGTGCATAAAGTTGAGAGCAGTTTCTCTATGGCGCTGACTAATTATGCAGGCCAGTGGCTCCAGCATGATAGAGAACAGGAGTGGCGATAGGGGACATCCCTGTCTAGTTCCTCTACAAATCTGAAATGGCTCGGATGTTAGCCCGCCCACTCGAACCCGTGCAGAAGGGTCTGTGTATAACAAACGCACCCACCCAATAAAAACCTCAGGGAAACGCATTCGCTTTAGGATCTGAAACATATAGTTTCATTCTATGGAGTCGAATGCTTTGGCTGCATCCAACATTACAGCAGCAGCAGGGAGTGTAGGGTCTATTACGTGAAACATCGCAAATATAGTCCGCAGGTTGTGGGATGTGGATCTTTCTGGTATGAAACCAGATTGATCCGGTAAGACCAAACCTGGCATTAAAGGTTGAAGTCTGGAGGCTAGAATTTTTGCATCCAGATTGATAAGGGATAAGGGGCGGTATGACTCGCAGTGAGAGGGTGTCTTGTCTTTTTTTAATAAAGTGATTATCAAAGCCTGTCTGAGTGACGGTGGAAGCTTGCCTGTCTCGTGTGCCTCACCATACATTTCCAGTAAATGGGGAATCAGGAGCTCAGCGTATTCTTTATAGAATTCTGCCGTGAGGCCATCCAGCCCCGGAGCCTTTTTATTCGGCAGAGCACGTATTGCCTCCTGGATATCAGACGCTTCAATCAGCTGACTTAAATAATCTTGGTGCCCTCTAGCTAACCAAGCACATGTGATATCTGATAGATACTCATCCAGTGCTGGAGGATCTGCACTCTCCCGGGATGTGTACATGTCAGCATAGCAGCCACAAAATTGATCCACTATGGCCTGCGGCGTGTAGTGTTCCTCACCCTGCGCATCTATGATTTTTGTAATGTTGTGGTGCTCAGCGCGAAATTTAAGCTTGGCTGCTAAGTTATGGCCTTGCCTGCCGCACTCACCGTATGCACGGGCTATATGTCTTCTAGACAGGTAGCGTATCTCGGTCTCCGCCATCTCATCATATTCCAATATCAAATCTTGAATGCGAGATAGTGTGGTTGTACAGGGACTTGACTCATACTTTCTTTCAAGCTCTGATAGTGCCTTCGCAATCCTTGTGAGTTGACCCCGAATATCTCTTAGAATACCCGCTGCTGTGCTAATGTAGTAAAGTTAGGAATCCTAACTTTACTACTCCTAAATGCCTTTTGTGAATACCAAAAGTCGTAAAGTTAGGATTTTGTCTCAGTTTAGGAGTAGTAAAGTTAGGAATCCTAACTTTACTACTCCTAAATGCCTTTTGTGAATACCGAAAGTCGTAAAGTTAGGATTTTGTCTCAGATTACTTTTGTGAATCGGGCCCAGGATGTTGAGCCAACAATAGGATTCAAACCTGGCTCCCTAGTTCCAAAGTAGGCAGCTCTGGCTGTAATGCCACATCCTCTCCCTACTTTAGCTAACCAGGGTAACGTCTGACAATATATTATTTTTTGAGGGTGTCCATGTTTAGTATCGCCAGCACATTTTACGGACTTTTGTCAAAATGGGTTGGAAACGTACCAACAGCATGCACTCCAGTCTCTGAAGATGTTTTTACAATTTGAGCAAGGTTTGCATGTGCATATATTAGTCTTCACTTTTATTCCTCAAATTGCTTGTGATGCGAGTTTTCGAATTTCAGCTTTTATCCTAGGAAATTAACTTTTCTAGCTACCTGTCTACTTGATGTCGTGCAACAGTATGTCCAGTGATCCATCACAAGCTTCTTATCCAAGTGAAATAGGGCTATGTGTCAAAATGTATTCCAAGATGTTGTACCTGGAATAAACATTCGTTTTTTGTATCCTCTTACTTGTACATCTAAACCTCAGTATCCTCTTCCTTGCACATGTAAACCTGAAATGGCTTGGCTCAAAATTTAAAGGCCAATACCCAATTCACAAAGTGAAATATACATGCAGAGATCTCCACTGATTTCACCTACAAGTGGGTAAAGATCTCTGCCCCAATAGTATTTCCATCAATTCTGGGTGGAATTCTCCACCCAGTAGCTAGATATATGAGTGGGCTGGAGATTCTTCTGTCTGAAATTACAACTGTAAAGTTACTTGTACTAACTTTATGACTGGATTTCAGAGCAACGCCTTTAGGTGAAGATCTCTGCAGCAGAGATGGAGATCTCAGCCTTCGCTTTGGAAAACTCATAATGGAAAAGTATAGGTAAACTATGTTTACCTAACCTTAATCACACACACCTGACTTACATCAATCCACCAAGCACCTAATAACACCCTCCACTCTATGGTCTATTATCTTCCCCTTGGACTATGTGATTTACAGGATGTCATAATACAGCCCCAGCCCCCAGAAGGCAATTAGCCACTCTCAAGAGGAAGAGGACCTTCACTGAAGGGGAGATATATCTTATAGTTACCTTAGTTGTCGATCATTACAGGGAACCTCCACACACTTGTGTCAATGCATTGGGGGTGGAGATATGCAATTTTGGTACGTCAAAAAAGAGTCAGGTCAAAAGAAGTTAAGTAAGGAAGACGTTTTCCAGTATACCGGTAGCATAGGCTCTCCTCAAGGCAGAACAAGATCCTGTCACAATCAGACCTCCCTCGAAGAAGGTATACACTCCACCATGCACCCTCACTTTCTATATGACCTGCCTGTTCCAGAGAATATCAGTGTCAGGCCATGTAAAAATGAATCCCCTTTAGTTTACAACTCTGAACCCAATGTACTAATTACTGCTTGCAAAAATCTAGTTGCAATTTGCAACCAGTATTTTTGCAAGCAGTTAAGTTAATTTACCAAACTGACCTATGTACTTATAGGTTGGTTCACTATATTTCAATTCAGAGTGGGTTGCAATTCAGCCTACCTCATGAATATTAATGAGGCAGTTCACAAATTGCTACTATGTCCGATTGCTGGTCATCATAGGGATAGTGAGTTGCTAGGGTTACCAGACCACCATGTCTGTGATCGCATTGTTATAAAATAAACTGTTTTTTAAATGCAACCTGCTTTCCTTAAAGGACACAGGGTTGAAATTAGGGGGAACCCAAGAGGAATCTCTTCTGCAAATGTATTACCACCCTAACTAGGGAGTCAGTAATTTGTAAATGGTTTGCAACTGTATTGTGGTCACAAATAATTAATATATTGCATACCGATTCAGTATTTAGAAGGGATGTCTACAGCACTCCTCATTCAAATACCAAATCTCTATGGGGTTGCAATCCCTTTTTAATGGTCTGTAAAAGTTTAACAAATGATAAAATGGGATTAGTTCATTTAAAAAAGCATTTTAGTGGTCACAAACACGAAATCAGAGTATTTGCAACCATAAAAATAGTTTCTACATCTGGCCTCCTATTTCTACTCTAATACAAGCCACACATCTGACACCTCTCACTCACACACAGCTTAACCCCCCACATTGAAGTTTATAATCATTAGCAATATATTAATCAGTCATTTTTTAGCTTTGGCATTAGCCAAGACCTTTTGATTTTAGTACAATTACATGTATAATATGCCTACTTATATAAGGGCATTAGTAAACCCTCTTTACCCATTGGTATGTTCAAGTGTCATTCACATCCACACTACGGGATACAGCATAGGGCAATGGTTCAACCCACTTCAGCCATTGGCTTTAACTATCAGCCCTGGCATTTTGCTTGTGCACATGTGCGCTTAAAAAGAAGTGCTCTTCAGTTCAGGGGATGGCAGAACATTCCTATAGGTTTAGTTTCCCTTTAACCTTATTTCTTTCTTTAATATTCATAACACCCTAGAGAGGAAAAATATTTCGCCACCAACAGAGCTGCAGTGCCTACCCAGAAGGATCTGGAAGCTTTGCTAAGGTTTTGTGCTACCGTGCCTTAAAAACCTCCCTTGTCGTAGGCTCCAATTTGATTAGACTTCACTTTGTTTTCTTAACATTACTCTGCGGTATTTATTTCTAGCAGCATCTGCATGGTGATGGGTAATATTCAGAAGCTAGAAAACAAACAAAACTTTTCCAGAAGAAACTGTGCTGAGTACTTATTTTATTTTATTTATTTATTTATGTTGCTTTTCTATAGTGCCACTTCACCAGTTGGTATTAGAGCTCTTTACATACAACATTAACAGTTTATACATAACAAACTTACAACAACTACATTCGAAGCAGATCTTGTGAAGAATCACTGATATAAAATCTACAAGTATGACATATTACACCTCTGAAGCCTACCCATTTGGGGAGTTGTAACTTAGGATAAATGTTTGTATGGTCTTGGTTTCCTGACGTGAAAGATCTTACTTAAGGTAACTTGTGACTAGGTAGGTCTTGAGTTTGTTGCAAAAGGAAAGGATATGAGGATCTTGTTATAAACAGATTAGGAGGCTGTTCCAAGTTGTGGGCATAGACCCAGAGAAGGATTGTCTTTGAGCTTGCATCATTCGGAATTTAGGGTGTTCCACTATGAGAGAGTCATTCCTGAGGGACTCTCTTATGCCACCAGAGACTTTTAAAATATCTGATCAGTAACTAGGCCTGTCTAGGTGGAGTGCTTTGTGTGTTAAACAGCTACATTTGAACATGATTCTATTTCCAACGGGAAGCCAGTGAAGATCCTTCACGGCTGGGGAAATGTGATTATATTTTCTTTTTTTATTGATGAATCTTGCTGTGGAATGGATGACTTCTTTGATAGGTAGAAGTGCGTTGGTTAGAAGTCCAGTTAGGATCGCAGGCCTGTGTCCAGTCTGGAGACAACAAGAGCGTGAGCAGCAGTGTTAGTTGATCATTGGCGAATAAGTGTTTAATTCTTTTTAGTTGCCGATGTGATATTCAAGAGAGAGGTTGCAAATTGACCATAAAGCCAGCTGATTTGGTCTGTGTAGAAAGAGAAGATGGGTATCCGTTGACTTAAGTGTAGCAATAGAGAATCAACTTAATGGTGGATAGAGGATCAACTATTATGTTTGATTTGTGGAAAATTAGTAGAATCCAGTTTTCTGAGGGCTAAGTTTCAATAAATTGCTTCACACCCAGTTGAACAATGTTGAAAGTGTTGGGAAATATTTAGGGCTACCTCAAAGCATTCGTAAAGTGGATGAACACAGCTATCTTAAGCTGAATTCAGAAAATGGTTTTCAGAATTATTTGAAATGTTATTTTTTGGCAACAGTCCATCTCCTGCGATACAGAGTTGGTGTCTGAAGGAACTTGGTGAAATGCCTTCCCTTTTCGGTTATGAGGAATTCAGGGATTACATTTGATAAGGAGCTTTTATTCAGACCCAAGATTCAATCCATCACTGACTCCTGTTTTGTTTTATTAAGAGCACTAAAAAAATCCTTAAACTGGTTCCGGACAACACTTGTATAACCATGGTGCATTCGCTGATTACATCAAAACTGGACACTGCAATTGCACTTTACCTTGGGCTACCACTGTTCCTGATGCACAAGTTACAGATGGTCCAAGTTGTGGCCACAAGACTGATCCTTAATATTCCAAGATGTTACTCCATCTCCCCATATCTTAAACTTTTGCACTGGCTTCCACTGGAAAATATGAATCAAGGCCTAATGACTACGAAGAGCAATCCACAATAGGCGTCCTTGATACCTGAGATAGGTTCTCAGCCTTTGATCAAACCAGGTCTCAAAGTCAAAGTCACTTGACTTTGACCAATCTGTCCATCAATACATTTTTATTGGTTGGCGGATCCACAGACCCACCAGCTTAGCATTTTAGAAGAATTAGTAGCACCTGTCATACCAATTTGGTTGATCCATTTTCTGTAAGGTTAAATTGCTGTACTATTTAGGTTCTTCATTGCTTCATTAATTCATCTACCCTGTTCTTAATGTGTAAAATAACAAGTGCTGATGCCCAAAGTTTTTCTCAGAAGCCCACAGCCAGCACTCCTGAATGTCGGCGTTGCCAAGCCCCAAGGCACTCTAGTCTGAATTCCATCTCATGCCTCTTTCATCCACCACCTACACTCCCTGTCGCTTTATCTAACTCTTGCAGGCTCTTTTTCATCCCTGCTATCTCCCTTTGTCACTGTATTTCCATCCTTCTCTTCCTCCTTCTTTCCTCCTATTCTGCCTTTCTCTTGTTCTGGGTCAAAGTCTAATGAATGAAAAACAAGTGCAAATCCGAAAAACGGTGCTGATGGGCAACCACTGGCTCAAATTAAGCACTGCATATACTCACCCATTTTCATAAACTCCAACCATCCATACAACCATCCACCCACCCTTATTTGTTTGGCTGATCCATGAAGGGCCAATCCTCGTAATATTTTGGAAGACTTTATTTCCCCTCTCCAGTCTTATGCAATGACCCTATAGTGTTCTGAGTGCAGTGATACATAATGCTTCTAACTGGATCAAGGTGGGTCAGCACCTTCAGGTTGTGAAGTAAGAAACCAAGACATCTAAGCTTTTCACAGCAGCACAAGCATCTCTCATTGCCCGAAACTGCCACATGTACATCATTTACAGCAGTGGATCTTAATTTTTTCACTTATGTGGCTCCCCTTTGCATCACTAGTGGAAGCCGAGGACCCCCGCCTAAGGCATTTTCACAATTTGATCCTAAAAACAATACAGAAACAAACATACTTCAAACAAAAACACAAGTTATTAAATAGTTTGTTTAATTTGCATACAAAAAATATGCATAATTCGAAATTTTAATTTTAATGAGAAGGTTGGAGCTTTTCCAATTTAATTTAACTTCAAAAAGGTGACATGATTTGCTAGACAACAGCCTATCACTTAGCGTTTTTTCCTCCTAATGCGTGCTCTCTTTTTGTCGGTACATAACAGTACTTCAATTGAGGCTACCAGTTCTCCCTACTGGATTCTGTTTCCTGTGGTGTGCTGCTCCCATTAACCAAGATAAGGATACTTAGGAGCAGATTTATGTACTTGATTGACAGAGACACATATTGCACCCCTGTTTAGGTTTCGCTATAGGCATCTTTAGCTGAGTGAAACCTCATGCTATTAATACTTACAAAAAGACCAATAAATGAGGCGTAGAGAGGAAGTGGGCTTTGGACCCGCCTTTTCAGCCATCACCTCTGATATACTTTTTAAGGTTGGCCAATGGTTGGGTGGGCTGTCCTTTAAACTCATAGAATTCGTGGAAGGTTACATTGTCCAATTTTGGATCCTAGTAGGTGATATGGGACTTCAAAAGTGGCCCTGACTCCGCATCTGTCACTGTCACTTGTTTCCTCTGTCATCACCTCTGTCTGTTTGTTCAGTTGCTCATGTGTGAACTTTCATAGCAAGTGCATCCATTCCCACCATCTTAGGTGAGGGTGTGCCCTCTGTGCAAGATTTTACAGTAAGCTCATTCAGTAGGGAATCTCTCCATCACTGTTTCCCCAAATGTATTTTACTTTAGCATGTGCATCTCTGCTGCTTTAACTTAAAATGTTGGCACTGGAATTTTCGTTTTACTTTTCTCACGCCTATTTGACATACATGACTGCACAGGTAGCCACGGGAACTGTGCATTCAGTGGGGCTGTATTGCAGTCACTAGGCGCTGCTCGTATGGTAAGTAACTTGAGCTGCAGAAGTGGTTAGTGGGATTGGGGCAGACTTTGGTGCTCCACAAGCCATCATTGGGCCTTTCCAGATAATATTTAGCAGACGTAGGAGCTGATCAGCGACAAGCTCTGCTGGTCAATGGACCCAATGCTCATCAGGTCAGGAGTTCGAGTCCGGTTCCGTGAAACCTTCGCATGGCCATTTCTTGTCTCTACAAGGCCATTCCAACTGCTAGGTGTGCGGTGAGGACGCTATTATATATGGCTGTCCTACCCTAAAGTTTATTTTTTATGAAATGATTATGTGAATATTAAAAACGAAAAATGTCTTCTCAGCATATTTTAATATTTGGCTGACCTCAAGAGCATGCCTACAGGAGATGTAACTGCCGTCTTGTGTTCTTGACTGGCTGAAAGTAGTCAGACAGAAGATAAGTAGTTTTACAGGTCAGGACCAACTTTGCCCATCCATCAGTTCTGGAAGCAGCCAGGCAGAAATGGAAGGGAAGGAGCAGATTGAAGGAATTTACAGAAATTTTGGAAACAAATCAATTGGGCTCCTCCACTTATTAGTATTATTGTTTTTGTGCCAAATTACGCATAATTACACAAACAGGCATATTTGCATAATTTTTGGTAATTTAAAAGAGTAACTTGATATCATTGAAATCACTCTGATTACTCCAGTATAATTAACATTTCGCTCTGGCCTAGTTTAAAGTACAAGGGCTTGATGCAAGACTTATTGTATGTGACTTGTAGGACCTCTTTCATAGACCCAAGGTATGGCAGTATGCTACCACAAGGATGTTATCTGACTCTGCAGCATGTGTCACGAAAGCGTAAAATGCAGCTTTCCAAGGTCATGCAAATGTGAATTCTTTGGGGGAAAAAGAAATGCGAGATGTATTGCCTTTGCCAATGCTTGTTTCTTCTTCTCATCCTGCAGACATGTAAGCAAATTAATCATGCTCTATTACCCTCCTGAATAGTTTAAACAACTTGCTATGATTACTGTGACCTTAAAGAATCTGCAGCATTAATGAACTTTCAAAGTAAGATCACAGGTTTCCCACCTGAGGGCTTCCCTTTAAAAGTTCCAGAAATTAAGGTGCAATAACTTTGAACTGTCCCGGTGTCAAATGACTTATTGTGGACTGAAGTAGTTAATCACAGCACATATCAGACCTTTGGTTAAGATGAAAGCTCTTGCACGAGACAGGCTTATCAACTTTAAGTATATCTCATTCATGCTTTGATTTATGCGGTTAAAGGCATTTTGTGAAGGGAAATGGACTTATTAATTAGGTTAGTAAATGTCAATACCCATCCTCCTTTTTAAGCCAGTTGGTTGCCCTTGAAGTCATTTGACTGTCTTAATAGATTTTTTTCACGTTTTTGTTGTACTTCTATCAAAAGAGATAATTTTAATTTCAAAATAGTTTTAAGTATTAGTTAATATTAACCAAATAATTACTCTTTAGTATGTTATATTAAAGATTATATATCAGACAGAATAATACATTTCAGAGCTGTTCGTGGCAAAAAGCTATGTTTATTTTGTTTATTCATATATTTGTGAATCTCAAGTACACCAATGAAGGCTTCATTGTGAAATGAAACAACAAGCACTGGCAATTCCAACAGGTCTGGCTTATGAATACACAGTCAAGCTAGACCTAAAAATCCATGTTTGTTAATGACAACCCTCCTCCCATCTGTGCTACAGACAGAGAGAAACACCATAAATTATCCAGTTATCTAAGACTCTATAACAGCATTGCAATAGCTTGTGTATGCCCCTAAAAGTTCAAGCAGCTCGATAAATAAACAAAATGATCATAGCTGTGTGGAGGACACAAACGTTTTTGTGGAAGCACCAACGTCTGCTCAATCAAGTCATGTACTCCTGGCTCCCAATATGTGGGTGGAGCCAAAGCCCCTCTCCTGGTGATGCTCACATAATTATCTGTCAACAGCTGCGCTGTCTAGCCAGACCATAAATATAGAACCTAGAAAGCTGCTCCAGTGACCGTGCTTAAGGCCTCATTAAAAGTTGTCCAGAATTGCTGGTGTGGCCAGTAACAGGGTTACTGGACCATTAGAAATTACAAAGTCTTTGTAAACATTGCAAACCTGCCAGGTGTCCTTAGAGATTAAAACTGGTGAAAGCAGTTGAAATGTCAGAGAGCAACTACAGGGGAGAATGAGGAATTACTATGGGATTGTGACCCAGAATGACTGATTCATGTATTAATGCATCATTATTCAGGGGTATCTCAAAGTTCAACTTTCAATCCCCAAAAGGTCCTCACCCTAGGGTTACCAGGTCTCCTGGGTCCATATTACATCTACAAGGCAGTTTCCCTCTTTGCGCCAAGACGCACCTTCAAATAGGTACGGCTTGCGCAAACAGGTAAAGTGCACTGTATTACCATGAATGCGCTGCCCCCAGGGCAGCCATAAACTCATGCTGCCCTCGGGGCAGCACATTCAAGTGAAATACAGAGCAGCTGCTTCAAAGCCACTCCATGCTTAACTGTGCAGGCGGCACCCTCCTGAATTTTCAAAAGGGGAGAGAGATCCCCTTGCAGGCAGGCGCAGTCACTCACAAGGGGATGTCTGGGGGGTCCATGGGACCCTCTTTCTCACCCCAGAGGGCTGCCTTTAGGAGGCACACTGAAAGTGCACCACCTTTTAGTGGGGCACTTTCAATGCGCATCCTAAAGGCTTGTTTGCCTCTGCGCCCGCGTCCACAATAGGGTGCGGGTGCAGAGGCAAAATGATTCCCTCATTTGCATAGGGCTGCGCCCCCATGCAAATAAGGGAACGCCCCTCTAATGATAGCACTGGCACAACATCTGCTCCAGCGCTTTTTGTATTACAGAAGTGGCAGCACAGGCATCTGCGGCCTCTTCTGTAAAACCAAAGTGCCCTGGGGGTGCACAAAGCGGGCGCACATGCCCGTGGCGCCTCTGGGGCACTCTGTGTAATACGGCCCCTGGTATACCATCTCAAGTGGTGCAGAACCAACTAGGAGTGTGCAATGTGAATAATTTCCTTTTGCATAATCACACAACATTTCAGTAAAATTATGCAAAATTATGTATAATTCGCAACATGCAAAACTGCCTTTAGACACAAGGCTGTATTTTGTGCTAAAAATTAGTGCATAAAAACAAAAGCACAACAAACAACAGCAACTGTCATTCGCATAAATTTGTTCTGCGAAAGCTGCATTCACTGCAAATCTTTATCACAAACTGCACATAATTACGTGATGTGGCTTAATAGCATCATTTCAGAAATGTTGCGTAGAGTAACGTGCTAGTCACGCCAGCATATGCAAGTTTCACCCCACCTGGAATTAACACCACTCTCTATACAAGATCTCTCTTAATGTTTTGAAGAATGGAGAATTTCTGCAGAAACATTGCAGACTTTAGAAGCCTGATCAGCACTGGTGGCAGGTGACCAAGTGGGGTGCCTCTATTAAAATGTATAATTTGTCCTGCCCTTACCCCAGTGGTAGATAGATGGATCTGGTTTTAATTTGCTAACTCAAACAAAGACAAGCATGCATACATGCACACTTGTGCATACCTGTGTTTGCATGCGTTAGCACATTGAAGCTAGATCCATTGATTTAGCCAGTCACAGATTAAGAGCAGGTAGTCTAGGAACCGAACAAAATCAGGACTCTTGTCGCAGTAATCAACACAACTCCCATTTCTACAGCATTAGCTCTTGTAGCAAAATGTTTTCTCCACATCCTGTTTATCTTTAATAAACCTACTGGGCTGCTCATCTGCTACAACTATCTCACTTTAGAAATAATAATAGGCACCACGGAAGGCTGTCTGTCAAGTTTCAAGCTTATAATAATCATATAACCTGAGTGTTGAACCAGGGTCGGACTGGAACTGAATTAGGTCCGGGCCCCAAAATAAAAGTGACCATCATCAGTGAATTAGAAAGCTAAAATAGTGTTCCATGTTCACAAATTGGAGCCACATTGAACTTGTAAAGACACGCTGTATAAGTGTTTTACAAGGTATGGAAGACTGCATGGATATGCTCTTGCTGCAGGCAATGTTTATTTTAATATCAGGGAAATCAACAGAAAAAACCTGCCCAGCAGGCCATAAATTAGGCCCACAAACAGCCTGATTGCCCCATGGCCCTGTCTGACCCTGCGTTGAAGTTGGTGAGTTTACCCCCAGGCTTCAAGGCATTCAATAACCTAATCACATGTGCTCCTCAAACATTTATAGCATCCTTCCTATCGCAGATCAGCCTGAGTGAACTGCAACACAGTAAGAGGAAGAAAATAGGAACAGGTGAGGGGAGGCATCCTAATGGATTTGGTGGGCATAAGGGCAAAATAAAAGAAACATGCGCACTGCATGACCAAGGCCTCCATTCTCCCAGACGCAAAGTAGAGCTGCGGGTAAGAGCAGACCTCGGGTATGGAAGCACCTCAGTGGTGAACAGAGAGAAGAGTATAATCCTCCAAGCAGGGAATCAGAAGATGTGCACTTCCATCGAAAGTGACTGCACATAGGACAATGCACTCAGCAGCTAAAGTGACTGTTTTCAAACTCCCATGAAGAATAATTAAAAGCAAAGTCTGTATAAAATTCGAATTTAAAAATGTAATGAATAAATGCAAGGTTAAAGAAAGCAACATTGTATGGCACTGTTTACAAATCTGTTTCTCCTTTCTTGTATGTGGACAGCTTTCTGATGCAGTTCCTACAAAAGGTAACATTTCAAGATGAGTGAAATGGTTCATGTGTGAAGGAGTAGTGGTCTGAATGAATGGGAGCTTCGACCCTGGTAAACGAACAGGAGAATTAAATCCCTCAATGAGGGAAACACAAGATGTGTACTACCATAGTAAATGCACAGAGGGCAATGCAGACAGCAATAACTAAAATCCACCTAAATAAAAATTCAACTATGAATACCACATATTAAAAACAATATATATAAATGTGTACATCTTTCTTGTACTTGAATGGCTTTCTGATGCAGTCCTTAGAAAATACACCATTTTTTGCTCTCAATAGGAAAATCTATAATATTTCAAGATGGTGTCTGCTTCCATCAAATCATCCGCTCCAGCTGCTGCTGCTGCTCCTGAGAACAGTGCTTCACATGCATTGCAAGGAAAGCACTCCCTAGCAGTCGCAATAATACACCTAATAGCCAAGAGCAGAATAATGAGAGGTAAATACTCCTCTGGATTTATTAAAGATGTGATTGACACTACAAAGCAATGACCGAAGAGGTTGATCCAAAGCTACCAGTGGCTAAAGGGGGCAATGTATGGTTTTTTGTGTTCAACAGGTTTTATTGGTTTTTGTAAAAAAAAAAAAAAAACGACCCAAAAGGATTATAAAGAGGAATATAAAAGTACTCTTAACATATACATATAGATGCACCAACAGTACAATTCTGCAAACGGTACATATTCCGGTGTACATATAATGGAGGTACTGAGAGGTTGATAGGGTTGATAAGGTATCATAACATAAACATTCAAACCCCAGATTACCAAATAAAGTAACATTACAACTCTGATATGGTGAAGACATCTAACCTAAATTCTCATCTCCTGAAAGTAAGAGGCTTGTACAAACAATGCAGGTACAACTACTGGCTTTCAAGCCAGGCATTTTCACCTTAGAACTAATACAGAAACAGGAGTGGGACCAAAGAGAGAATGGAGACCAATGTATCAAGGTAGTGCATTAACTTGCAGATTTTGCGTAATCTGAGTGGTTCTTAATGCCAAGTGCTTACCAACAAATACTGCTGACACAGCATTTCCTGTTCAGACATTACCCCTGCCACAGTAAGGTTTTATACAAGTAATAGCAAAAATTTGTTTGGTGGGATGTCTACCAGTTCAGGGAGGTTTGGATTTTTGGAGATATACATCAAAACTGTCCCACAGTCGGCGGGGTCCGTGGCAGGAGTGAAACTTGGCATATGCTATATTGTCATAGCTTCTAGTAGTAAATTAAATGTATTTAAATTAAATTAAATTACATTAAAATACATTTATTTATTGCCTGATTAATAACAACTGTTGCAACATGAGTAAAATGACATTGTATCGAAAATGTTTCCATATTTCTTAAGCAACTTTTCTCTTAATATAATACACATTTAAAACATACGAAAAATAAAATCCTTGCAATAAAGGGAGACCTTGTATCCGGAGTTTCTTAATTTTTATAACAGTGGTGTTTCTTTATACAATGCCTGCATAAGAGAGGAGATGGAGCCAAACTGTTAGTACCATTGCAGAAGAGGCGGCTGACAGAGTAATGCTATAAGTTCGAACGGTTGTAAGTTAGGATGGCCTTCTCCTAAAAAGGTTTGGTCTTTAAAACTTTACAATGTTTAACTTCAAAACTTTAAGACTTTAGAACAGAAAACAGTATCTAAGAACACTCTAGAGTTCAACCTGTGTTGCCACAACACGAGTACGTGCTCTATCTAGGTGCCTGGTCTCCCTGACCAGGGGATAGCTACTTGCAAAGAGTGGATTCAGATGACATGTGGATTGGGGAGTTCAGTCCTGGGTGCATTGAGAACTTTGTCACCTCTCTGCACTTCTGCGTGATCCAAGGCCTCAACCTTTTTCAAGTAACAGTTTATATATTTGACCAAAGCGCAGTTCAACGAGGTGTTAGATGTGTCAAAGCAGGGTAGGACTGCTTCCCTGCAGGATCTTGTGCCATTAGCGATCCACCCCCTGCGTAGCAAGGCCCTTCTGACCTCCTGGAGGGAGGGGCACAGGCACAATATGAGTATTATGTCCTTCTTTTGCTGTTTGCAGAGCCGGCAGGTTACCTGTTCCTCACCCCTTTTAGATAGTGGGTTTGATAGGGATTACCCCCATCCTTAGCTTCATAAACTGGGCTTTTTTCTATTCTTTATAGAGTTCGTGTAAGTAGCACTGTGGTTTCAGGTGTTGGTAGGTACACAATGTCATCCATCTGTGTTTGCGTGCTGAAAGACAGATCGGTCTTCTATTAGTGAGAGCCGTTTTGTGCTGGTTTTCGCCATCCTTTTAATTTTGTCATAGCTTCTAGAAGTACAGATTAATACCCACCATTTATTAAATGAAATCAGAGATGTCAAGTTTGACTCTGATAGTATAACTTTAAATCCCAGAGTTAATAGCAGGTCTAATTGGGGTGCATCAGTGGGTGATAAGAGAAGGGAAAGAGGATAAGCATGAATGTCCATCGCAACAGTTAGAACGTCGAACACAAATGGGTCTCCTTTGATAGTAGGGAAGAGGGATTGAATTATGTCCCAAAAAGTTCAAACCTTATTGCACTTGGATATCATATGATCTACAGTGCCTTGTTCAGCACTGCATTCCCAGCAGGTTCCTGAGTTAATCGGACCTAGTTTGTAAAGATGCATAGGTGTCCAGTATGATTTATGTAGAACCCAGAAGTGAGATTGTGCTCAAGGTGGGGTGATTTTAGCATTGAAAGCATTGCCTTCCAGACTGAGGACCTGATTTAAATCTTGGTGGATGGGTTACTCCTTTCACAATGGTGACAGATATTCCGTCTGCCGATATAAAAATCCCATACGAAATAATGGAATTTATATTTCGGCGGACAGGATATCCGTCACCGTTGTGACAGAGTAACCCATCCGCCAAGTCCTAAATCAGGTCCTGAATCTGTAAAGCAATCAATACTTGATGTAGTGATGCAGGGATGTGTGATTCCGCTTTGATTTTCAGTCGTTGAGCAAGGGATGATTTAGGTGGTTCAAGGAGTTTGTATATTCTGGAGGCTAAATGGCCACTCTTTCTGAAATTCCCTAGTAGGAAGGGAAGATCAGATTAGTGAGGTTGGGGTAGTTTCCTGAGGGCACCCTTGAATTTGAAGACATTTTAAAACTCCAGGTCTCTTAGTGAATACTTTTTTCATAAAGTGGAGAAAGTTATGTTTTTTTTTTCTGAGCCCAAGTCGATGAGAAAGTTGATCCCAACCATTGCCCAATTTCCCCAAAAATATAGACTTGTGTCAAACTTTATTCTTTCATTATGCCATAATGATGCAGGCATTTTAGTCTTCAGTGTCTTATTTCAGTATTTTAGGGCTTGAACTATGTGAAGGATTATGCGTTGTGAGTGTTGCAAGGTAAGCCGAGAAGTATGGCATAGCATAAGGGTAGTGCTAAGAGGGATAGGGTAGTCTGATCATAATTTGAGAACCACCAAGTACCTTGTACTGATATGAAGGCTTTCTGATATCTGGTAAGTCTGGTAGATTAAGGCCACCTTTGTGCTTGTTCATTTTAAGGGTACCAGAGTCTATTCTCGCTCTTTTGCTTTACCAAAGGAAATTAGTGACGTATTTATCAACTGTCTGAAGAAGTCTGTTGAGAAAGTTAATCACGGGGTGATAGTCATCTTTATCGCTTTGACTCTACCCGACCACGCAATGAATTTGGGTGACCATGAGAGCAGGAGGTCTTCGATTTTGGATAGGTGCTTAGTTTAATTAACATTTATTGATTCCTTCAGGTCCTGAGAGAACCAGATTCCCAGGTATTTAATCGAGGAGGATTGCCACTTTAGACATGAGTCTTCCATGATCTCTGAAGAACAGCAGTGGTTCAAGGGGAAGACTTTGTATTTTTCCCTATTGAGGGTGTAACCCGACACTAACAAATCTTGTTCAATATCCTGTAGAATGAGCAGAAAGGCTTTGTTGGCATCTTCTATGAATATTAAAACATCGTCAACAAATGCCGCTACTAGTTGTTTACCCACAGGCGGCTCCTCCGTAATTGCGGAGGAGCATTGCCCGCTGGTCAGAGTCAGTCACAGAAAAATAAAATGATATTAAAACAATAATACCATTTTAATTTTCTGTGACAGGCTCTGGTTGAGGCGTGCATGCGGAGTGGAGCTGGGTCATGACAGGGAGGAGTGATGGGCACTTGGGAGTGCGTATGTCACTTTGGCCGGCCGTCTTAGGCCGGCCAAACAGACATGCACACTTCTATTTCTCCAACCCAGCTGTGTTGCACAGTTTGGGTTGGAGAAAAGCAGCAGCCTCCCAGACACTGTCTGAGTGGCAGACCACACAGCTCAGACCAATCCTGGCGCTGCCCTCATAGCGTGAGAGCAGTGTCTGGATTGGGTCGGCAGCCTGTGCTTTCCCAGAGACTGCCGGGAGTAAAGCACCGAGGCGGCCGTTGGTGTCGGGGCAGCGAGAGGTACGCTTTTTAAAATATTATTTTTACTA
Organism: Calotriton arnoldi; assembly: GCA_963921515.1. Classification (NCBI taxonomy): domain Eukaryota; kingdom Metazoa; phylum Chordata; class Amphibia; order Caudata; family Salamandridae; genus Calotriton; species Calotriton arnoldi. The sequence goes on from CAWUFW010001662.1 coordinate 2,644,015, forward strand.
TCAATTCCCCATCCCATCCTGTCCCCTTACCCCAACCCCCCCTCTCTCAATGTGCAGCGGTCGCCACTGTGTTTACCTGATGGTAAGCAGATTTCTCTAATATTGGTGTTAGATCATAAGGCTGTAAGAAGGGTTTCTGTCACCGCTAAGAAGAGAATAGGTGATAAGGGGCAACCCTGACACTTGCCTTGTGAAAGCTTAAAGGAGTGGGAAAGATGGTCATTGACTCTCACCTTCAACTCCGGGTTTGTGTATAATGCCATAATCATCCAAATATAATCATCATCCAGACCATATTTTCGCAGTACAACTCGTAGGAAGGTCCATGACACCTTGTCAAAAGCCTTCTCTGTATTGAGGCAGTGGCAGCTAGGGCATTGGTGAGTGTATAGCTTTATTTTATTCAGTATATGGCAAAACAACCTGATATTATCGGCAGCCTGTCTGCCTTTGAGAAAGACGGTCTGAGCTGAATGCATAAGGCTGTGAATGACCTTCTCAAGGTGGAAAGCAAGGATTTTTGCATATATTTTGCAGTCAACGTTAATGAGGGAGCTAGGCCTGTAGATTTTAACATCCAGTTGATCTTTCCCTTCTTTAGGAATAAGTATGATGATGGCAGTGGATGAGGTGCCCGAAATAAGACCTGAGGACGCATATTGATGGAATACTGCCTTGAGTGGAGCTACCAGTGTGTCCAAGAAGACTTTGTAACATTTTCCTGAGTATTGGTCTGGGCCAGGGGCTTTCCCCATTTTCAGGCTGAGGATAGCTTTCCTAATTTCAGTCTGGTTAATGGTACATTGATGGCGTCCCTCTTTTCTCTCAGGATGGTGAGTTTAGATAGGTAACCTCTGCAGTCATCCGGGTTAACTACTCTGTAGAGTTGCATAATGTGGAATAGAATTTCTGAAAGGAGCGAAGAATGTCAGTGGTTGTGGTAACAGTTTCCCCTCTACTATCTCTAACTGTGCGTATCAAGGTTCTCCCCTTAAATAATTTGCTAATGCTTTCCCTGCCCGCTTATTATATCTACCCATTTCTGTGCTCTCATACTCACGATTTTATTATACTCGTATTAGAGGCTCTGTAGATGAGATATGGTAGAGGTGTCCTAAGTACTCCTGAGAACCTTCTTTGTATTTTTAATTTCATGTTCTAACTGTGTCAGTTGTTTGTGGAACTGTTTGTTTTGGTGTGGCATCAGGCCTATCATAACCCCTCTCAACGTCGCTTTCAGGGCATCCTATCTAGTAATTGAAGAGTTGTCAGATGTGTTTTTTTCCATCAGAAATTGTCCAATACCACAGAAATAGATTGTTTGGAGTTTATGTCGTCCTGTAAAGCTTGAATAAGTCTCTATTGTTTATATCATATAAACGTGTCTCCTAAGGTGATATCTCTGGAATGTATATGAGATCACATATTGTATTTGGTTCAATTTTTGGGTAAGAGGATAACTGTAGTTGGTTGTTTCCCGACCAGCAGGCGGTCAATTCTGGAAAAGGAATTGTGGGGATTAGAATAAAATGCATAGTCCCTTCCTGCAGGGTTGTAAAGTCTCCAGATGTCTATCAAGTTGAGGTTCTCACAGAATTGTGCCATGCATTTGTGAGATTTGCTTCCCAAGAATTTAGTGTTCGAGATCCTGTCTAATACACCATCCATTGGCATGTTGAAATCTCCACCCACTATCATATCAAGATCTCCTGGAAGGTCTGAAACAGTCTTATTCAAGACTCTTAAAAATTCAGTTGAATTATCGTTAGGCGCATAGATGTTAATAATATAAAAAGCCTTATCATTCTTCTTAACTTTAGATATCAGCTATCTGCCTTGTGAGTAAGTTTCCATAGTAAAGCAAGAGTTCTTGGATATTACAGTAATAACTCCATTATTTTTATGAGTTGCCAAGGAACAATTAATGTCAGCCACCCATGTGCTTTAGAATTTGGCATTTCTAATAGATTCAAGTCTGGTCTCTTGCAAGAGGATAATATCTCCTTTCAGTCCAAGACAGTAGTCTGCTATCTTCATCCTTTTAGTAGGGTGATTCGATCTCCCCCTTCACCTCCAACGAAGCCAGGCACTGCACCAATTCAGGAAGAACCTCAAGACCTGGCTCTTTGAATGACCCCAACGGAGCTGCTCACATCCACCCCCCAGTGCCTTGAGACCCTAGCGTATGAGTAGTGCGCTTTACAAAACCCTGATTGATTGATTCATGCCTTACGTGTTACATGAATGGACTCTTACTGCACCATCAGTCATATTTGTGGTTAATATCGCTAATGACTAAGCATGATTGGGGATAATGTAGAAGATATGACGCCATAGTCCAGATACATGTGTGTGTGTTTTGAACATGTTGGCATACACCATAAGGCGGAGGAATATTAACTAACATATGGGAATGTAAGTTTGAATTAGCAATATGGTAGGAAGTAAGTGTGATATTCCAGACATCTAGAAAGTGATAGTGTGGTGAGCAAGTGGTGGAGAGGGTAGAGTTCCTGTTGAAGAGGATGGCCATCAAGGCATAAGAGGAATAAAAGGGACAAAAATACATGTCAAAAGTAAACAAAATAAAGAAACAAAACATAACTATAAGCAACAACAAGCCCACCCCAATACTCACCTCAGCCCCCACCCCTGAGGAGCACCCACAGTGCTTCTTCCAACTCATTTTATAGCATAAGGCACCATGAGCTAGCAGGCAGGAGAGGCGAGTCCTGTCGCCCCCCCACCCCAGACCCGAGCGAAGCCATAAAACAACATATAGAACTCTGAGAACATTCAATAACACCTGTATGGGAAGGTATGAGCAACCAGCTTAGTAAATGCCATAGAGGAGGTGAAAGCCCCATCCTTGAGGCCCCTCTCACAAGTTCCCCGCATTTGACACATGAATGTAACAGACAAGTCTTACGGCACCAAGGTGGCCATCTGAATGTGTCCACAATGGTCGAGCCTGTACTTAGCAGAAAACAGAACAAAATTTGTTTCACAATTTATAATGTCAAGATTCCATGTCTGTCACTGTTACAGATGAAATATTGCTCTGTAGTTTGACTGGTTCCGCAAAAATCAGGTCCTTCCCATTGTGAGTGATTTTGAACTTGGCCAGGCCTGTTAACAAGCAGTGTACAGGAAGGGTTCTCAGAGGTTGTTGTGGAGCCAGGAAGCCCTTGCATTTCATCATTGTCTCTTTGGAATAGTCTTGCACGATTGTAATCCTGGCTCCATTCCATTGCATATATATAACACTGATCGCATGTGGTCTAGAATCATTTGGGTATGGCGATACCTCAGGGGACAAAAAATCATTATTACTCTCGGGAATTTTGTCGATCCCAGGGCTGCATTCAGAAATCTACCAGATGGTAGTCTATGAATTCTTTCAATTACTAATTGCTACTCAAAAGAGATATTCAGCATTTTGTGGATCCAGGTTTCCAGAAATTAGGTGCCGGCATTAGCAACACATTCCACTTCTTCTGGTAGGTCAAAAATTCTTAAAATGCCCCTGCGGTTTCAATCTTCCAAATCTGATATCTCTCTTGGTTTTGATCTTGCCAGACATCTCTGTTGTCTGGTTTTTCTGTGCACTACTACTGTCTTCCAGGACACTTATTCTCAATTCAGCTTTGATGATTCTTCCTGCTAGATCCTTAAAGTCTAAGACCTTGTATGTCGTCTTGCATCTTGTCTGTATTAGACTTTGTGGCTTGTGCTAAGTCATGCAGAATGCACACATGTTGCAGAATAAGGTCTAAATTTGCTGCTGAGTCCAATTTCTGCTTAATAGGTGAATCAGAAATAAGAGATTGCGCCTTGGATCATTTGAGACTGGGCTCTGGTTCCTTGGTGTCTTTGTGATTCTTTGCCTCTTTGATCCGAACCTCAGCCATTTCCAGAGTAAGGTGAATCAGAAATGTATTAAGGTCATTAGAAATGTATTAAAATGGCCAGTGAACCCCACTCCAAGCACTTTCAGTCACTTGGTCTTTTTAATAGTTCACTCATTATGCAGAGCCACGCAATCTTCAAGAGGCAAATCGGTTGCAGAGCATAGATTAACCAGTAACCATTGTCGATTCAAGTGGCTGGTCTAGAATGAGAGTCAGCTCTCTGACATGCTATTAGATAGTTTCGTTTTCAGTTTACCACACTCAGTGAAATTTAAATGAACTTTTGCAATAATGCAGGCATGCGCAGTGATGAGGGTCTCAGTAATGCTCTATGGTAATGCAGTTGGGGTTGTAACAGACATCGCGCAGGTGATAGTGAAAAGGGTTCTGATTGAAGGTCGTAGAGCATCAGCCCTGGTTAGTGTGAACGATGGAAGCTGTTGGCCCCCAGGAGCCTGATGTGTCTGCAAGTTATGCTCTCACCTTCCTCATTTCAGAGAGCCGATGAAATCTGTGGATCATTGGCTTCCAAATGAGGCTGAATCACTCATAAGCCTCATATTCATGCTCTGCGATCCTTGTGGCTCAGCAGTTGCTAGAAATGGCTAGTGGGAATTTTGTGTAGATCCAAGAGCAGTCCGGTGATTCAGGCTGCAAAGAAGAGAAAATCTCATGCCTCACAGTTACAGCCAATCAGGTCTACAAAACAAGCACCAGATTCTCCTGTGTAGTAAGCAGGTCTGGATCCTCTCATCAGTGAGAAAACACATCGGTAGGTTTTAGAACAGGCAGCGTGGCCCCAGAGCTCCCACCTCAGTCGGCTTCACACTCGGGCACAAGCCACGCCCCCAATGAGGCAGTGTATTGTTTACAAGAGCTCTAGCAGAAATTAAAGCTGCCAAGCCAGACCTATACCGAGCATCGATACCGTCCAACAGCCCACCCACCTAACTGGGTCCTTTGCACAAAGGAAACTAAAACCCTGTTTTTAAAGCACATAGGAAAAGGTTGGACTTTGTAATTTTTATGGCTCACCAAAGAGGCATTGCATCTGTACAGTGATCTATTCAAATTTTATGCCACTCAAACATGCATTGTAGTGCCACACTTAATGGTCGAGCAGAAACTGACACTTTGCCACAGCCCCATCAGAGCACTACCTCAATGTCAGCTAGCTTGATCAATACACACTCTAGAACACCCTCGACTGAATATGATATGTGAATTCAACCAAGTGCAGTTCAGGAAAGTCTTGAAAGTTAACCTCCTTAGATTGGCCTTTAACTGATAACATCACAGAAGAGGGGTTGCAAGAGTAGAATTTCAGGCTTGGTTCACTCTCCACCTCTGGCAGGACTTCAACTTCCCCACCTTCTTTAAGCTGTGCTTTCTCATCTTTGTTACCTTCTGATGGGTGGCAAGTCTTGTTGCTCAACTTTGTCAGCACCTACAAATGTGGTAGATTGTGAGCCTGCATAACGTTTCAGGCCATTCCATCTCTGGAACACCCAAACACAGGAGTACATTTCTTCACACAGAAACATCACTGGGGGAATATCCATTTGCAAGTAAAAATACAACCTTTCTGAATTAGTTGAATTTGAAAAATGGATTTGCCATAATAAACAAAGCTATTTGATCATTAACGTCTGACTTGCATCTGCCAATAACTTCAAGGATAAGACCCTAATTGTTCACAGTAACCTACTATAACTTAAAAAATATGCCATACAAGTTATGGATTCACTTGGATTCTGTGTGAGCAGCCAACTCCCTTCCATGCTCGCTTTTATGGTACATGTCATACAAAAGAGAATTTCCATCAAAAGGGATGTCTGAAAAGCACTCAAGTGCACAACACTGAGTGTCCACAAATTGTATGATGTCACACGAGCCTTCACTGGGTAGCCCAATCAGCATTTCTGACTTATTTCTAGTGGAACTGTTACTGGTTTCCTCTTCTGTGGCCTCAAAATTCTTGTTCGACTTGTATTTTACTGTAAGAGGACAATCCTTCTAACTTAGGAAGGCTAGGAACTACAATGGATCATTGTGTTTAGAAATAGTATTTTAGTGTCAAGCAGTACAGTTTCAACTGTCATCTCCACAAATGCTCCCTCGCTTGCTCAAGGTCTTCAGTAGTAATATACTGTGCAATGCAAAACCCTGCACTTCAGGGAGCACCTATTTAGGTATTTTACATGACTCCTACAATTCTTGTGAACACTATGACAGTTTCCATCTTGAGTTATTTATTTTCTGCAGTTTGCTTTGTTCTCAATTCAAGAACTAACTGTATAAGAAAGAGTGAGATTCCTTCTTCAGCGTAAACTACGGATAGAACATGAACGACTCTAGTGTGGGCAGACTCTTCATTATGGTTCATATCTTCACAATGGATTCCTCCACTGTATCCTGACATTGTTTTTTGTTACGTGCATAATTACGCATCAGTAATCAAAGCAGCTCCCAATGGATGTTTCATGCCAATACGGTGCTGCCTATTAATGTAAACATGTGGAATTAAGGTTACGTAAATTAGGCTGTGATAGTTTAGTCTGAGGAGAGAAACATGCCTCAAACCCTGATTTGTTATGCTAAAAATTTGTGGCCGAAATCCTATAAAAACTGAGGTTTTTGACCATTAAAAAGGAGAGGTGCACAACTAAAGGCACCCTTATGCAAATCAGTACCGACTCTCCTCCTCATGGGAACAGTCCATCCTGCACTGTCAGGTGAGGCCCCCTCCAGAAAGAAACACAAGCAACCGCAAATTGGTTTCAGCCCAATTGATTGCCATTACCTGGCATTAATTCAAGGATTCCTTCCATCATCTTGTTCTTTGTTGCACTAGATGCCCTAAATATGATGGGTATGCCCAAATGTGGGCCCTGTGCTCACTGTACCATAAGACTCAAGCTTCATCTCACAGATGAGACCTACATAGGTTGAAACCAGCCTGGGGTTGCTTGTGTTACCTTCTGGATGGGACCTGGCCTGGCAGTTCAGGCTTGATTATTGCTGACCCTCACTGATATGCTTACGGCAGGTAGAATTACTTGAGGGAAAATGTTTGGAAACCATGGGGAAACTAGAGGGAAGTTATCAAAATCATATCTAAGCATGAGACAGAGCATACCTTAGGAGGCCATCTGATTGGAACTTAGCTTCGTTGGGTTTTGTTTTAGCGCTTAGACCCAAACTATAAGCTATTGACACAGCGACCAAGAGGCCCTAGACAAGTTTCTCAGAAAACTTCTTTTTGAAAAGTTAACCTCTGCCACCCAGGTGAGCCTTGCTTTCAAAGTATTTGTTACCTTTTTTTAAAAAAACAATTTGAATTAACAAAAATTTGTAATTTCAGCTTCTTTTACCAAACAACAGTTAAAAATGTTTTGAAAAGGAAAATGTGAAAAAAGAGTTTTGAACACAATATGGCCCACTGTATTAAAATTTGGAGGTTGGCCCCAGTCGGTTGAATGCTATTATGGGAGAAGGCAGTTCTTCCTTCTAGCACGCATGATATCAGATTTTAGACCATTTTATTTGAATGTCAAGCCCAGTGGTTTACCACTACATAACAGTTTGTGTTATAAAACGTCTAATGTAATTCAACATGCTCCTTGTAGTTTATGTAAATGTCCTTTTCATTAACCCTTATATGCACTTTTTGTGTGCCCATTGCTGAAAGATGATAAAACGTAACTGCCATATGTACATAACCTTTTTTGAGGTTGTGCACAGCCCGATTCACAGAATCGAGCCATTAACAATTGCAAAAAAGGTTTTTCAAATGTACAAAAGCCATATTGCAATTCTGTAACCTGTTACCGAATCGCAATTTGGATTTGCGAATCGGTATTTGGAAGGGGCATGTTTATGGCATCCCTTCCTAATACCAATTTGCAGTGGTATGTACAAATGTTTTGCAACCAAATTAAGGTCGCAAAACATTCATTTTTTAACCAACTCTCAGCAGAGGTGGTAACTATTTACAAATCTGAATTTGTCACGACGGGACCCTTTCCCCTTTGTGAATGTTGATACAAATATTTTTTAAGTCCAGGCAGTGGTCCTATGGACCATGTTACGGTCTGACCTTATTCCCTTACTTGCTTGTCCCGTGTGTATGGTCTCTCCCTGACTTACGGCGAGTGCGTGCTGTTTTCCTTCTATTTTTCTGCTCCTCTTGGGGGGTCTTTCTTCTGTTTCTTTTCCGCGCGCTGCATCTTGCTTTCATTTTTTGCAGCGCAGCCGCGGTTGGTTCAGAAGGTGGTGACGGTGAGTATTTCAGAGCCGCCTCCCTGTTCCTCCCTACTTGGGTTCGCTTCCGGTTCCTGCCGCAGAAGGATTCTGTCCGTCGGCGTTTGCTGGCGCCTTGTTGTTGTTCGCGGTGCTGCTGAAGGTTGGACTGGACTTCCTTTTCGGCTTTTGAGCAGCCATTTGTTCTGGCTGGAGCAAATACGACGCCCTCTCTTCTTCCTGTTTCGGGATTGGGACTTACAGTATGTCATTGGGTTTGCGAGGTGCCTGATAACCTCGTTGCCCGTGAAACTTATTTTTTCCCAGTGCACTGGTGGATCGTATTGGAATGGACTTCCTCCTGATGTTTTGATCATTTTTTAGATTAGATGCGGGTTACTTACTCCCTAGTTTTTTCTTATTAGAGTATTGACTGGCTGCCTTATTCGTATTGGGTCTTCACCTTATTTCTGGCTTGGACACATCGTTAAGGAGAACACCTTTTTATTGGATTCAGTGGAGGCCAGTTCTTAATACAAGAGGGGGTGAGCAAGGGACCTTTTATGTTGCTCATGTTTTGTGTATTACGCTGTCTTGCTTTTTTGGGTATTTCTTACTGATGTTTGTTCTTTCTCTTTCTACAGTGTGAACCTTTTGGGGTTTGTTTGGTGTGCCTGGAGTCCCGGTGAAGTTCAGTGGAAAGCGGATTAGTGTTACCACTGCCATCCTTGTTTTCTTTTCCTTCCTACCTTCCCCCCAGTGCGTTGTCCGCTCGTGCTTTTGTTTATGTGGGCACGGAGGGTCAAGGCACAGGGTGGGTTAATGGGACTCTCTTCGTTCCCGCAGTACCTGTGATTCAGGTGAGTGGGGCTGGAACAGACCACTGCCCACTGTTAAAAAATACAATTTAAGTGTTTCATTTTTTTCTTTTTAAATGCAACCCATTTTTCCTTTAAGGAAAACTAGCTGCATTTAAAAAAGCTTTATAGAAAACCAATCACAGACATGGTGGTCTGCTGACACAAGCAGGCCACCATCCCTGTGATGGCTGCAATTTCTAATGGGTTGCAAATTGTGTCCTACCTCATTAATATTCATGAGGTTGGTCTATTTGGGACCCCTTTAGGAATCGCTGACTGAAGCTCAATCATTCGGAATAGCAATTTCCTAATTGTGTTTCGCAGAAAATCGCCATTAGGCAAACTCTATTCCTAAAATTTGTACACATGGCCCTAGATTCCTAAGACCCTTGTTTATTGAATGTCAAATTACTATACCCTACTACTGCTACTGAATTGATGTATAAACTGGACACTGTAAATTTTGTTAAACTTTTTTAATAGTGTGAATATTTTATGTTTCGGAGCTTTTCTTGTTTTTGAATTTTATTCTTAGCAGAAACTGCTCCATCTCCTACATGCACCTCCAATGGCCCGACTGAGTAAGGGTCACTGCAGGTTTGGTCATTTGACTGCCCACCCAAATCAGAGTGGATGGTCAAATGGCCAGCTCTCACTGTCCTTCACTGCCAGGCAAAATCTGGTGGTAAGCTGCAGTGAAAACTTGTAAATGACCCCCACACCATGGAAGAAATTTCCCATAGTGAGGGGGTCATTGCTTTTCTTATTTTCAGAAACAAAATTCTTCTTTGGGATTTTGTTTTTGAAAATAGATAACATATTTAGACCCTAATTACGAGTCTGGCAGTCCGAGGACAGCCAGACTCGCGGCGGCACAGGGGTAGTGATCCAGCCACCGCCGCACTGGTCTGAGGGCAATAATATTATAGGCCATATGCTTCACAAGGGTTGCAATGTCCCTCCAACGAGTCCCGGCACTTGTCTCCGCTTGAAATCATGGACCTCACATGGCCTATAATATTATTGACAACATATATGTGTTGTTTTGAAAGTGTTTTTACTAACAATGAAGAGGACTTATCTAGACGTTATTGACTGTGAACTACATAATTTATACCCAAGATACATGCGCCCCCAAGTAGTCCCTATATTGAGGGACGAAACACATTCATTCCTTAATTTGAGTCTAATGTAACTCTGACTCCTTTGATTGTTATTTGTAATTTTTAATTTCGACATTTTTGGACTCTTTTGCTTAATATGTTTTTCAATTTTGCTTCCCTCTCCTGCTTGTTATCCAGTCAACAGTACTTTGAATAATGAGGTTTAATGAGGTTTCACAACCCATCTGCTCAATGCCAGAAGTGAAGTTAAACATTTCAGAGTGCAATTTTCTGTTTGCTAAGATGCCAGGGCTGGCTAGCTGTTTGAAATATGGCATGCGTTCATTTGACAGCATGCACAATTGTTATCAAAGCAAAGACTGACTCCACCTGCCAGCCTTTCAGTTTCATTGGCAGTGCCCAAACTGCCAGTCAACATAGGTATCAAGCACCCCATATTATGTATGGCACTGTCAGACATTCCTGGTAATTTATTCAACAGATAATGCATTCTGTTACTTGAATGGACGTCAAGGGCTCAAAACCCCCAGTAGATAAACTTCTGTTGACAATAAAGCCAGCACTGGCTGAGGGATTGATAGCTGACACAGAGCACTCGCAGCTGTGACTCCAATTCACATTTGTTATCACTCATCCCTTCCTCTGCAAAGTTTTAACATTTCCTAGGTAAATGCCATGAGCAGTTCACTCAGTCTGGGGCTGCAAGTTGCACTCTCGAATTTTTAGTCCTGCATACATACTGGTATAAACAGGACCACTTTGGAAACTTGAAGCTTGTTTTGTTACGCAAGTGCAGTTTCAATCTAGATAGTCAATCCATGGCTATCCTTGCGCCCCAGTAGTCAGAAACAGCACACATTGCTCTTACTGTAGCAAAGAAGCGTTTACTGAAGAGAGGAGACACTTAAAGATGGTGTTTCACATTGCTCTGTTCGATTACCCCCTGAGCGGTCCGCTCCTGTTCCTTGTAAGTGGACTTTATCATCCTGGAGAGTGATGGATATTTGAAGGAAGTCTGCCTCTTATAGGAACTGAAAAACATAGGCTCAGATTTAGATCTTGGCGGAAGGGTTACTCCGCCACAGCGGTCACGGATATCCCGTCCGCTGAAATATAAATCCCATTATATCCTATGGGATATATATTTAGGCAGACTGGATATCTATCAAAGTTGTGACGGAGTAACACGTCAACCAAGATCTAAATCAGGCCCATGGTTATCATAGAATAAGGTCGATAATGAAGGGAACATGGAATGGAAGATCCACAATTGCTTGGGGGAGACGGAGCACAGGTAAATGCAGCTGGCAGTCAGGCTGGGAAATGTTGGAGAAAGGATAGGTGTATGTTGGGAAGGGAAGGAGTGAGATATGAGAGGAAATACGGGAGCAACAGGAAAGAAAAAGGCTCTGAAAGGTGGGTGTCAGGCACTGGAAGTGTAGAGAAACAGAGCAGGGGAGTAGAGAGAAAGGACAGGAGAAATAATAAGGAACAAGGTGGAGAAAGGAAGATGAGAGATTAAGAGACAGAACTGTGAGGCAAACACGCCTTGTTTCAGATAGGTCACATTAACAAGGTACAGAAAGGAAGATGAGATAGAAAGAGACAGATATGTGAAGCAAACAGACTTGACATTGGTGGGTGCATCAATTGGATGAGGAAGAGGACTGAAGGGAGATAGGGTAGAGTACAGGAAGAGTGACACAGGCAAGGAGAACGAACTAGTGTTTTAGCAAAAGCACAGACATGATGCTTTGGCTAAAAAACATTTTTGCTCTACAGATGTTCACAGTGCTTGAAATGGAAATATAGAACTGTCAGAACTCACTATTCCTGAGCACGTGTTTGAAAGTGAACAGTGCTGAGACTCTCCCATTAGAAGTATTGCTCCAGTGCTGAGAAGTAAAAATGTAAGTCCGTTTTTATATAGCGCAGCTACTCACCCTTACGGGTCTCAAGGCGCTGGGGGCCGTAGTGGAAATTAAGTGAGCTATTGCCCAGAGTCACATGGTGCTGAGCTGAGCTGCCTCCGGAGATCGAACCATGAACCCTGTGCTCCGAAGTCAGCTGCCCTGGCCGCTGCACCACACCTCTCGAGTACTGGAAATTGCCCTTTCAAGTTATTGAAGCTCAGGTCCTCAGTACCTGGCAATATCTGTCAAATGAAAGCATTGGGTGTTCTTGCAAACAAACTGGAGACCTTTCTGACCTCAGGCCTCTTTATATCTCTAGAAGCACTAGTCCCACGCTGCACGGAGAGCATCCTGCTTTGAGTGAGCGTTAACAAGAGGATCTAATTTAAGACTGTTGGAGTGACGAGCAAATGTTGCCAAAAGTTACACTCTGCCTGACTATTAAGTTAGACTGTAGATAAATACCAAGGCTGCATCTTGGTTCAGACAGGCCACATTAAAACATTTTGGTTACAACGTGTAATGACAAATGTGCTGAAAAGTGCATCATTTTTGCTATTTTTTGTTAAACATTTCTTGGGCAGATAAATTTCACCGGTCCAAAAAACCTTCCTTGTACTGATCTCTCGTTCGCTAAGTTCAGTAGAGGGGCTGGTTTGACAAAAAGTTCCGGGGCTGCTTTTGGTTCTCAGTACAACCCTGGGTGTTATTGTAGACGTTTAAGAAAAGTATAGCAAAGAAATAAAAAGCCTGGTGAGAATCAAGTTTTGCTTTTCCTTTTCATTCTACACATTTTATCAGTTATCTTTGTATCAACGACATTGTAATATTGTAGCAGTCCACTCTGAAAGGGAATAGAAACATTGTATACTTTCCTTATTCAGAATTATGGCTTCTTTTTATCTAGACTCTCACGTGTGTTCTTCTAGACGTGAAGTATTATATACATTTTGTCTGGGAAAACGATAAAAGGAGATGCATATATTTTTTTTGTTTTGTGAATTTAACATTATCCAGAATTTATGGCAACTTTGATTCATTTTTTTTAATACTCTCCAACATGTGAATGTGTTTGAGGTGATAGTTTATTAATTTTGTGCATGTATGCCAACAATAGCTTTGTTCCATTTATTTCAATTGATCTGGTTTCATTGATGGAAATGCGTGTTGGTCTCTCTAAAATGCTGACTTCTCTGCCCTAAGACATTTCCAGTAATTTGTGGCCATCGACCTAAGCTATTTATATGTTCCACTCTATCATTTGTTGGACGTGCTAATCAGGGCGGCCCCGTCCAGGACGCAGCATGTCAAGGGATGAGCGTCTAGTCCATTTGTACAGATGTCAAAGTATTCCAAGTTGCCAGTAATAAAAATAATAGTCTTTTCCTTTTGAAGACATAAAGCATCATGGTTCAAATATATCAGGTTTTCATGCATTGTGTTGAGATTGACAGTATTATTTTCAGCATTTCATGAAGTAAAGAAAATGAAGAAATGTAATCCACTGCAAGGCATTACCTTCCTGGTCACTGGAATACAACGTGGGGTACAACCCATACCATTCTGAGATCACTGAGGCAGGGCTGTGACTGCAATTAGCACTACAGACATTCGGGAGTAGGGCACAAACTGGCTAAAGAAGTAGGGCCCTATTTACAGATTGGTGGACCAAGTTATCAGGGTGGCACAGGACTTTATGCTTGCCATCCTGCCTTTATTTCACCCACCAAATTTAAAGTTCTCTGCTGGCCAAGCAGTGAACTCAATGGGTTTGTATGAAGCACTGTCACGGCGGTTCATTCAAAGCCATTTAAAAGTTTGGTGTGCATCTCCCATTGGTGAGGGACGCTTATGCCAAACATTTAAAGGTTTTTACAAAAAACTTACAGGACAGGATTTTTCTCCCAAGGTTTGGGGACCATTTTGTTTGCTTTTACTGTTCCTTACTGTTAGGCCGCGGCGGCTCCTCCGTTATGGCGTAGGAGCGTCGCCCGCCTGCTGGCAGCGCAGCAGGCACACACATTAATAAAATGGTAAAAAATACCATTTTATTATGTGTTGCAGGCTCGCGCTGCTACAGCGTGAGGACAGGGGGCGGGGCTGATTAGTGAAACTGCACTATTACTTCAGTCTGCTGCCAGTGCACATGTCAGATTGGCCAGCTGTCTACAGCAGGCCATTCTGACATGCGCACTTCAGAGCCTGCAATCCCAAGGCTAAGAAACAGCTGAGGGATTGCAGCTGCAGGCCCCCAGCATCAAAATGAGTGCTGGGCTAGCTTGCTCCAACTAATCCTGGGACTGCATTGGTTGGTTTCACTTTGCACAAGGGAGGAAGTCCTTCCCTTTCCACACCCTAGACGCCATAGGAAAGCGCCAGGAGAAGAGAGAGATGGTGACAGACTCTGTGGCCAGCATTCAACATATATATGGTGAGTTTTTGGGCATCGCGCTCACCATATTTTAATGTTGCCAGCCGCTACTGCTGTCAAGATAGTTTTTAAAAAAGCCACCCGACCACCACTTTAAATAGGGCAGATGGTCTGATGGCTTTCCTCTGAAGGCCCATATTCCCTACATTTGTCGGAGGAAGATTTGCACCAACAGAGTAAATTTTACTCTGTAATTGTAAACCTGGAAGTCTGTCCGACTCACAATTGGGCAGACAAACAGAGATTTGGATGACAGGGTACTCCGTTGCTATTGCAATGGAATACCTTGTCTGCCAAAACTCTAAAACTAGCCTAAGATGTCTGATCCCAAGTGATGCTGTAATTTTGCACTCACTCCGAAAGCTCCAAATTAGACAAAGAAAGCACGTGCTGGGGCATTACCTCCTGTAAGTACTGCAGGACTTAGAATGAGGCCATTAGAGATACATGGCCTGCCTGGTCCCAAACCATGGCAAAGGAATAATGAAATGCCTTAGACATGATTGAGGATTAAGCGATGTGCAATGGGCTGGCACAGGCTGTAGATAGTAGCTTGGATCAGACTGTCCATTATTATTATTATTATTATTATTATTATTATTATTATTATTATTATTATTATTATTATTATTATTATTATTGTGGTGCGACATTAAGACTGATTTGCACATTGTTAATCCTTGCATGTAATGGCACATGCAACCTAAAACCAATGGAATGGAATACACCCAGAATAATTACTGCTGATTCAGATTGAATCATGTTTTCCTACTGGAAGAGCTGGCCATGAGCACCTAGATTTGAGTTGTTGGGTAAGAAACAAAAGGTATAGCAGGGTGGAAGAAGCAAAGCTAACAGGACCTCTTGCACATATGAGCCTCACCATAGATCCAACTGGCGGCCCCCAAACTCATACCCATACTCACACACGGATCACTGACATAATATCAATGCATACAATGTCAAAACACAAAAGTATCAGAAAATAAATATTCATAACACAAATATCGACTTCCTACACTTAACTAGTAAAACCACAAATATAGAAAACACATATATAGGAAACAAAATATTGTCACCTTTAAATGAACAAATAAAATGTCAAAAACGCCGATTCACACAATATCAACTACAATATTATAGCCAAAATAATTAAATTATCATTATTAAATATAAAAAATATCACTTTTTACTTAAAACAATTCTTTGAAATAAACTGAATACATTTAGGGCCTGATTATGAGTTTGGCGGTGTGGCAGCTGGCTGCCAAGCCACCGCCCTGCTGCCACACTGCCAAACTTGTCCGCTCATCGCCCGACAGATTAGGAGTTCTCTCCGGGTCTGGCGGGTGGTGCTTTGGCAGTCTCACAGAGTTGCCATTGTAAGGCTCATATGTGAGCCTTGGAAAGGCAGCACCCTGGCACAGACAAAGCACATTCCTGCATGGCATGGACTGGAAAGTCCATGACGTGCAGAATCAGGGGGTGCATAGTGACAGGTGGGCACAACATATGCCCCCCTGCATGCACCCCTGGGCCCTGAGGCAACAGGGGGCCTGCAGGGCCCCCTTAGTTTCCTCACGGCCACACTTTTCATGGCGGTCTCACCGCCAGGAAAAATGTGGTGGTGAGAAAACTTGTAATATGCTTGGCAGTGCCGCAGTGGAACCACCAGCTTATTGCGCCCTCAAACCTCTACAAGAACGCTGAGAAATCATGGATCCCCGGCGAAAGCAGCGGTCCTATGGCGGTCCGAACGCCAAACTCACAAAACGGCAGTTGGACCTCTGGTGCGGCGATAGCAGGACCACCACCGCAGGTTTGTCAGTCCATCGGACAACCAATTTCGTAATTGCCCCCTTAAACTACATATAAATATATTACATCTTTTAAAATATTTACCATTCTCCCCTATAAATTATATAAATAAAATCATGACAACACAACCCCAAAAAAGAGCTTAGCCTGCTGTATCAGGCGAAACGCGTAACTGAAAATAAATCAACTGGTGGTGGAATAACCTCTTGAGTGATCGCTTTATTGGATTTGTGGAAGAATTTGATATCCGGCGCGCTCCGCCGGTAACCAGCGATCAGCCTGCCTTGGGCGTGGGGAGACAGAAGGACACACTTTTGTGATATATATATATATATATATATATATATATATATATATATATATATATATATATATACATACATACATACATACATATATATATATATATATATATATATATATATATATATATATATATATATATATATATATACATATATATATACATATATATATATATGCAAAAAGAAGCAGAGAACTCTGGGTAGTTCTCAAGTTTAGGTGGAAAGCAGCTCCTGTATAGAGCACACTCAACACCAGTGACGCTCTAGATCTGCTCACCTCAAATGTCTGCTTTTCTATCAAAGTCTTTAAGCATAGGATTAGCACAGTGCCATCCAAGCCGAGATAGAAAGGGACAAAGTCTTTTGCCATTTCTACAGCAAAGTCTTTAAGCATAGGGCTAGCACAGTGCTGTCCATGCCGAGCTGTAAAATGACAAAAGCCATTTATCACTCCAGGCACAGTATTACAGCTTTGAATTGGTAAAATACCAACAAATCCAACCTGATATGAGTAAAAGCAACCCCTGACACAGTGTTTCACTCTACTTAGAGTTCTTCAGAGAGGTATAGCTTTGTCCAGACACAAGGGAGCACCCAGTATAAGTCAAAACAATACCCTTTCAGGCATAGAGTGACGCATAATTTATGCAAAAATAAGCAGAGAACTGTGGGTAGTTCTCAAGTTTAGGTGGAAAACAGCTCCTGTATAGAGCACCCTCAACACCAACGACACTCTAGATCTGCTCACCTCAAATGTCTGCTTTTCTATCAAACTTGAGCACTATGCACTGTGCTTTTTATTTTCCACTCTTCATCATGAAGATAACACAGACATTGGCAAATATGTAAAGCTATTAAGCGAAATATAAAGTGACGTGAGCCAAGCTGTTAATTTGAATAGTGATGCATTCTGGGCATTGTGGTCTAAAGCTAGGACCATGTGACCACTTGGACCTTTGAAATTACTAAATCAACTCACCTGTGAACAAGGCGCTTGGCGCCGAAACGCGTAAGGATAAAAGAGTTGTTTCAAGCTGCCACACAATCAGACCAATAAAGCGTCAGTTTGTAAGGATGCCGAAGCTGTGGGCTCTGTTTTGTTTTCGTCTATATATATTATCTACTGGCGGTCGCCAGTAGATAGTTATAGTTAGGACCTATTTTCCATAGGAAATTCACAACATTCTATTTCCAATAACTTTGGCGCCGGTTGACGAATCTTCGCGAAATTTTCAAAACTTATGGCCCGCTCCGGTCCGCTCCTATCCTGAAAGTTTCGGGGTGATTCGGCAAGTGGGGGCCGAGAAAAAAGGGGGGTCCCAAAACGTGTTTTCCCCATGCAATTTTCCATAAGAAACTTTAGACACGGCTACAGCCCGAACTGCTGAACGGAATTACACCAAATTTGGCAAAGAGGTAGTTCTTGGTTCAGAAAGAACCCTTTTGTTAAATGGTGTAAATCCGTTCAGTAGTTGCTGAGAAAATCAAAAGTAAAATCACATATATATCTGGGCGGAGCCTAACCACACATGTCATCGTGAGATCTGATTGGCTGTCAGCACTTCATCCTGGAATTGCTGGCAGCCATCTTGGGACCAATATAAATGATAGTACCCCATTGAAATGAATTGTAGTGAATCAAAGATTTTGAGGGTTACCAAAAGGAGAACTATAAAGGGTGATAACAGACTTTAGTTACATTAGAATTCATTTGTTGATGGTACCATACTAATTTCAGGAATTGTGGTGTGTTCTAAGGTGATTTTACCCTGTAGAAAACCTTCTGCTGGGATATCATGAATCATGTTTGAGAGAAAACTATTTTCACATGCTTGTCCCATAGAGTTTTGGAAGGTGCTCCAGAAGCTAAAATGAGAGCATATTTTCTGTAAATTCACATTATCTTTCTCAGTCATATGAGAATGAAGTCTGACATTCTCAGTAAAACATGTACATCCAACAAGGGCAGAGACTGTCAGTTGATTCCTTTGTGTTCTACTGCAGCTTCCCAGAGTGTTCTAAAGAACAACTAGAGTGCTAACAGCCTTACTTATGACAAAAGTATGGCACACCTGAAGCCATCTTGATTGGAATAAACTGGTAACACTTAAAACATTTAATTTAAAAAGGAACAAAATGATGGGGTTCATTTTGTCATAGAAATTATGGTTAGTGCTATAGAAAGAAAAATTAGGACATGTTTCAAGTGAGATCTCAAATATCTTCCTGTTATATTTCAACAGGAGCAGCCTGTCAGTTGATGCCTTTGTGTTCTACTGCAGCTTCCCAGAGTGTTCTAAAGAACAACTAGAGTGCTAACAGCCATACTTATGACAAAAGTATGGCACACCTGAAGCCATCTAGATTGGAATAAACTGGTAACACTAAAAACATTTAATTTAAAAAGGAACAAAATGATGGGGTTCATTTTGTCATAGAAATTATGGGTAGTGCTGTAGAAAGAAAAATTAGGACATGTTTAAAGTGTGATCTCAAATATCTTCCTGTTATATTTCAACAGGAGCAGCCTGTCAGTTGATGCCTTTGTGTTCTACTGCAGCTTCCCAGAGTGTTCTAAAGAACAACTAGAGTGCTAACAGCCATACTTATGACAAAAGTATGGCACACCTGAAGCCATCTTGATTGGAATAAACCGTTAATACTTAAAACATTTAATTTAAAAAGGAACAAAATGAGGGGGTTCTTTTTGAAATAGAAATTATGGTTAGTGCTGCAGAAAGAAAAATGAGGGCATGTTTTAAGTGAGATCTCAAATCCTCTTCTATTTCATTAGAAAATTCTGACATGCAGACTGAAACAATCACTTTCAATACCAGCGGCAGACTTCCAGTTAACTCCCTGGTGAGCAGTAGCTTTACTACAGTGATCTAATGAGCAACTAGAGTGCTAACATTCTGAATTTATGGCAAATGTGAGACACATCTGAATACCTTCTTGATGGAATCAAAGTAAAAAACTGAAAGCATTTCCTACTGAGGAGACTGCAGTAAATGAGGAAATTAGGAAACTTCATAACAAAGAAGTCTTCCAAGATGGCCACCAGAGAAAAAAGAGCCCAAATGTAGCACAAATATTACCCAGATGTAGCCCACATATAGCCCAATGACAAAAGTGTGCAAAACACTTTTTATTTTTAGTTTTTTACAGTTTTATGTAGTGCAGACTGGTCAGGTATTGGAGCATTGCATCTTAAAACATGACCCCCTACACTACAAAAACACCACTGCACTACCCTAAACCCTAAAACACTACCCCCAGCACGACCCCTACACTACACAAGCACCACTGCACTATCCTAAACCCTAAAACACTACCCACAGCATGACCCCCTACACTACACAAACACCACTGCACTACCCTAAACCCTAAAACACTACCCCCAGCACGACCCCCTACACTACCCAAACACCACTGCACTAACCTAAATCCTAAAACACTACCCCAGCACGACCCCCTACACTACCCAAACACCACTGCACTACCCTAAAACATGAACCCCTACACTACACAAACACCACTGCACTACCCTAAACCCTAAAACACTACCCCAGCATGACCCCCTACACTACACAAGCACCACTGCACTACCCTAAACCCTAAAACACTACCCCCAGCTCGACCCCTTACACTACACAAACACCACTGCACTACCCTAAACCCTAAAACACTACCCCAGCACGATCCCCTACACTACCCAAACACCACTGCACTAACCTAAATCCTAAAACAATACCCCCAGCATGACCCCCTACACTACCCAAACACCACTGCACTACCCTAAAACATGACCACCTACACTACACAAACACCACTGCACTACCCTAAACCCTAAAACACTACCCCCTGCATGACCCCCTACACTACACAAGCACCACTGCACTACCCTAAACCCTAAAACACTACCCCCAGCATGACCCCCTACACTGTTCGAACACCACTGCACTGCCCTAAACCCTGAAACACCACCCCCAGCACGACCCCCTACACTGCCCAAACACCACTGCACTGCCCTAAACCCTGAAACACCAGCCCCAGCACAACCCCCTACACTGCCCGAACACCACTGCACTGCCCTAAACCTTGAAACACCAGCCCCTGCACGACCCCTACACTGTTCGAACACCACTGCACTGCCCTAAACCCTGAAACACCACCCCCAGCACGACCCCCTACACTGCCCAAACACCACTGCACTGCCCTAAACCCTGAAACACCACCCCTTCACGACCCCCTACACTGCCCGAACACCACTGCACTGCCCTAAACCCTGAAACACTACCCCCAGCACGACCCCCTACACTGCCCAAACACCACTGCACTGCCCTAAACCCTGAAACACTACCCCCAGCAAGACCCCTACACTGCCCGAACACCACTCCACTGCCCTAAACCCTGAAACATCACCCCCAGCAAGACCCCCTACACTGCCCGAACACCACTGAACTAAACCCTGAAACACCACCCCCAGCATGACCCCCTACACTGCCCGAACACCACTGCACTGCCCTAAACCCTGAAACACCACCCCCAGCACGACCCCCTACACTGCCCGAACACCACTGCTCTGCCCAAAACCCTGAAACACCAGCCCCAGCACAACCCCTACACTGCACGAACACCACTGCACTGCCCTAAACCCTGAAACACCAGCCCCAGCACGACCCCCTACACTGCCCGAACACCACTGCACTACCCTAAACCCAGAAACACCACCCCCAGCATGACCCCCTACACTGCCTGAGCACCACTGCACTGCCCTAAACCCTGAAACACCAGCCCCAGCACGACCCCCTACACTGCCCAAACACCACTGCACTGCCCTAAACCCTGAAACACCAGCCCCAGCACGACCACCTACACTGCCCGAACACCACTGCACTGCCCTAAACCCTGAAACACCAGCCCCAGCATGACTCCCTACAATGCCCGAACACCACTGCACTGCCCTAAACCTTGAAACACCAGCCCCAGCACGACCCCCTACACTGCCCGAACACCTCTGCACTGCCCTAAACCCTGAAACACCAGCCCCAGCACAACCCCCTACAGTGCCCGAACACCACTGCACTGCCCTAAACCCTGAAACACCACCCGTGCACGACCCCCTACACTGCCCGAACACCACTGCACTGCCCTAAACCCTGAAACACCACCCCCAGCAAGACCCCCTACACTGCCCGAACAAAACTGCACTGCCCTAAACCCTGAAACACCACCCCCAGCACGACCCCCTACACTGCCCGAACACCACTGCTCTGCCCAAAACTCTGACACACCAGCCCCAGCACGACCCCCTACACTGCCCGAACACCACTGCACTGCCCTAAACCCTGAAACACCACCCCCAGCATGACCCCCTACACTGCCCGAACACCACTGCACTTCCCTAAACCCTGAAACACCACCCCCAGCACGACCGCCTACACTGCCTGAAAACCACTGCACTAAACCCTGAAACACCAGCCCCAGCACGACCCCCTACACTGCCCGAACACCACTGCACTGCCCTAAACCCTCAAACACCAGCCCCAGCACGACTCCCTACACTGCCCGAACACCACTGCACTACCCTAAACCCTGAAACACCAGCCCCAGCAAGACCCCCTACACTGCCCAAACACCACTGCACTAAACCCTGAAACACCACCCCCAGCAAGACCACCTACACTGCCCGAACACCACTGCACTGCCCTAAACCCTGAAACACCACCCCTAGCACGACACCCTACACTGTCCGAACACCACTGCACTGCCCTAAACCCTGAAACACCACCCCCAGCACGACCCCTACACTGCCCGAACACCACTGCACTGCCCTAAACCCTGAAACACCACCCCCAGCATGACCGCCTACACTGCCCGAACACCACTGCACTGCCCTAAACCCTGAAACACCACCCCCAGCACGACCCCCTACACTGCCCAAACACCACTGCACTGCCCTAAACCCTGAAACACCAGCCCCTGCACGACCCCCTACACTGCCCAAACACCACTGCACTGCCCTAAACCCTGAAACACCACCCCCAGCACGACCCCTACACTGCCTGAACACCACTGCCCTAAACTCTGAAACACCACCCCAGCAATATCCCCTACACTGCCCGAACACCACTGCACTGCCCTAAACCCTGAAACACCACCTCCAGCACAACCCCCTACACTGCCTGAACACCATTGCTCTGCGCTAAACCCTGAAACACTGCCCCCAGCAAGACCCCCTACACTGCCCGAACACAACTGCACTGCCCAAAACCCTGAAACATCACCCCCAGAAAGACCCCCTACACTGCCCGAACACCACTGCCCTAAACCCTGAAACACCACCCCCAGCACGACCCCCTACACTGCCTGAACACCACTGCACTGCCCTAAACCCTGAAACACCACCCCCAGCACGACCCCCTACACTGCCTGAACACCACTGCACTGCCCTAAACCCTGAAACACCAGCCCCAGCACGACCCCCTACACTGCCCGAACACCACTGCACTACCCTAAACCCAGAAACACCACCCCCAGCACGACCCCCTACACTGCCCGAGCACCACTGCACTGCCATAAACCCTGAAACACCAGCCCCAGCACGACCCCCTACACTGCCTGAACACTACTGCACTGCCCTAAACCATGAAACACCATCCCCAGCACGACCCCTACACTGCACGAACACCACTGCACTGCCCTAAACCCTGAAAAACTACCCCCAGCAAGACCCCCTACACTGCCCGAACACCACTGCATTGCCCTAAACCCTGAAACATCACCCCCAGCAAGACCACCTACACTGCCCGAACACCACTGCCCTAAACCCTGAAACACCACCCCCAGCATGACCCCCTACACTGCCCGAACACCACTGCACTGCCCTAAACCCTGAAACACCACCCCGTGCATGACCCCCTACACTGCCCGAACACCACTGCACTGCTCTAAACCCTGAAACAAGACCCCCTGCACGACCCCCTACACTGCCTGAACACTACTGCACTGCCCCAAACCCTGAAACACCACCCCAGCACGACCCCTACACTGCCCGAACACCACTGCCCTAAACCCTGAAACACCACCCCCAGCAAGACCCCCTACACTGCCCGAACACCACTGCACTGCCCTAAACCCTGAAACATCACCCCCAGCAAGACCCCCTACACTGCCCAAACACCACTGCACTGCCCTAAACCCTGAAACACCACCCCCAGCACGACACCCTACACTGCCTGAACACCACTGCACTAAACCCTGAAACACCACCCCCAGCAAGACCCCCTACACTGCCCGAACACCACTGCACTGACCTAAACCCTGAAACACCACCCCCAGCAAGACCCCCTACACTGCCCGAACACCACTGCGCTGCCCTAAACCCTGAAACATCACCCCCAGCAAGACCCCCTACACTGCCCAAACACCACTGCACTGCCCTAAACCCTGAAACAACACCTCCAGCACAACCCCTACACTGCCTGAACACCATTGCTCTGCCCTAAACCCTGAAACACTGCCCCCAGCAAGACCCCCTACACTGCCCGAACACCACTGCACTGCCCTAAACCCTGAAACATCACCCCCAGCAAGACCCCTACACTGCCCGAACACCACTGCCCTAAACCCTGAAACACCACCCCCAGCACGACCCCCTACACTGCCCGAACACCACTGCACTGCCCTAAACCCTGAAACACCACCCCCAGCACGACCCCTACACTGCCCGAACACCACTGCTCTGCCCAAAACACTGAAACACCAGCCCCAGCACGACCCCCTACACTGCCCGAACACCACTGCACTGCCCTAAACCCTGAAACACCAGCCCCAGCACGACCCCCTACACTGCCCGAACACCACTGCACTACCCTAAACCCAGAAACACCACCCCCAGCACGACCCCTACAGTGCCCGAGCACCACTGCACTGCCCTAAACCCTGAAACACCAGCCCCAGCACGACCCCCTACACTGCCTGAACACTACTGCACTGCCCTAAACCATGAAACACCATCCCCAGCATGACCCCTACACTGCACGAACACCACTGCACTGCCCTAAACCCTGAAAAACGACCCCCAGCAAGACCCCCTACACTGCCCGAACACCACTGCATGCCCTAAACCCTGAAACATCACCCCCAGCAAGACCCCCTACACTGCCCGAACACCACTGACCTAAACCCTGAAACACCACCCCCAGCATGACCCCCTACACTGCCCGAACACCACTGCACTGCCCTAAACCCTGAAACACCACCCCGTGCATGACCCCCTACACTGCCCGAACACCACGGCACTGCCCTAAACCCTGAAACACCACCCCCAGCACGACCCCCTATATTGCCCGAACACCACTGCACTGCTCTAAACCCTGAAACACCACCCCCTGCACGACCCCCTACCCTGCCTGAACACTACTGCACTGCCCCAAACCCTGAAACACCACCCCCAGCAAGACCCCCTACACTGCCCGAACACCACTGCACTACCCTAAACCCTAAAACACTACCCCCAGCATGACCCCCTACACTGTTCGAACACCACTGCACTGCCCTAAACCCTGAAACACCACCCCCAGCACGACCCCCTACACTGCCCAAACACCACTGCACTGCCCTAAACCCTGAAACACCAGCCCCAGCACAACCCCCTACACTGCCCGAACACCACTGCACTGCCCTAAACCTTGAAACACCAGCCCCTGCACGACCCCCTACACTGTTCGAACACCACTGCACTGCCCTAAACCCTGAAACACCACCCCCAGCACGACCCCCTACACTGCCCAAACACCACTGCACTGCTCTAAACCCTGAAATACCACCCCTTCACGACCCCCTACACTGCCCGAACACCACTGCACTGCCCTAAACCCTGAAACACCACCCCCAGCACGACCCCCTACACTGCCCAAACACCACTGCACTGCCCTAAACCCTGAAACACTACCCCCAGCAAGACCCCCTACACTGCCCGAACACCACTCCACTGCACTAAACCCTGAAACATCACCCCCAGCAAGACCCCCTACACTGCCCGAACACCACTGAACTAAACCCTGAAACACCACCCCCAGCATGGCCCCCTACACTGCCCGAACGCCACTGCACTGCCCTAAACCCTGAAACACCACCCCCAGCACGACCCCCTACACTGCCCGAACACCACTGCTCTGCCCAAAACCCTGAAACACCAGCCCCAGCACAACCCCCTACACTGCACGAACACCACTGCACTGCCCTAAACCCTGAAACACCAGCCCTAGCACGACCCCCTACACTGCCCGAACACCACTGCACTACCCTAAACCCAGTAACACCACCCCCAGCATGACCCCCTACACTGCCTGAGCACCACTGCACTGCCCTAAACCCTGAAACACCAGCCCCAGCACGACCCCCTACACTGCCCGAACACCACTGCACTGCCCTAAACCCTGAAACACCAGCCCCAGCATGACTCCCTACAATGCCCGAACACCACTGCACTGCCCTAAACCGTGAAACACCAGCCCCAGCACGACCCCCTACACTGCCCGAACACCTCTGCACTGCCCTAAACCCTGAAACACCAGCCCCAGCACAACCCCCTACACTGCCCGAACACCACTGCACTGCCCTAAACCCTGAAACACCACCCGTGCACGACCCCCTACACTGCCTGAACACCACTGCACTGCCCTAAACCCTGAAACACCACCCCCTGCACGACCCCCTACACTGCCCGAACACTACTGCACTGCCCTAAACCCTGAAACACCATCCCCAGCACGACCCCCTACACTGCACGAACACCACTGCACTGGTCTAAACCCTGAAACACTACCCCCAGCAAGACACCCTACACTGCCCGAACACCACTGCACTGCCCTAAATGCTGAAACATCACCCCCAGCAAGACCCCTACACTGCCCGAACACCACTGCCCTAAACCCTGAAACACCACCCCCAGCAAGACCCCCTACACTGCCCAAACACCACTGCACTGCCCTAAACCCTGAAACACCAGCTCCAGCACGACCCCCTACAGTGCCCGAACACCACTGCACTGCCCTAAACCCTGAAACACCACCCCCAGCACGACCCACTACACTGCCCGAACACCACTGCACTGCCCTAAACCCTGAAACACCACCCCCAGCACGACCCCCTACACTGCCCGAACACCACTGCACTGCCCTAAACCCTGAAACACCACCCACTGCACGACCCCCTACACTGCCCGAACACTACTGCACTGCCCTAAACCCTGAAACACCACCCCTAGCATGACCCCCTACACTGTACGAACACCACTGCACTGCCCTAAACCCTGAAACACCACCCCCAGCAAGACCCCCTACACTGCCCGAACACCACTGCACTGCCCTAAACCCTGAAACATCACCCCCAGCAAGACCCCCTACACTGCCCGAACACCACTGCCCTAAACCCTGAAACACCACCCCCAGCAAGACCCCCTACACTGCCCGAACAAAACTGCACTGCCCTAAACCCTGAAACACCACCCCCAGCACGACCCCTACACTGCCCGAACACCACTGCTCTGCCCAAAACTCTGACACACCAGCCCCAGCACGACCCCCTACACTGCCCGAACACCACTGCACTGCCCTAAACCCTGAAACACCACCCCCAGCATGACCCCCTACACTGCCCGAACACCACTGCACTTCCCTAAACCCAGAAACACCACCCCCAGCACGACCGCCTACACTGCCTGAAAACCACTGCACTGCCCTAAACCCTGAAACACCAGCCCCAGCACGACCCCCTACACTGCCCGAACACCACTGCACTGCCCTAAACCCTGAAACACCAGCCCCAGCAAGACCCCCTACACTGCCCAAACACCACTGCACTAAACCCTGAAACACCACCCCCAGCAAGACCACCTACACTGCCCGAACACCACTGCACTGCCCTAAACCCTGAAACACCACCCCCAGCACGACACCCTACACTGTCCGAACACCACTGCACTGCCCTAAACCCTGAAACACCACCCCCAGCACGACCCCTACACTGCCCGAACACCACTGCACTGCCCTAAACCCTGAAACACCACCCCCAGCACGACCCCCTACACTGCCCGAACACCACTGCACTGCCCTAAACCCTGAAACACCACCCCCAGCACAACCCCCTACACTGCCCAAACACCACTGCACTGCCCTAAACCCTGAAACACCAGCCCCTGCACGACCCCCTACACTGCCCGAACACCACTGCACTGCCCTAAACCCTGAAACACCACCCCCAGCACGACCCCCTACACTGCCTGAACACCACTGCCCTAAACCCTGAAACACCACCCCCAGCAATATCCCCTACACTGCCCGAACACCACTGCACTGCCCTAAACCCTGAAACACCACCTCCAGCACAACACCCTACACTGCCTGAACACCATTGCTCTGCGCTAAACCCTGAAACACTGCCCCCAGCAAGACCCCTACACTGCCCGAACACAACTGCACTGCCCAAAACCCTGAAACATCACCCCCAGAAAGACCCCCTACACTGCCCGAACACCACTGCCCTAAACCCTGAAACACCACCCCCAGCACGACCCCCTACACTGCCTGAACACCACTGCACTGCCCTAAACCCTGAAACACCACCCCCAGCACGACCCCCTACACTGCCTGAACACCACTGCACTGCCCTAAACCCTGAAACACCAGCCCCAGCATGACCCCCTACACTGCCCGAACACCACTGCACTACCCTAAACCCAGAAACACCACCCCCAGCACGACCCCCTACACTGCCCGATCACCACTGCACTGCCCTAAACCCTGAAACACCACCCCCTGCACGACCCCCTACACTGCCCGAACACTACTGCACTGCCCTAAACCCTGAAACACCATCCCCAGCACGACCCCCTACACTGCACGAACACCACTGCACTGGTCTAAACCCTGAAACACTACCCCCAGCAAGACACCCTACACTGCCCGAACACCACTGCACTGCCCTAAATGCTGAAACATCACCCCCAGCAAGACCCCTACACTGCCCGAACACCACTGCCCTAAACCCTGAAACACCACCCCCAGCAAGACCCCCTACACTGCCCAAACACCACTGCACTGCCCTAAACCCTGAAACACCAGCTCCAGCACGACCCCCTACATTGCCCGAACACCACTGCACTGCCCTAAACCCTGAAACACCACCCCTGCACGACCCACTACACTGCCCGAACACCACTGCACTGCCCTAAACCCTGAAACACCACCCCCAGCACGACCCCCTACACTGCCCGAACACCACTGCACTGCCCTAAACCCTGAAACACCACCCACTGCACGACCCCCTACACTGCCCGAACACTACTGCACTGCCCTAAACCCTGAAACACCACCCCTAGCATGACCCCCTACACTGCACGAACACCACTGCACTGCCCTAAACCCTGAAACACCACCCCCAGCAAGACCCCCTACACTGCCCGAACACCACTGCACTGCCCTAAACCCTGAAACATCACCCCCAGCAAGACCCCTACACTGCCCGAACACCACTGCCCTAAACCCTGAAACACCACCCCCAGCAAGACCCCCTACACTGCCCGAACAAAACTGCACTGCCCTAAACCCTGAAACACCACCCCCAGCACGACCCCCTACACTGCCCGAACACCACTGCTCTGCCCAAAACTCTGACACACCAGCCCCAGCACGACCCCCTACACTGCCCGAACACCACTGCACTGCCCTAAACCCTGAAACACCACCCCCAGCATGACCCCCTACACTGCCCGAACACCACTGCACTTCCCTAAACCCTGAAACACCACCCCCAGCACGACCGCCTACACTGCCTGAAAACCACTGCACTGCCCTAAACCCTGAAACACCAGCCCCAGCACGACCCCCTACACTGCCCGAACACCACTGCACTGCCCTAAACCCTGAAACACCAGCCCCAGCAAGACCCCCTACACTGCCCAAACACCACTGCATCCCTAAACCCTGAAACACCACCCCCAGCAAGACCACCTACACTGCCCGAACACCACTGCACTGCCCTAAACCCTGAAACACCACCCCCAGCACGACACCCTACACTGTCTGAACACCACTGCACTGCCCTAAACCCTGAAACACCACCCCCAGCACGACCCCTACACTGCCCGAACACCACTGCACTGCCCTAAACCCTGAAACACCACCCCCAGCACGACCCCCTACACTGCCCGAACACCACTGCACTGCCCTAAACCCTGAAACACCACCCCCAGCACAACCCCCTACACTGCCCAAACACCACTGCACTGCCCTAAACCCTGAAACACCAGCCCCTGCACGACCCCTACACTGCCCGAACACCACTGCACTGCCCTAAACCCTGAAACACCACCCCCAGCACGACCCCCTACACTGCCTGAACACCACTGCCCTAAACCCTGAAACACCACCCCCAGCAATATCCCCTACACTGCCCGAACACCACTGCACTGCCCTAAACCCTGAAACACCACCTCCAGCACAACACCCTACACTGCCTGAACACCATTGCTCTGCGCTAAACCCTGAAACACTGCCCCCAGCAAGACCCCCTACACTGCCCGAACACAACTGCACTGCCCAAAACCCTGAAACATCACCCCCAGAAAGACCCCGTACACTGCCCGAACACCACTGCCCTAAACCCTGAAACACCACCCCCAGCACGACCCCCTACACTGCCTGAACACCACTGCACTGCCCTAAACCCTGAAACACCACCCCCAGCACGACCCCCTACACTGCCTGAACACCACTGCACTGCCCTAAACCCTGAAACACCAGCCCCAGCATGACCCCTACACTGCCCGAACACCACTGCACTACCCTAAACCCAGAAACACCA
This sequence comes from Calotriton arnoldi, assembly GCA_963921515.1. Lineage (NCBI taxonomy): Eukaryota > Metazoa > Chordata > Amphibia > Caudata > Salamandridae > Calotriton > Calotriton arnoldi. The sequence continues at coordinate 2,674,491 of CAWUFW010001662.1, forward strand.
CCCCCAGCACGACCCCTACACTGCCCGATCACCACTGCACTGCCCTAAACCCTGAAACACCAGCCCCAGCACGACCCCCTACACTGCCTGAACACTACTGCACTGCCCTAAACCATGAAACACCATCCCCAGCACGACCCCTACACTGCACGAACACCACTGCACTGCCCTAAACCCTGAAACACTACCCCCAGCAAGACCCCCTACACTGCCCGAACACCACTGCATTGCCCTAAACCCTGAAACATCACCCCCAGCAAGACCACCTACACTGCCCGAACACCACTGCCCTAAACCCTGAAACACCACCCCCAGCATGACCCCCTACACTGCCCGAACACCACTGCACTGCTCTAAACCCTGAAACACCACCCGTACATGACCCCCTACACTGCCCGAACACCACTGCACTGCTCTAAACCCTGAAACACCACCCCCTGCACGACCCCCTACACTGCCTGAACTCTACTGCACTGCCCCAAACCCTGAAACACCACCCCAGCACGACCCCCTACACTGCCCGAACACCACTGCCCTAAACCCTGAAACACCACCCCCAGCAAGACCCCCTACACTGCCCGAATACCACTGCACTGCCCTAACCCCTGAAACATCACCCCCAGCAAGACCCCCTACACTGCCCAAACACCACTGCACTGCCCTAAACCCTGAAACACCACCCCCAGCATGACACCCTACACTGCCTGAACACCACTGCCCTAAACCCTGAAACACCACCCCCAGCAAGACCCCCTACACTGCCCGAACACCACTGCGCTGCCCTAAACCCTGAAACATCACCCCCAGCAAGACCCCCTACACTGCCCAAACACCACTGCACTGCCCTAAACCCTGAAACAACACCTCCAGCACAACCCCCTACACTGCCTGAACACCATTGCTCTGCCCTAAACCCTGAAACACTGCCCCCAGCAAGACCCCCTACACTGCCACGAACACCACTGCACTGCCCTAAACCCTGAAACATCACCCCCAGCAAGACCCCCTACACTGCCCGAACACCACTGCCCTAAACCCTGAAACACCACCTCCAGCACGACCCCCTACACTGCCCGAACACCACTGCACTGCCCTAAACCCTGAAACACCACCCCCAGCACGACCCCCTACACTGCCCGAACACCACTGCTCTGCCCAAAACACTGAAACACCAGCCCCAGCACGACCCCTTACACTGCCCGAACACCACTGCACTGCCCTAAACCCTGAAACACCAGCCCCAGCACGACCCCCTACACTGCCCGAACACCACTGCACTACCCTAAACCCAGAAACACCACCCCCAGCACGACCCCCTACACTGCCCGAGCACCACTGCACTGCCCTAAACCCTGAAACACCAGCCCCAGCACGACCCCCTACACTGCCTGAACACTACTGCACTGCCCTAAACCATGAAACACCATCCCCAGCACGACCCCCTACACTGCACGAACACCACTGCACTGCCCTAAACCCTGAAAAACGACCCCCAGCAAGACCCCTACACTGCCCGAACACCACTGCACTGCCCTAAACCCTGAAACATCACCCCCAGCAAGACCCCCTACACTGCCCGAACACCACTGCCCTAAACCCTGAAACACCACCCCCAGCATGACCCCCTGCACTGCCCGAACACCACTGCACTACCCTAAACCCTGAAACACCACCGCGTGCATGACCCCCTACACTGCCCGAACACCACTGCACTGCCCTAAACCCTGAAACACCACCCCCAGCACGACCCCCTATATTGCCCGAACACCACTGCACTGCTCTAAACCCTGAAACACCACCCCCTGCACGACCCCCTACACTGCCTGAACACTACTGCACTGCCCTAAACCCTGAAACACCACCCCCAGCACGACCCCCTACACTGCCCGAACACCACTGCCCTAAACCCTGAAACACCACCCCCAGCAAGACCCCCTACACTGCCCGAACACCACTGCACTGCCCTAAACCCTGAAACATCACCCCCAGCAAGACCCCCTACACTGCCCAAACACCACTGCACTGCCCTAAACCCTGAAACACCACCCCCAGCACGACACCCTACACTGTCCGAACACCACTGCACTGCCCTAAACCCTGAAACACCACCCCTGCACAACCCCCTACACTGCCCGAACACTACTGCACTGCCCTAAACCCTGAAACACCACCCCTAGCATGACCCCCTACACTGCACGAACACCACTGCACTGCCCTAAACCCTGAAACACTACCCCCAGCAAGACCCCCTACACTGCCCGAACACCACTGCACTGCCCTAAACCCTGAAACATCACCCCCAGCACGACACCCTACACTGCCCGAACACCACTGCACTGCCCTAAACCCTGAAACACCACCCCTGCACAACCCCCTACACTGCCCGAACACTACTGCACTGCCCTAAACCCTGAAACACCACCCCTAGCATGACCCCCTACACTGCACGAACACCACTGCACTGCCCTAAACCCTGAAACACTACCCCCAGCAAGACCCCCTACACTGCCCGAACACCACTGCACTGCCCTAAACCCTGAAACATCACCCCCAGCAAGACCCCCTACACTGCCCGAACACCACTGCCCTAAACCCTGAAACACCACCCCCAGCAAGACCCCCTACACTGCCCGAACAACACTGCACTGCCCTAAACCCTGAAACACCACCCCCAGCACGACCCCCTACACTGCCTGAACACCACTGCTCTGCCCAAAACCCTGAAACACCACCCCCAGCATCACCGCCCACACTGCCTGAAAACCACTGCACTGCCCTAAACCCTGAAACACCAGCCCCAGCACGACCCCCTACACTGCCCAAACACCACTGCACTGCCCTAAACCCTCAAACACCAGCCCCAGCACGACCCCCTACACTGCCCGAACACCACTGCACTACCCTAAACCCTGAAACACCAGCCCCAGCAAGACCCCCTACACTGCCCGAACACCACTGCACTGCCCTAAACCCTGAAACACCAGCCCCAGCAAGACCCCCTACACTGCCCGAACACCACTGCACTGCCCTAAACCCTGAAACACCACCCCCAGCAAGAACCCCTACACTGCCCGAACACCACTGCACTGCCCTAAACCGTGACTCACCACCCCCTGCACGACCCCCTACACTGCCCGAACACCACTGCACTGCCCTAAACCCTGAAACACCACCCCCAGCACGACCCCCTACACTGCCCGAACACCACTGCACTAAACCCTGAAACACCACCCCCAGCAAGACCACCTACACTGCCCGAACACCACTGCACTGCCCTAAACCCTGAAACACCACCCCCAGCACGACACCCTACACTGCCCGAACACCACTGCACTGCCTTAAACCATGAAACACCTCCCCCAGCACGACCCCTACACTGCCCGAACACCACTGCACTGCCCTAAACCCTGAAACACCACCCCCCTGCACAACCCCCTACACTGCCCGAACACCACTGCACTGCCCTAAACCCTAAAACACTACCCCCAGCATGAACCCCTACACTGCCCGAATACCACTGCACTGCTCTAAACCATGACTCACCACCCCCCTGCACGACCCCCTACACTGCCCGAACACCACTGCACTGCCCTAAACCCTGAAACACCACCCCCAGCACGACCCCCTACACTGCCCGAACACCACTGCACTGCCGTAAACCCTGAAACACCACCCCCAGCACAAACCCCTACACTGCCTGAACACCACTGCCCTAAACCCTGAAACACCACCTCCAGCAAGACCCCCTACACTGCCCGAACACCACTGCACTGCCCTAAACCCTGAAACACCACCTCCAGCACAACCCCCTACACTGCCTGAACACCATTGCTCTGCCCTAAACCCTGAAACCCGGCCCCCGCAAGACCCCCTACACTGCCTGAACACCACTGCACTGCCCTAAACCCTGAAACATCACCCCCAGCAAGACCCCCTACACTGCCCGAAAACCACTGCCCTAAACCCTGAAACACCACCCCCAGCACGACCCCTACACTGCCCGAACACCACTGCACTGCCCTAAACCCTGAAACACCACCCCCAGCACGACCCCTACACTGCCCGAACACCACTGCTCTGCCCAAAACACTGAAACACCAGCCCCAGCATGACCCCTACACTGCCCGAACACCACTGCACTGCCCTAAAACCTGAAACACCAGCCCCAGCACGACCCCCTACACTGCCCGAACACCACTGCACTACCCTAAACCCAGAAACACCCCCCAGCACGACCCCATACACTGCCCGAGCACCACTGCACTGCCGTAAACCCTGAAACACCAGCCCCAGCACGACCCCCTACACTGCCCGAACACTACTGCACTGCCCTAAACCATAAAACACCATCCCCAGCATGACCCCCTAACTGCACGAACACCACTGCACTTCCCTAAACCCTGAAAAACTACCCCCAGCAAGACCCCCTACACTGCCCGAACACCACTGCACTGCCCTAAACCCTGAAACATCACCCCCAGGAAGACCCCCTACACTGCCCGAACACCACTGCCCTAAACCCTGAAACACCAGCCCCAGCATGACCCCCTACACTGCCCGAACACCACTGCACTGCCCTAAACCCTAAAAGCAATGCCTT